>CAJQZJ010032273.1:3016790-3050582 GCA_907164525.1 Lophiomys imhausi | reverse complement strand
TTTCTTTCTTTCTTTCTTTCTTTCTTTCTTTCTTTCTTTCTTTCTTTTTTTTTTTTTGTTTTTCAGGACAAGGTTCCTCTGTGTATACCTGGCTGTCCTAGACTCACTTTGTAACCAGAATAGGCTTGAACACCTGCCTTTTCCCCCCTAGTGCTGGGATTAAAGGCATGCACCACAATGCCCGGCATCTATGCATTGATTATATACTTGTTTTGGTGTCATTTTTATGTTTTATTTGAAGAGCTAAAAAGCCATTGCAATTATAATTCAAGTATTTTTCTCAATCTATTTTTAACTGTTAGGATCCTTTAAATTCTCTCCCATGACTCTCTATTTTAAATACTTTTGTGAATGACCTTACTTTCTGTAAGTTTATAATAGTGTGAGTTCATTTTGCACTGTCCAATTATTTCCTGGCTTCATAACAATTGCTTTTTGGATTTCTATTTGATTTTATTGAAGAATTGAAGTGACTCACTTTTCCAAACCTCTCTCCTCTTTTGTTATAAGCCACCCTATTTCTATATTCTCTCTATTTTCAACATCTCTACAGGTTACTCATTTTATTCCTTTCTAAATGTGGATCTTCTTGTATTCAGGGCATAGATATTCAGAATTGAGATTTCATCTTTGTGGATTTTTCCTTTGATTAGTATGAAGTGTCCTCTGTTTCTTTTGATTAATTTTGGTTGAAAGTCTATTTTATTACATACTAGAATGGTTATTCCAGCTTGCTTCTTGGGTCCATTTGCCTGAAAAATCTTTTTCTAGCCCTTTACTCTGAGGTTATGTGTAGCTTTGTTGGTGAGGTGTGTTTCTTGTATGCAGTAGAATGATAGATCCTGTTTTTACATGCATTCTGTTAGCCGGTGTCTTTTTATTGGCAAATTGAGTCCATTCATGTTGAGAGATATTAATGACTATTGATTACTAATTCCTGCTATTTTGATGTTTGTTCTAAGTGCATGTGTGTGTGTATGTGCACATTCTCTTCCTTTTCTTTGATTTGCTGGTATGGAATCATTCACTTCCTGTGTTTTCTTGTCTGTATTTAACCTCCATGGGCTGGAATTTTCCTTCTACTATCATCTTTCTTTTTCTTTACATTTAATATTTTGATTATTATGTAATGGGTGGATTTATTTTTCTGGTCTAATACTATTTGGTATTCTATAAGCTTCTTGTATATTGGTAGGAATCTCTTTCTTTAGGTCAGGGAATTTTTCTTCTATGATTTTGTTGAAAATATTTTCTGGACCTTTGATCTGGGAATCTTCTTCTTCTGTACCTATTATTCTAAGGTTCTTTTTTTCATAATGTCCCATATTTCCTGGATCTTTTTAGATTCAACATTTTCTTTGACCAATGAATATATTTCTTTTATTGTATATTGTATGCCTGAGGTTCTCTCTTGCATCTTTTATATCTAATGGTAATGCTTTTGTCTGTAGTTCTTGTTCTCTTACCTAGGTTTTCCATCTTCCAGATTCCCATAGTTTGTATTTTATTTATTACTTCTATTACCTTTTTCAGGTGTTGAACAGTTTTATATATTTCCTTCACTTGTTTGATTGAAATTTCCTGCATTTCTTTAAGGAATTTATTAATTTCCTCTTTAAAGGCTTCTATCTTCTTCATAAGATTGGATTTAAGGTCATTTTCATGTGTTTCAGTTGTATTGGGATATCCAGGGCTTGATGTAGTAGGATAGTAGCTGGGCTCTGGTGGTGCCTGCCAAATTGCCTTGGCTATTGTGATTTTACACTGGCCTCTAGCCATCTTGGTTTTATAGTCATTTTATGTTTAGATTTGATTTATGAACTTATCTTTGTTGTTGTTGTTTTTTTTTGCATGTTTTCCCTTCGGTTTCTGTTTCCTCTCTGTCTAGTGGCCTGAGTGGTCTGGAGTTCTGGTGACTAGCTAATCATCAGGTCCAGTGGGTGTCTCCCTGGGGTTTTTGTGACCTGCATGGGATCTGGGGTTTGGGTGCTACCCTTGACTCTAGGTTTCCTGGTACCATCCTGACCTGGGACACCTGGTGCTGGCAGAAAGCAGGCTAAGTTGTGGGCTAAAAAATGGAGTCTAGGGAGTAGGGTGCAGTTTAAGGCTGATGGTGTGTTTTAGAGGAATATGACAAGCAAGGGCTTGGGGCATAAACTAGAGGTGAGTAGTTAAAGGAGATATGATTTTTTCTTTAATACAAAACAATTAAAGCCAAAAAGAGGAATTACAAGCATTCAAGTTTCATTCACAGTACTTTTATATTTTTTTAAATCAAATAGTATACAGAAAATAGGATTATGCCCTAATAAGTCTGTCAGTGTAGGTAGGATGTGTTCTGAAAATGCTAGCATGGAAATAAGATTCTAAATATGAAAAGTTGCAAACAAGTGGTCAAAGCTGAAGAGGTCTATTTTCAGATCCAGTTTAATTCTTCTCATACTAGGAAAGCATGCTTACATATTTGCTTCTCTAAAAATACATTGTGTATATTTACTTACCACAGTTGTCTGATGAATCACTGTACACTGTGTTTGGGATAGGTGAAAATGATTTGAACATCTAATGGAATTGCAACTAAAATAAATATTGTATTTAAAAATAATATTCACATAACAACCTGGGCTACAGACTGAGACCTTATATAACCTACAACACAAAACAAAAACAAAGACAAATTTAATAAAGGACAATAAAATAAGTAAAATATCACAGGAGTCAAATCTCTTAAGACATTTATTTTAAGGTTAGAATTTAAGGCTGGTTTATGACTAGGTTATTTAAGATGAACTGACTTTTCACTTCTAGTTCTTTTTCAAGATGTTGGAAAATGTAAGCTAGTTTGGATGTACACCATATTTTTTCTACTTGTCAATTATCAAGTGGCTGGGGACTCATCCTATTATCAATAGAGAGTGATATGAATGGTGCTTGGAGACCAGGATTTTTGTCACGAACAGGAGGACTCTGAATAGTGATAGAAAGAATGTAAATTGTAGATGTACCATAGCTTTTTTATCCACTCGTGGGTGAGGGACATCTGGGTTGTTTCCAGTTTAGAAAAGTTTCTTTTACAAATGTGAGTGCCCTTGTATTTGGGACATAGATATTCAGTATTGAGATGTTGTCTTGATGATTTTTTTCCTTTAACAAGTATGTAGTGGCCTTCCCTATCTTTTTTTGATTAACTTCAGTTAAAATTCTATTTTGTTTGATATTAGGATGGCTATTACAGCTTGCTTCCTGGGCCCATTTGCTTGGAAAACCTTTTCCCAGCCCTTTACTCAACCACAAGGATGTTTCCTCAACTATGTTCATGGCAGCCTTGTTATGAGCATACTTTGTTTACTTGTTAATGGCATACTTTGACCTAGTGGACCTGACATGTAGGCCCCCAGTGCAGGAGGAAGCTTTTAGCCCTCATATGGCTGCTGAACTGAAGGGTGCTGATATGTAGGGCCCTCCACACTGGAGGATTAGGATAGGTGGGAGAAAGGGGAAAAGTTGGGAGGGTAAGAGGGATGGCCCAGGAGGGGTGGAAGGAGGGGACTGTGATGGAGATGTAAATTGAAGTAATAAATAAGCATTAAAAAATGGATGTAAATTGTAGGATTTAATTGCACAGAGAATCTGATCAGGTACCTAACTCAGTGCAGAAATCTCATTATGATACTTCTAAAAATGAAAAATTAACTCACAGTTCATCATTTTAACTCACATGCAAGGCAGTATGTTCTGCTTCCATTGTTGAGTATTCTCACCTTTTAGAAATTCTTCAATTTTAACTTGTGATTTCATATGTTAGTACTATAATAGCTTGAGGTTAGAGTGATGACTCAGCAGTTAAGAGTGAGTATTGTTCTTCCAATGGAGTTAGGTTCAGTTCACAGTGACCATGTCAGGCTGTTTCTATTACTTTGGATCTACAGTAGGGCTTACAACCAGGAATTGTGATACTAACAGCAGTGTTATTATTCTTCAAAATCACTTTGTTTGAAGTCTTTTGTTCTTTCCTGTAATTTTGAAATTTTTATTTTTATTTTTATTTATTTCTGTAAAAACCTAAGTTGTCATTTTGATCAAGATTGCATTGATTTGGAAAAATTTCTGAATTGGAATGGTCATTTTTACAACATTACTCCTACAAATCCATGAGTAAATGGGAAGTCTTTTAAACCTTCTAGTGTCTTCTTCAGTTTCATTCCTCAATATTTTAAGGTTTTCATTGTACAGGTCTTTCACTTCCTTGACTAGGTTTTTTTCCCAAGGTACCTTTTATCCATGCCCTCTCTTCCTCTTCCTTCCTTCCCTCCCTCCCCTCCCCTCCCCTCTTCCTTCCTTCCTTCCTTCCTTCCTTCCTTCCTTCCTTCCTTCTTTCTATCTTTTTTGCTACTGTGGATGGGATTGTTTCCCTGACATCCTCCTCCTCATGTTTATCTTTGTTCCACAGGGAGGCTAGTAGTTTTTTTATATATAGAGCTCCCAAAAGCCCATACATGCCAGGCCCAGTCCTTCTCTTTAAGTCACCAACTTGAGGATAAGATGTACAATCTCAGCTAGTGCTTAAGCACCATGCCTTCCTGCCTGCTGTCATACTCCTTACAATGATGGCCTCTGAAATTGTAAGCAAGCATCTAATTAAATTCAACTATTTTTATTGGTCATGATTTCTCTTCCTAGAAATAGAAATGTAACTAAGATAATGTGTTACCTTTTTGGCCTGCCATTTGCTGAAAGTGTTTATCTGTTTTGGTGTTTCCTTTACGTTCTCGCATGTATAGAATCATTCCCTTTGCAAATAGAGATAATTAACTTTTTCCTTTCCTATACATTGCCCTTTTAATTCCTTCTCTTGTCCTATTGCTCTCTCTAGATTTTCAAGCAGTTTTTAAATAGGAGTGGTGAGAATGGGGAATGGGAATATTTAGAGGATTGCCTGCATTTAATATGATGTTGGCTATCGGCTTGTCATACATATCCCTTATTATATTATGTTCCCTCCATCCCTGGTCTGTCGTGAGCTTTTATTGTGAAGGGTAGTCCATCTCTGATCCATGACTGACTGAAATAATTGACTTTAGTGTTGTGTATTTATGTGTATATGTGTGGACAATGTGTATGTTCATGTATTCATATCTAAATGTGGGCTTGAACATGCTATGGCCTATATTTGGAAAGAAAGGACAGTCTGAGTATCAGGTGTGTCCTTCCTCCTTGTTTAAAGCAAGGTCTTTTTGCTGTTTTGCCACTTGTATACCAGGCTAGTTGGTGTCATAGTTTCCTAGGATTCTTTGGTCTATACCTCCTATCACCCTGTAGGAATGCTCAGAAAATAAACACCTTGCTACACTTTTATATGAGTTCTGAGAACTCAAACTCAGGTTTTCATTCTTACACAGAAAACATTTTGAGACATTGAGTCACCTTACCAAATAAGTATTTTTTAAATTTTCTAATATTTACCTACTCTTTATATGATATAATTGTAAAGCTCTCTCTTTCCTTTCAAGGGTTTCACAGCTCTGTGGGTAAAAAGTGGCCAAGCACTCTGCTTGATATCCTGAAAGAGATCCCATATAAAATACTGGTCCTGGGCACCCATTTGCCCAAGTAATCTTCTAAAAACTGTTTATGCAAGCTCTCTTCCCTTAGATATCAGTTCTTCACTAGTAGTATGTAGGGGTTGATAGATTAATATAGTTAGATTTAGTGAATATTTAGGTTTCTGATACAGTCTCTTAATTTGGGGCATGAATATCAACTTGGCTGTGAGCAATTAGCTTATCAGCTTATGGATGAAGTCACATGAAACGAGGGGAGTCTCTTTGGACTGAAAAACAAGGTTGAAGCCAGGTGAAACAAGTAAAGACTTTATGACCTGGCATTGTTTTCAGCTGCTAAGTGGGCAGAGCCCAAATTAAGCTGAAGCAGGTGGAACAAGGAGCAATCCTATTTAAGGACAAGTGGATGACGCCAGAGAGCTGCGTGCTAAGGGCCCCCATATGAGAGAGCTCCGAGAGTACTGCTGGAGAAAGTGCTGGTAGACCAATGGCCAGATCTCCCGGAGGCAGAAAGAAGCTGGTGAGCAGAGAAAGCCTCAGCAAGACAGCAAAAGGCCAAGGACTAAACCCTGTGGCTCAGCTTTTTCCTAGAGGGGTTTGACTTGTCCGAACAGCAGCCTGAAAGGAACTGTGGCCAGCTTTAAAGACTGAGGCAGAGCGGCAGAGTTGCTGATATGAAGGAAGTAAGTTGGCCTACAGACGCTGAGGTCTCCCAGAGAGAAGAAAGCCTCAAGCCTTATTTAAGGTGAGACTGACATAGCCAATTTACCCTGACGAACCTGCATCTGAGATATTCCAGAATAAAGACTGCTAAGTGCATTAAAGAGTCTACCCCAGAGACTGTGTTCCTGACGACTGAGGACCGGCCCCAGAGACTGTATCCTTAGAAAAATAGTTGTAATAGTTTTCAATAGGTTTAGTGGTTAGGTTTTAGGAGTGGTAGGGATTTTTAGGGGTTGTAGGAATTCATAGGGGTTGTAGAAATTTATAGGAATAGTAATTAAATAAGTGTATTTGTTATAAGTAGATATAGTTATTAATAAATAAGTGTTAAAAATTAAGAGTATGGTTACAGCAGTACAATCCTTTAATATGTCTTCTCTTTTAATTTGGTAAATTTGAAAATGTCATCTCTCCTGGGCATTGGGTTTACGTTATCTTACAAAATTATTTCTCAAGCCTTTCCCATCAAAGTGTTTCTTCTTTGCCTCCTGTGGATAATTTGTATAGGACATTTTCCCATGTTCTTTATGTGAAGAGTTAACATGTATAACTTCAGGGACTAGGGGTATCATTCATGAGTACAGGGCTTTTCATGAACACATGTGAACCTGAGTTTGCTACTCAGCACTGACATAAAAGCCTGTATGGTAGCACACTCATCAATTCCAGCACTTTGGAGGAAGAGACAGAAGGATTCTTTGGGCTTGAATAGCCAGACAGTGGAATGGATGAACTCCAGTTTGTTAGAGAATATGTCTCAAAAAATAGGGTAGAAAACATCTGAGGAAGACTCCTGATATTGATTATACATGCACATGCATACATACCCACACACAAACACACATACTTTCAATTTTCAGCATCATAAAAAAATCCCAACAAATTACAGATATTTGCCAAAATCCTTAAATTCCAAGACAGAATTATTCATTTTTTTCCTAGTATTTCCAGTTGGTTGCCACTTTACTACATCTTAATCTAAAAGTACCAATTTTTCTCTTAAAGTTTCAAATGAAATGCTTAAACAAAGGGGAAAAGAACTCAGTGAAAATAAGCATTCATACACTCAAAACATACTTATTAAACAGCCATATCTGTTTTCAATGAAAACTACAATTACACAGCAAAATAAATATAATTTATATCATTAAAAATGTCTATTACAATATACTTTCAATTTTAGAATCATCTTTGCTATTAGTTATACAATATAGCATGAGTTTTGTATAAACAGTTTTAAACTTGGGGATTACAATGTATTAGTAGATTTTAACTGAAATGTTTTCATTAAATTAAAACTTAAAAGAAAACAAGAGGCACAATATGAAGGCTAAGCATTATTTTGTGAAAATTTTTAGTTAGGGTTTCACATTTTTGCTTTTTGTGTGCATTCTTATATTTCACATACAATGAATGACATACATGGTAGTATGTGCATACTGTGCATTACTCACTGTTGTACATAACTAATTCATTGGGGATGATAAAGCTTATGAATATGGGTCATGAAAACATGGAGAAGGAAATTATAAGCTGTAACTCAGTGGGTTCTGATTTGTGTTCAGTCTCTCTTGAGATACCCAGAGAAAAACCCACTATCATCACTGCCTAGAACCAAACTCTATTTAAAGCATATATATACATCAGTGTGACCACGAGGGTGTTAACCAAGTTCAAACTATCGCTCAGTACTGATCTCCATCAACCTTCAACCCTGGTTTGAAATGCCATTCTAGTCTATTTGTTTCTTTTGAAGATAAAGTCAGTTTATTTTAATCGGTGTGGGAAAAGTTAGGTGTCTTTATTAGATTCACTTTCTTTTCCATAAGTTATAACTGAAAAGAGAGGAACTGATTAGAAGTTCTTGATGAGCATGCATGAGTGTTGATGAACATGAAGAAAATTTTCATTTACTTGAAAGACCTGGTCCTTTGTCACATCTTTGTCTTGAATGTGACATTCATAGCAATATATCATGTCTAGAGCACAGGACAAAGCACAAATTGAAAACTAGAAGCTAATCAGTGCTTACTGTAACACTGAACCCTAAGGTTCACAGAGTGACATTGTAATAAATTAATGTGAGTGAAGAGTGCTGGAATTTTCAGTGTCTCATTTGAGCTCCCAGATGTGCCACTAGAGGGCATGTTGATCATGCCAGGGCAAATCTGAAGACTATCAGCACATACAAGCACCTTTTAGAATAAAAAGAGAATAAAACTCGGGCTTTCCTTTTATAGGTCACAGGAAATATATTTATGTTGATATGTTTAATGTAAATCTCTGACCACTCCAACATTATTTTCTTCTTAAGTATTTAAGTTTCCATATCAGTTGGGGTTGCTATTGTAATTTTTATCAAGAAGTAGTAAAACTCTTAAGTTAGAAGTTTCAGTTTAATTGGAATAGAAGTGCATGGAAATTAGACAGAAAAATATTTTTTAAGACAGAAAGGAAGTGATCATGGCTAAATGAAAGAGGAGAATTAATTTTTTGCTTAGTTGGAGAACATACAAATCCATATTTGATGCACCCTAAAACACAGAGTTGGACTGAAAATCATGAGAAACTTACTTCATTGTTTGTCATTCAGCATTAAGCCACACACAGAATATTCTGAAACGCTGATGAGGATTATGGTTATAGACACTTATCTAAAAATTTCATTACATTGTAAAGTTATGGTGAATGGAAAACATTGACTGGTTGTGTGAGACCAGAGGCACAACTGAGAAAGAATATGGGATTTTAATAAGGCTGTCATTTCTCTAACATGCCTTTGTCTTCCAAAATTCAGACCATCTTATTTAACTTACCTGCTTTCTTTTGCAAGATTGCTTTTTAAAAGAGAATTGTCGGTCCTTGATGACCAGGTAGCTTGCAGCTGAGCAAATTAGATCTAGGCCAGTAGTTATTATACCCAATTTCCATGAACTACAAAGCAATATTAGTAATGGGACACTAGAATTGGACTCACAGACAGGATACAATACAGTGTGAACAAGGACCAGCACTTTCTGGCCAGGAAGAGGAAACATTGCCTGTGGATGTTTGCTCTACCATACTTAACAAGGCAGGCATGGCTGCCCAAAGTGCCCTCAGCATTGTTTGTTGGTGGCCATAAGAAAGCCTTAATTCCCTACACCTCCTTGGGCAGAAGCAGCATTCTATGTGCACAAAACAGGAAGAAACAGATAGAAATGACATCTACTGAGTTGTTATTAAATACATTTAAAAATAACAAACATCAAACCAAGTAGCACATTCCCTGTTACATGAATGTAAAACATGTTTACACTTCACAACACTCCCCATTGAGTCTCTCATTTTTGTTAGTATACAAAATGTCTGTCCTGGCATCTTTCTACAGACTTCAATTATTTATTTTTCTCAATATGAAGAGTCTTTTCCCTTAAGTCATATTTAGATAGATAGCTCTGTTCTGACACCCTTTGTCTTATCCCTAGACAGAAACCTTTTGCTTGTGAGGTGAGTGAGAAAAAAATTTTTTTTTAAGTCAAAGCTGTTAAAGTGGACAGTGTTCCTTGTGGCTTCTTCCATGAATCCTCTATATCTGCAAGCAACAATAGACACTGCTGACAGATCTATTCTGAGACATTTAACGGGATTTTAGAAGAGATTTGGCTTTTGTTGGTTGATATCTGGAGTAAGGAAAACATTTATCTTTAGTCTTTCAAACAGAAGGTGACAAAACTTCTTGCTCTGACAATAGGGTTTATGATTGGGATGTTGGCTGATCTTTCTCCTTGGAACCACACTAGTGTTACATTATAGAGCTTGTCAAATATGATATATCTCTCAGTAATAAGCAAACAAAGACAAGTAAAAGATCAACTATTTCATATACTTGTAAAAACTAACTCAAATTACTTGGAAGGACAGATAATTTTCTATTATTACTACATATCAAAAATTAAAGATAAGGCTGGTGAGATGGTTGAGTGTAAACTGTACTTTCCACAGAAACTTTAAGTCCAGAGTTCCAGGCTTGAGAACCCATAAAACAAGTGGTGACATGATAATACATATCATATGATCCCCTGATTTAAAAGGCAGAGACAAACAATCCTCAGGGCAAGCTGACTTACTGATTCCATTTAATCTCAGCTCCATGAGAGACCCTGCAGCAGGAAAGTAGGGAATAATGGAAGAAGAAGCCTCACGTGAACTCTTGGCCTCCTCATGCACACTTAACCACATACATATGTGTCCATATAAATGTGCACACATATGCATGAATATCACTCACAAATACACATGTAAAAATTAAATACAGATACATGTGGTAATTATTTTTAAATGCATATATTTTTCAATGACTACATATTCTCCATCTATGTATAATATTTCATTCATTAAAAGCTATGACATTTAAAGCAAATTTTTCATATGAGATAATTCATGAGATTATAAATCTTGGAAAATATTCAATTATTTTATCAAAGTTATTTGAAGTTAATATCCCAAAGAGTTAGTTGTGTCTCTTTCCCTTGACTACCGCTAAGTCAGTGGACAGCTACATTCATGTGTTATAACTTACCAATAAACAAATTGTGCTGCCTTGAAACACCAGGACAGATTCAACTCTGCTTTGTGAGTTGCTTGCAGAAGACACTGAAATTAGTGGGTCACTGTTTCAATAAATTGAAAGATAAAGACTGAAGCCTAAATGTCTCTTTAGAATAGCTTAACCCTGCCACAGAAGTTATAGTATATCTAACAAAATACACTTGAGAAAAATTGAAGTCTAATATGCAGTATCAGTTTAATTCCTTTTCTGTGTGAATTCCATTTCTGAAGCAGAATATACCTAAGTATATTTTCCCATTCACTTATTTCTATTTGAGTAACATGCCTATCTACCACAGCTTGCTTCTTATTTTTGCCACACAATATTCACTGATTAACTCATCTATATGGCTTCCTACTAATAGTCAAGTTGTAGACGACCTCAGGAACTTAACTTCACCAACTCTATATGTCATTGCTGGTGTCCAGCAAGTAATATCCTAACAATTAGTTGAAAGCTTGTTTGGAGGTTCTATCAGGGGAGTGCAGCTACTCCTACACGTAACTTGACCAAAAACCAGTCTTCCTCTACTTTGAGAAGGTCCTCCTCCAACCCAGCAAGCAGCTTAGGGAGGGACGCACTGCACGTGGAGTGGTGAGGGAGGAAGAGCCTCCCCAACCAGATCAGCTGAATCAACCCTGGTGATCAATGGAGTGACAGATATAGCAGCCAGTGGGAGAAAGGGGTGAGGATGAGAGGGTGAGAATGGGAGGGGTGGTGGGAGGGGACTGTGATGGAGATGTAACTTGAATAAACAAACATAAACAACAACAACAAAAACAATTATTCTTTAGATATGTTGCGAGTCATTAGAACACACCTCAGCATGTACTTCTGACCATTTTCTCCTTTCCATCCAGGGTGAGGCTTTTTGGAATATTCCTTATCAAACTGACTTAGACTTGCTTAAGAGAAACAAAATTGCCCCCATTCTTATATTTTTGGTTGTGAGCCTAGCCTTTAACTGCTAAGCCACCTCTCCAGCCTGCTTCCATTCTTTTTAGTGAGAGCTCATTAGCCACAGAAACTAAGCTGGTATCACAGAAAGATGTCTTTCAATACACCTGGGCAGATATTTGTCAAATACCATTGTCTTTTCTTTCCTACAGAGAACCATTTACAACATATTATTCTGTGGGTTCAATGCATGTTATCTTATGCCAGTATACGTTTGCCAAGCCTTCCAAATTCTCTTAGAATTCATTGCCACTCCACTGTACTTAGCCTTTCTTTCCTCAACTCCTGGTTTAGAAAAAAGAGGTGCATGTACATTTCAGAATCATATGGGACTAGTGGGTAAACACACTCTTGTAATTCTCCTCCTTTCATCCATTAATTTTGTGCCTTTTTTTTTTCTTAGTCTGCCTTAGTGGGTTTATTCCAGTGAATTTTCAGAGGGTTGAAAAGAAATTTGTATTTTCCTCATTCTTTCCTTTATATTGGGTTTTTGTTTTGCCTGTATTTTAAAACATGCTCTTGCTATTTTGTTATTATCGGGTTGTCATTTTTCCCTTAACTATTCCCTTAGCTTTCATACTATGGAGAATTCAGTGATGAGGTATGAAAAAGGGCATAGTTAAAATATAGAAAGTGGTTTTTGTTTGGTCATGGCTGCTGTGGCTTTGTAACAAGAGACAATGCCATATTAGTTCTCCAAACTCACATTGCTTCAAAACAGTAAGTAAGCCCCATGGTGATCAAAAAAACCCCAATAATTTCACTATACTAGTGTACTTAGGTTGTATAGTAGTCACATAGACTGTTGTCTCCATGATATCAATCTTTCTTTAAATCTGGACATTGTAATTAAGCTGATCCAGTGTTCATCTACAAACATTAATAGCAACAGTTTTCTTTTTGGAAAAATTTAATTAAATTTATTAGTTTATTAAGTCATTTTTAAATAACTGAGGATCTTTTTGTACCAAAGATTCACTCAAACATTTATTCAATAAATATTTCCTGAGCACTGACATTGTCCCCTTCCAGTGATATAAAGGCATCAGATGTAGTCTCCATTTCATATGATTTAAAGACTGTGGAAGAGATACACAAATCAGATTGTGTTTCTATTTTATAGAACAGATGAATGGACACTGATCTGTGTTCCAATGGGATCCATAGATCAGCATAAACAATAGTAAGAAGAATACACTTAAAACTAATTTTAACTTCCTGAAATAAATAGAGTTAATAGGTAGATAACAAGAAGAATACTAATGAAGGGAATATTTGAGAGCTGATGGTTTGGTAAGCAATAGTCATCTCATATGGTAGGAATAGAGTATGCTGCATAGATATGGAATGGAATGCTGACAGACTCCATGGGGGAAGCAATATAACAAGCTACATGTTAGAGCTATAGGACCATCAATTGAGGTGTCAATGGCATCTGAAGTTCCACTATATTCTTGAGTTGTCATATCATTAGACCCTGAAACATGCAATTCTGGCTATCAGAACCAAGCAACCTTGACATTTGCATAACCAGGCCTGTCCAAGGGACAAGTTTGAAATGTAGAGATCCATTCAGAGCTCTTCACCTATCACATCCAACCTAGCCCTATTTAAGCACTCTGAAAACTAAGCAACATTTCTTATAATACCATTATAAAACTGAAGCATTAGCTTTTTAAGTTAAAACTGAAAGCATTAACCTCTTCAAAGTGAAATGCCACCAGGAATAGCAATATATTTTATTGGTATTGTTTCACTAACTCCTCTACTATTTATTCTATTTCAATTAACAATCTCAAAATACATTTATTCCCTATGTCCCTGATGAAAACCAAAACAAAACCTGAAACATTAAAACATGAAGCCTTTTGGAAAAAAATAAATGAAAATTCATCTGCCTTTCTTGTAACAGTAGAGCTATCTATTATTACGCTAATTATCTCATCCCCAAATGCCATATTTTTTACTGTAATCATCTAATTAACAATTGATTAATCTCTTTTCAACAATGATTAGTCCAACTGAGACTTTAACAGATGATAATAATAAAAGTATCAGAGTGCACACTGATGTATATTAATTTTACTCATATTTTTTAGCTCAACAAACATATCAGAATTTGGACCCGTCTCATTAATATCCACACCTCACTCAACAATGTAGTTAGGAGTATGTAACTCACTATAAGTAGAACAAAAATTACTGGATTGTTCCAGGAAAAAAAATTAGCTCACTTCCTACCACAAGGAATTTCCATGCTGTTCTTTGTTATCATAGTGACTATTACACTATTAATCCTCTTTATTGAACCTCTCTAATCTAGAAGTCAGTACAGTTAAAGTGTAGAGCAGGATATAACAAAAAAAATGGATGGATATTAAGACACAGACACAAGTTAGTCCAGAAAACAAAATGAAAGGAGTTGGATTTTCTTAGTCATATAATGGGAAACCTAGGCAGGCTTTATGTGGGTGAGCAGCATGTACACATTCATGTTTGCAAAGTTTTGCTCTGTGAATCATGGGTATGAAAGGATATAGACTGTGAAGAGCAAAATGATTCTTGCATAAACCAGGTGACAGGTGATACTGGCTTGAATTAATCTGATGTTTAAAAAAAGGTGCTGAGAAAAATATACTTAAAAGGAAGAAATGAATAGGTTAATGTCTGGAGGCACTGGCAGGGCCATTGTATTGTTGTTCTGATATCCTGACCGTGAGAAAGTACAGAGCCTGACTTCAAGCTTAGCCTCTCTGATAATATAGAATAGTTTGCTTCTCTCTCATCCAGTGTACTAGTCCTGGAAAACCATACTGAATAGCCAAGAACAGATAGTTGCTTTGGTTACCCACCTCCTTTCGTAGCTTGCCTCAGCCTTGCCCTACTTTTCTCAGAGCTCCTTTCTGCTTCTCATGCATATATACAGAGGGGAGGGGGTGTTGAACTTCATTAAACAGGACTTGATCAGACTCCTTATCTTGTCCTCATTTCTCGCATCTGCGATCCCTCCCAAATTCCCACTCTCCCTTGTCTGTGCCCCTGTTGTTTGTCCTGCAGGTCCGGACAGGTTAAGGCAGATATTATGTGAAAGAATAGCAAGGAATAAAGAACAATCAAAGTTGGCTGCCTTAGTCAATAGTTACATACAAACAGGGACTGCTTTTTGAAATGGAGAAGTATGGAGAACTAGCTGGTGATTTAAACATGTTTTTCTTTATTTCTTCAAGTTACATCTCAATCAAAATCCCCTCCCTACTTCCCCCTCTGGCCCCAGCCTGCCACCCTGTTTCCCTTTAACCCCCCATCCACTTCCTTTTTTAAAAAGTTTAATGTATATCTCCCCCCCCCCAACAGCTCCCCATTTCAGTCCAACAACTGGCTCTTTCTCTTATAACAACAAATAAAATGCAAAACGACATAAATAATTAGGCCATAATTATGAGAATTATAAAGCTTAGCATACATTCCCAATGTCCAGTCCATATGTATTTGGCACCTGACTTTAACATTCTACTATCTAACCATCTCCATGAGTTTAAAGTTCTATATCCAACTCAGCTTTCATCCTAACTTGCGTCACAATTTTAAAAACATCTTAGATCCAGAACACCCATTTAATTCCTAAACAACTCAAAATTTAACTATGAGACTTTAGCTATCTAGTCTTCAACCACATCAGAGACCTGAGAGGGATAAATATATCTGATTAGATAGGAAGTGCAGGGCCTTCAGCTTCCAAAACTAAGAAATGACATACCAGTGGCTGCCTGGACAGTTCCCAATTTCTCTCCATATATTGCAGTATCAATCTTCAGTCATTTGGCCCTATTTTACTCACAGACATTGATTGTAAAGCAGGAATTATGAAGGACTTGCCTACCCTGTCTTGGCAGAGCTAGGCTGTCGACTTACCTGCTTCCAAGTTTTGTCCCTTTTGGACAGCATTCTGTATACAGTTAGAGCAAGGGATTTTTCTTGCCAAGTGATAGGCTTGCCACTAAGTCAACCATCTCCAATTGGAGATTCTTTGATGATCATCTTGTACTTGGAGTAGAATAGGGGGTGCTGTCAGGAGCTTACATGTCTCAATATCAAAAAAATCTTAAGAAAACATCTTTGAATGCCATATTCTGCAGATCTCTTGAGGTTTTTGAAGACTAACTACTATCTCCTTATATTTGGATAAGCAAATGTTGCTTATCTCTTAGCAACTTGATTTCTGATTAACTTAGAAAATAACTGTGATAGACTGCTTTAGTACCTAACAAAATGACATGCTTGAATGACTATTAGTTTGTATTTCTTAATTGTCCTAAACAGTTTATGACAGTTGCTAAAAGGCCCAAGTTGTTCTATTTGTATTTCTCTGATGGCTGAGGATGTTGAACATTTAAGTGTTTCTTAGCCACTTGATCTTCATCTATAAAAAAATCTGTTAAGACCTGAACCCAATTTTTCAATTTTATTATTTGGGGTTTTGATATCTAGTTTCTTGAGTCTTATATACATTTTAGATTTAGATTTTTTTCTTTATTGCATGTGGAGTTGTAAAATAAACTTTTTCTACTCTGTAAGCTACCACTTTGTCTGAATGGTAGTGTCCTTTGCCTTACAGAAGCTTTTCATGAAGTCCTATGTATTAATTGTTGATCTTAGGGCCTGCACTCTCAATGTTCAGTTTGGAAAGTCTTCTCCTGTACCAATGTGTTCAAGGCTTTTCCCCAATTTCTTTTCTAACAGGTTCCATGTACCTGGTTTTATGTTGAGGTCTTTGTTTTGTTTTGTTTTTATTACTTCAGGTTACATCACCATTGTAGTGTCCTCTTTCTAACCCTCCCAGTCCTGCCCTCCCACCTTGTACTCCCTATCCCTTCCATCCCACTCCTTTGGAGTAGAGTGTCCCTATATAACAGTTCCCCACCCCAGTTCTGCAGTCAAATGAAGGCCAAGAGCCTCCTCACACACTGGGGACCTAAGGCAGTACCACTAGGGCAAAGTGTCTCACTGACAGGAAAAAAAGTCTATGTTCATGTTCCCTTTGGTGCATTCATTTCATTCACTATACTCAAGTTTTATGTAGAGTGATAAGTATGGATCTATTTACATTCTTCTACATGCAGACATCACCTTTCAGAATGGCAAAGATCAAAATACAAGTGACAGCTCATGCTGACAAGGATGTGGAGCAAGGGGAACACTCCTCCATTGCTGGTGGGAGTGCAAAGTTGTTTAGCCATAGTGGAAATCAGTATGACAGTTCCTCAAAAAATTGGGGATCAATCTAGCTCAAGACCCTGCTATACCATTTTTAGGCATCTACCCCCAAAACCACTCCATCCTATCATAAGGATACTTTCTCAATTATGTTAACTGTGGCTTTACTCATAGTAGCCTCAAACTGGTAACAACCTAGATGTCCCTCAACAGAAAAACAGATAAAGAAAATGTGGTACATTTACACAATGGTATATTTCTCAGCTATTAAGAACATGACATCATGGATTTGCAGAAATATGGATGAAACTAGAATAAAAATCTGAGTCAGACATAGAAAAATAAATATGTATGTATTCACTTATAAATGGATATTAGCCATTAAGTAAACAATAACTAAGCTACAATCTGTAGATGCAGAGAGTTTAGGTAAAGAGGAGGAGTCTACAGGGGGAACACTTGAATCTTCCTAGAAGTGAGAAAATAGAATAGATTTTACAAGTAGACTGGGGACAGTACCAGGGGATTGTATGTGGGGGGTTGGTGGAGAGCATGCAGGGAAAGACAGATGGAATTGGGGGACATATGGGAGTAGTGTGGAAACCTAAAGGAGTAGAATCTTCCTGAAATGTATGAAGGTGATGCTAATGAGGACTCCTAGTAATAGGGATATGCAGTCTCAAATAGTCATCTCATGTAGTTAAGTAAGGCTTCCAGTAGCAGGAGTAGGTTGCATTCAGTTGAGATGTTGGTCAAGGGAGGGTCCCATAGAAATTCCCAAACAACCCTATTGCTATTGCTAAGACATAGGGTTACTCTCTTCATACTGACAGCAGGGGCCCAGTGCCAAGGACAATACTCATATAACTCATTGAACATGGAGATATCCAGCCAGTACCTACATTGTGCCTTTATTCCTATATTCTAGTCTCTGGTGTGGAAAGGTACTCTGCAGACTACTGAAAGAGAAATGTGGACACAACACAGCCATAAAACCTTTGACTTACTATCTGTCCTGTCTGCAAAATATGCAAGGGTAATGGTGGCACAGAACTTGTGGGAGTAGCCAACCCATGTCTGATTTGACCCACTCCAGGAGAGGAATCCTATGCTTGGAGGACCAAGAACCAAAGACTAGATAGTACATAAAAAAGTATTAGTAACCCCTAATGATATTCTGCTATAGTCATAGATCAGTGCCTTAATCAGTCATCATCAGAGAGACTTTCCCTGGCAGCAGACGGGAACAGATGCAAAGACCCACAGCCAGATATTTTGTAGACCGTGAGTCTAAATGGAAAGTGCCCATCAAATACCTCCCCTCAGAGCTAAGAAAATCCCCCAGAAGAGTAGGCAGAAAGATTGTAAGAACCAAAGAGGATGGAAGACACTAGGAGAACAAGGTCCTGTGAATCAACTAAGCAACATGCATATGTGTAGGTGTACTTTTTGGGGCTACTTTATTGGGTTCTTATATCTACCACCCTTCCAACACTTATTCCACTCTAATCACTTCCAACCCCAAAACACTAGACAGAAGAGGAAAGATGGAGGAGAAATATGGCATAGACATCTTCAGACTACTTTCTGATGATTAGGGGGATCAAGTTCCTTTGGGGAAAGTCCAATCTTAATCATCAGAATACCAGAAATCTAGCAATCTAGCAATAGCAAATGCAGCATCAGGAACAAGCAGCATCAGGAACCAGCAGCATCAGGAACCAGCTGCAGTGGGGGCAGCGGCAGCCACCACAGTTCTTCTGGGGCTCTAGCATTATATACACTTTGAAGAGTCCCCAGAATTTCAAATGTGAATTTTGGAATGCTCACACCCCTCCTGGAGCACAAGACAAATCATTGTTAGTTGCTGTGGTCAATTTCAGGCAGCCCCATATCAGACACCTGGGATTAAAACAAAAACATATTGACATAACTGGGTTTTTTTAAGAAATCAAAATTCTTACTACACATATGAGCTCACAGAGACCAAAGCAGCAAACACAGGGCCTACATGGGTCTTCACCAGGTTCTCTATGTATATATTATAACTATTAGCTTAGTATTTTTATGGAACTCCTGACTGAGAACAAGAGGGTCTTTAATCTTGTGCCTGCTCTTGGAACACGTATACTCCTGTTGGGTTGCCATGTCTAACTTTGATATGATAGTTTTTGCTTCATCTTATTATATTATATTTCATCATGTTTGGTGGTTATATATTGAAGCCTGTTCTTTTCTAATGAGAGACAGAAAGGAAGTGGATCTGGAGGTGAGGGGAGGTGGAGAGGAATTGTGAGGAGTTGAGGGAGAGGAACCTATAATCAGGATAGATTGTATGAGAAAATAATACATTTCAATAAAAGAAAAACTAAAAGTTTAATATGGAAAGAATTACTTGCCAAACCAGTGAGATAGAAAAAATACACCAACTAAATATTGGCATTCATGAAGTTTGAACTTACAGTGGAATTTTGGGATTGAGATAATAAATCAAGAGATCTTACTTAGTCATTACAGTAAATGAAATATTCCATAAAATTACAAAGAAGAGAGGACATAAGAATATAGAATAATGTGCTGTCTTGCAGCCCCAAATGGCAGGCAATGCATTCAGTTTCAGTTTTGAAAATGTTCTAACACTTCGGTATTTTAATTATGTTACTATTGTATGGATGACTGTGAAAGTACAATGAGCTCATCTCCATTACATAAAGTCAATGTAACCTCATAACAGGGAAGTATAAAAAGGAGATTGTTGATGTTCCTCAACTCCAAAGGCCATATTGTGTACACCACTTCTGAGAAAACAATCCAGTCAGTTCTCACATCTCCTTTTCTCAGCATTGCACACCTGGTCTTTGGTCAGTGCCTGACTGACAGTTGGGTTTTCATGGACATTGCCAGAATAAATTATAGCCTTCCCTAGGACAGGAATTTTGTTTGAAACACAGTAGGACTTTTTCTCATCTCAGTTTAAGTACTAATAGAAGAAACTGTCTCTGTGTACCTTTAGTAAAAGATAGTAACCAAGCAGGAAGCTATGTCTTTTGTAAAATTCCACATGGTGGAGTGTGATGAACATGGTCTTGAACCTCTTAGCATCTATGGGAGAGAGGTCTGGTGCCTGGGTAAATCTAATGGTTAAATGTTAGTGGAAGCTGACTCTGACTGAAAACTGACAAGGCTGTAATGAGGGTAACCCTATTTTTGGAGTTTGACTAGCCTGTAAAGTATATAACTGCCTTTACTATTCTCCAAAGGACTGTATCTCCTGGAGTTTAGGTCATTCCATGTGAAGAAGTTAAACAGTTTAACACCAAAGCCAAAGTTGTGAGGACAATAGAATATCTGAGCTGAGGAACAGTGTGGGATGACAGAAGACCACAAAAATGCAGAGTACAGCTTTGCATGTGACACCTGGAATCTGAGATCCAATGCCAAAAATTTGCACTACTACCTGTTATTTTTTTATCTTTGAACTTGGCTTTTAGTTTATCACTGTAACTGCCCATCAAAGTGCTACAAATAGTAACTAAAAAACAAAACAAAACCACCAAATAAAGATTGAAAGAAACCAAAGATCAGTTTTCCCCATACTTGCTCTTCATAGACTAGTTACTCCTGTTTAAGGCATGGAGCATGATATTGCACTGACAGTGAGAGAATCTATTATAGGAATGAGAATTTAAAGTTTTCAATTATATCACATTAACTCTTTATTATCTAAAAATGATTTTTATTATTGTCCAGAACTACAAACTTATGCTTCCTCTTGAATGGAAGAAAGAGCTCTGAGAATAACAAAGAGGGTCAAGAGAACATCTAAATTATTTATTTTCATGCTTTTCTGAGTTTATCTCATGATGATATTAATTTTTGTGAGGGTTTTCCAGCATCCCTACTTCACTGAGTCATGTGTTGTTCTGGAACTCAGATGGAGGCACAATCACTAACATGAGTGCCATATTGTTCTAGTTTATTTTCTGTTGCTATGATAAAATATTAAACAATTTTGCGGAGAAAGGGTTTATTTCAATTTAAATTTCCAGGTCACAGTTCATCAGTGAAGGAAGTCAGGGCAGGAACTCAGGTAGAAAGGATCATGAAATAGAAACTACGAAGGAATGTTGCTTGATGTCCTCCTCTCTAGCTTTTCCAGATAGCTTTTGTATATAGCCCAAGACTACTTGGTACTGCCTCCAGTGGGCTGGGTCCTCCTCAATCAATTACAATACCTGTATACATACCCACAGATCAATCTAATCAAGCCAATTCCTTAATTGAGGTTACTTCTTTCTAGGTATATTTCTTGATTTTCTATTGCTTTGATAAGAAACCATGACAAAGGCTACTTATAGAAAATAAGTTTATTTGGGGTTATGGTTCTAGATGGCTAAGAATCCTTTATGGTAGGGAAGCATGGCAACCAGTGCCAGACAGAATAGCAAGACATGGAAACCAAGACCTCATAACTTCAAAGGCAGGCATGAAGTAGAGAAAAACACTAAAACCAGAGAGAGGCTTTAAGCTCCCAAATCCCATCTGCCATGACATACTTCTTTCAGCAGAGTGATACCCCCTTAACTTTCTGAAGAAGTACCACAAATCAGGGACCACATACTCAATTGCCTGAGCCTATGGGGGACAGTTCTCATTTAAACTACTATGCTACCATGTGATTCTGTATTGTGTCAAATTAACATCAAATACCAGCCAAGACATGTATGTTTAAGAATAGAGTGGACTTCCATGTATATGCTTACAAGAAAATTGTGAGTTTGGATTTGTGTATATGGCAGAATGCTGAAAGTACCTTGTGTAATTTTTCTAAAAATTTCAACATGGCTACTGAATCTGCAGCCAGTAATTCGAGTGGGGAGTGGGGCAGGTGAGTAGTCCCATTTCTGCCCCTCAAGATCTCTCTGAATCAACAGCAGTTCACTACACCAACCCACAAGACTCAGTGTGACTGAGGCACACCGGAATTGCAGCCAGTGTGAGCTAGGGTCTAATTTTAAAAATGCATTTTAAATGCACCTATGGTAATGAATAATATAGCTTCAGATCCCCGAAGGAATAACACAAATTTCTAAAATGTAGCATGAAACAGTGATGCAAAAGTAATAAGGACCTTGCCTACTTTAAAAAGTATACCTGGGACAATGGCTTGGCCAATTATCTTGCATGGATAACTTTTGCTCTTGTCGCTATTATTTTATACTAGCCTGTATCACATCTACCTTCTTTTATTAGTCTGGTTAGTGGTTTATATCAAGCTTGAAGAAGGGTACTTCCCTCAGTATAGAAATATACTAATTAAGACATATAAGTCACACTGCTTTTGTTTGTGTCACAATTTTCCCTGTAGCTAGAATTAAATGATACTGTCGAAGGGCAATGCTGGTGTTTGATGGCTTTTAATATTTTGCCCATATCAAAGGGCTAAATAAATGCAATCAATATTTACAATTCCTAACTCTCCAGTAATTATTCCAATAAAGGGATCTTCACACTCCTGAGCATCGATACTTTTCTTCATAGCCCTAATAAATCTGCTCCCAGAAAATGAACCAAACTCAGCTAAGGCTTCAGGGAGAATATTAGCAAACATGAAGCTCAGAATGTTATTAACCAAACAACTCAGTACATGGAGCTTATGGAATATGGATTTTAAAACCCAAAAACTTAATGAGAACTATCAAGAAATAAGAATCATATTACTAGTGGAACATCATCTTATATTTAGGTTAGCTCCTTAGTCAGGTAACTCAAATGAGGGTTCTAAAACAGCATTGACTATTCACAAGAAGTCATTCCACAAATGTCTACCTCACAAAATAAAATCAAACCATGGACTAATAATATCCAGGTGTTATTGAAAACCTCCTGTTAGCTGTCTCTGTTTAAGATAGAAATGTCTTCATAAACATCCCAAAAGGTAGATCCTATTTTTATTCTCAAGCAACAAGTGAGTAAACCATGGCTTTAGGAGACTGCCCTAGGCAACAGATCTAGGAAGAGTGTGGCATTTATCAAATTTGAATGTGTCTCAATCCAGACTCACATTTTATTATTCATTAGTTTTAAAGTACATGTAAAATACTGTTATGTAAAATATATTTAGTACATTTTACTACTAGTTATTAACAGAGTTTATTACTAAGAATCATTGTCAGTCAATTTACTACTTCAGTTTGAATAAGGCCAACACACTACAGAACTTTCTGGGTAAACTTGTTAGGAGAACCTGTTAGAATGACTAATAGTTACTAGTTTTACCTAGTAATTTATTTTTCTTGACATAGAGTCTTGATCCTTCTTCCCTAGCCTCTTGAATTTTTGGAGATAGTATAGCTATAATCTTAGTTGTTGGCAACTAGAAGCAAGAGGATTAGGAATTAATGGACAGCCTTAGCTCCTCACAGGGTCTGAAGGCCAGCCTGGGCTACATAAAGCTTTGTCTTTTACAAACAACCTAATCCTGGGACAAAAATATAAAAGTAAAATGAAAAAAAGATTATGCAGGTTAAAAAAGAATGAGTAAATGCTTTAAGTGTCCCAGTTATTTAAGAAATAGTTTTCTGTTCTCTGCCTCTTGAGTCCAACCCCATCCTTCACACCATGACATAGTTCACCTGCTGTTGAAGATTCACTTATATCAGAAATGTTTACAATAAAATAACACATGACAAAGAAATTTCAGTACCCGGTTAAAAACTCTTGATTAAAGGCATTATTTCACTAACATTACTTTCTTTTTTTTTTTTCTGTTTTGAGGTATGGTTGGTAAATAACATTTGTATATACTTATGGTCTATAACAATGGTGTCTTGATATAGGTATACATTGAAATAATGATACTGTTAGAGTTCTCTAGGGGAAAAGAAATAGTAAAATGAATTATACAGATGGATTTATTAGATTGGCTTATATGACAGGGGGTGGATATTCCAACAGTGGTCATCAGTGCTGTCTTAGTGTTTCTATTGCAGTGATAAAAGACTATGACCAAGAGCAACTTGGGAGAAAAAGGTTTATTTCAGCTCTCAGTTCTATTGCACAATCCATTACTTAGGGGCCTTACAGCAAGGACTCATCAAGGAGGGGATCTTGAGGCAGGGGCTGATGAAGAGCCAAGAGCAAGTGCTATTAGCTTGCTCCTATGGTGTATTCAGTCTGCTTTCTTATAGCATGCGGACAACCTGGTCAATGTGGGAGGCATTACCACAGTGAGCTGGGCTGTCCCACATCAACCATCAATCAAGAAAATGCACTACAGGACTGCCCACAGACCAAATTGGTGGGGTCATTTCCTCAACTGAGGTTCCTTCTTCCCAAATGTCTATGGCTTGTGTCAAAATGACATACAACTAACCAGCACAAGCATGCTGGAGCTGAAAGCATGAGAACTGCTTAGTCCATGAGGCTGGGTGGCTCAGTAACCCCAAAATGGCACTGAAGGCCTGGAGGATTCCTGCAGAGCTGATGACCTTCAGTCTGTGTTGGAAAGCTGAAAAAGCAATGGCCTGGTATCATTAAAGAAAGGCAGCCATAGAAGCAGCAGCAGCAACGAGGGGATAAATACACTCATCGGCAAGAAGCAATGGCAGCCAAGCAGAGATTAGACCCTTTATACCTGCTATGCTTTTACACACACACACACACTTAATGCTACATCCTTTCTGGAAAAGTTCTCCTATATTTGTGCAAAGGTATGTATGTCTGCAATTTGATTTCAGATCCTGTTGACTTAACATTCAAGATTATCCATTACAGAGACCAAATACAGGAGCATAACCATCATTATGGTTCTCTAAGTACAGAATGTACCTTGAACTTAGATTTAGGAGTAGAGGAATACAAATTTCATATTAGCAGATTCTTTACAACCCAAATAGCCAAGATAAAACAGAAAAATTACCAGCTCAGGCTGCTATAAAATGTACTTAAACTGGATGGCTTATGCAACAAGAATTCCTTTTCATCATTCTGGACGATGACAAGTCTAAGGTCAAGGTAAAAGTGGCTAATTCAGTCCCGCTGGTGAAGGACACCCTTCAGACTACAGAGATGGCCACCTTTACTCCATATCTCAGGTGGAAGAGTCAGAGTTTGAAGCAGAGCATCTGACAGCTCTTCTCATAGGGCACTATTCTAATCATGATTGGATCATTAGACTATAAATCTAATACTCAATATCTGTAATTCAAAATTTGTTTTGAGAAATACTAAACAAATAGGTCAAGTGTAGGCCAAATTAAAACTTCATTCCAATATGCTGTAGCTTTTCATAACTGCAGAATTATAAAGTATTTTGAGGAATTATAGTCTAAGAAGCACCATCATGGTAACTTCACCAATTATTCTCTTTTACAAACTTAGGAGACTACTCTTAAATATAAGTGAAAAGTTCTCTTTATAGGACAGATGAAGTTAAAGATTGTTCATTCAGTTGAATAAAAAAGCTAATTACTCCAAGTGACTTACTGTATTGTTTTTAAATTCCAAACCTCATTTAGGAATCTTGTAGAAACAATCTTTGATATTACTTAAACAAAAAATTGTAGTTCACTGGACTTCACCACAGCTTTTTACTTGATATACAAGTGTTACATTTACTAGAGAGGTTTTTCTCTAGGTGAATCCTTCCTCTTTGCCCTCTTTGTCCTCTTCCTACCAGGAATGCAGGCCAGTCCTCCCTGCACTACTGCCTTATATCTTTCTTATTAAGCACAGCTGAAGGGCATAAGACACATGTTGTCAGGAAAAGAATCAGCTGTGTTCTTAGTCTTTCAACCAGGAAACAGTAAGTACTGTTACTCTTTAGAAACACCTGTTCATGAAGTGAAGCAGTCTTATTTAACTACCCACACATTAAATAATAATTTATCAGACGGTCTTCATGATTTCTACTCATTTTTTTTTTTGGTTGGGTAGCTTTGCTTTCATTTTCTACCTCCCCTCTTCTTCTACAAGAATACCTGTACCATCTGCCTGACTCACCGTGAAAACACAGATTCTGCTCTCTTGTAAGAATGCACATATATTTGCTGTATCAAACAGACTGGCATTATAAACTTGCATCCTCTCTAATCAGCTGTATGTGCTTGACAGGGCATTTAGCATCACTTAATTACCAAGACCATTTAGCATTACTTCAATACCAAGTATTTAGAAGTTGAATGGGTTCTAAAGCAGAGAGCATGGAGGCTTGACTTCCCATTCAACCAGAGCCTGTGTTCTTCAGGAAAAAAAAAAAAAGACGAAGTATTTGATTGTAAGATACTTTACAAGAAAAAGAACACAATTCGAATATTGAAAATAGTAAAATACTACAGTTTTATAAATAAGATAAAAGGTAGAAAGCTAATAAAAACGGTTGGTACCTAATTTATAATATGTAGTTGGTGATTCATGTCACATTTTTATTATACTTTATGAGGTATACAGTTACTCCAGACTCTTAAGAGTTGTCATGTCCAAACCCAAGAGCAAATCATCTTTTTCTAGCACACCGGTATTCCCTTTTGCACTAAAAACATATTCTTAGCTCAGTAGTCTACAGAGGACTCAGATTCTGCCTGCTTTTAATGAAGAATGACAAATTTTCCTTAAACAAAACCCACTAGATTTCTGAAACTTCTTTGTTACTTATTTCATGAAATGACTGCTTAGAACTGTAGTAAAATTGTGGCATTTTAGCATTTTAACTAAAAAATTAAAGAACAATAATCGAGTATTTGTTTTCCTAGCTATTTATTTGAACCATAGTTCTCTTATGCACAGCCTGTTCGTTTCTTTCCTCCACTGGTTTTGAAGATCTCATGAAACCTAAAAATCAAACAGAACCTTGTTTGATCTTGCTACCACATATTTCCCAAAGATTCTGACTTCAGTATCTAATTCTTAATTTACTTTGCAATAATTAAGGGCCTTCGAAGGGTGAGATCCTTAGGAAAAGAACATGCTTCACATAATGGTAGGTATCCAACTGTCTCCAGATAGTTTGGAACCTTAAATATCTCGAATAAATGAAACAAAACCTTAGTTTCATAAACTCTAAAACTGCCTTGAGAAAAGACTCACTAAACTTTATTAAGTTCCAACACACATGATGTTCAGAAATAGGGATTTACTTCCAGTATTTGGAGTGCTACCTGTTGGTAGTCTGAAAGACTCAAGGCAGTGCCTAGGCCCAATAACATTTTGTGTTTCTTAAGCATGGGCGTGGCCAAGCAGGTGGGTTTCAAAGGCTGTAATTATAAATTCATTTTAAACTCCACAGCCCTCTCAGAATTCATTAGTTCAGAGACTGCCACATAAGTCGCAAAGTAAGCACTGGCAGCTGTGCTTGAGAGAAGGGCAAGGTGGGCCTGCTCCAGCAGTGCCCAGCCCCGACGGGAAGTGGTGGCAGCACCCAGCAGAGGGACAAGGCTTTCCTGGCGCGGACACCTGGCTGAGCAGCAGAGCTCTCCCCGGGAGCGTCGTGTGTGAGCCGACCAGCGACTGCAGGCCCAGGGGGCCGCTCAGCCGCGACAGACAAGGACACGCCTCAGCTCCGGCCAACTCCCGGCCTCCCCTGGCCTCCCGCCAGAGCCGCCCGCCACCTTTCTTCCTCTGCCCGCGACTGAGCGCCCGGCCGGGCCCAACTTCGCCCGCGCCCCGCGCGCGGCCCCTGGGCCCACGGAGCTGGCGGAGCGACTAGACCGGACCGATGTGGCGCATGCGTGGTGGCGCCACCAGGCGCGGGAGCTACTGCGGGGACAGCGGCGGGAACCGCGGAGGATCGGGCCGCCCGGGCTGGGCCCGTGAGGGCGTCGGGGGCGGCGTAGGTTGGCGAGGCCGCGCGGGCGGGGCCTGGCGACAGCTGGAGGAGCGCTTCGCCGACCTGGCGGCCAGCCACCTGGAGGCCCTGCGAGCGCGCGACCAGCGGGACCGGCAGAACGCGCGGCTGCGCGAGGAGAACTCCCGCCTGCGGCTGGAGAACCGGCGGCTGAAGCGCGAGAACCGCAGCCTCTTCCGCCAAACTCTGCGGTTCTCGGGCGACAGCGGCGACCCGGAGGCCGCAGACTCGACCCTGGGCCCGGACGAGCCCGCTGCCAACTGTGGGGCTAGAGGCGGAGACCCGGAGAAGGAACCGGGCAGCCCCAAGGCGCTGCGGGCCCGGCTAGAGAACCTGGAGCAGCGGGGCGCGCGCCCGCGGGGAGACACCCAGGAGCCATCTCAAGGAGAAACTGCTACCGGCCTGCGCGACCCTGACGCTGACGTTCCCGAACCCAGGCAGTAGCCAGAGGGCGCGGCGAGTGGGGTGGGCCTGCGCACGTCCCGCCCCATTGGCGCCCCGCCTTCTTTGCGCCCCGCCCTCTCAGCACGCGGAAGCTCAGGGTTGGTGCCCTCGGACTCCAGCTCCACCCAAGGGCACTTCCGGGCGCCACATCCATTGGCCCGTGGGATGGGGAGAAGAAGCTTCCTAGTTCCCATATGTGCAGAGCAACTGCCTAGTGCGTTGAGAGAGGTCTCCTGGCTCTAGCGCTGGCTTTAAGACACCAAGAACTGGGTGCCTAGCAGCACCTCCTAAATTCTTGAAGTTTTCAAAGTGTTCTGAGGACCAGTTGTTTATTTTTTTCAACCTTTGTTTTTGATTCTTTGAAGGAAGACTAGTGTGTTTGAGTTGGTAATGCCTGCTCATTCTTCTGTCCCCTAAACTCTGTTATTATCTCTTATATGACCCACATTTTAAGTATGTTTTATAAATTGGTATTACTTGGATATCCCATGTACTACCTTTTTATAATGAAGAAAATATTTATAATGACCTATCACTCCAATATACATATGTTTAATATATTCTGGTGTGTTGACTTCCAGAAAATTTTTTAGAGTATATTCTGACAGGTGATCATTTGAGTTGATAAATAAAACTGATGAATTAAAATCTAAAATTTCCATGACTTATTATTTGATGCTTTTTAAACTTTACTGGTTCCTCTAAGCTTATGTATGCATATATGTTACATATTTTAATATGTGGCTTTGTTTATCTTTTGTAATCTTTTGGTTTACACAAGATTTTAAAATCTCAAGATAGTTTGAGTACTTTTATTATTACTACATTAGCTTTACTAGATTAGCAATGTTTAGTCAGTTCATGCTTATTTTGCCTGATTTTTAACTTTCATGAAATTATAAATTATTTACATATTATTATACCAAAATTTCTAATGAATTGTGTTTCAGTTGTGCACTTCGTATCAGAAAACTAACAAAACAAAAGACTAACAACACATGCTCTAAGCTTTTTTCTTAAATATTTATTTGTTTGTTTATTTATTTATTTGAGACAAAGTAATGCTCAGTAGCTCAATGTGGCCTGGAACTCTGCTCTCCTCCTTCAGCCTACTGAGTGCTAGGGTTACAGGCCTCTTCTACCAGCAATATGTCCTGCTCTATGATCATTTTTACTGAATTTTACCTACTAAGTAGTGAAGGAAATGCATCTGATAAAACTTGTGGGAGCAAAAACATGCTTCCTTTCTTTCCCACCATACGGATCATTGATAACACTTCTATAACAAAAGTCAGGTGGATCAGAGGAAAGCATACTTACTATTTTACATACCCCAGAGACCCAGGGGAAACTTTTGAAAACATTGCTGAATGAATATGTAGCCAGCCCTGTTGACATGAGTGATAGTTATACACTAACAGTTACAGACTGGGAGGGAAAGCTAGGAAGTTTCATCTGTTTACTCTCTTCTTGACTTCTCTGTGTGGCATTTTTTTCCTCCCCTGGGCACAAAAGTTTGGTCTATGACAGGTATCAAGTTAGACCTGATTTTTTTTTAATGGCTATCTCAAACAGGAAAACATAAGATATTTAAAGTAGTATTCATATATTTTATCACTCTCTTTGAAGAACATTTCTCTAACTTGTCTTAGAGAAAAGAGAATTATGAATTTTATGGCTTGCTTATGGGAAGAGACAGCTTGTGAAAGACCTGAAGAAGGTGAAAAGGAGGTTCTTCCAAAGACTTCAGGATAGGTATACTCAGTTTTGGATTATTATTTTTGAGCGCCCTTTACATCATAGGTTTAATGTGTTAAACAATGGGAAACACTTCTGTAGAGGGGAGGAAAATAAGAAGAGATGGAAAGAAATGAAATGTATCCTATATACAGCAACTTCCCAAAAGTTTAAATACACTTCAAAAACAAGGGCCAAAGAAAATTGCTGATATTCCTTATTAAAAAAAATTTGAGAACACTTTCTATATTGCCTTTAGGTAATTGATATTCAGCTGTGAATATTGAAATCTTCTGTGGCTAAAGAATATAAAAAAAGAATTTGCTGATGAGTAGGTACATGAAAATATCTCTATTCATTTAATATTTTTGCAGGGTAAACATTTATAGAAGGCATTGGAATTTAAAAATAAAATGAAAGGATTATATGTCTTATGTTTAATTCAGTGTAGCTTAGCTTTAATTTAGTTAATTTCTCTAGGACTTATTTTTCTCACTAGTGAAATGAGCACAAGAGCTACCTCAAAATGTTATAAAACATTTATTGAGATATTAAAAGGAAAGTTCCTGTTTCAAAGGAAGTGCTCAATCATCAATAATGACATTTTCTAGCATGAAAATAGCAAGTCCTTATTTTAATTGGAAATAGTATTGCTTTTTTAAAATATGGCATTTTAAGTATTTTCATAAATATCTTGATATTTTTCAATATGTATAAGGGAAAAGAGGATAAAGCCTTCACAATAATAATGTAAAACAAAATTTAAAGGTGTTTTGGACTATCAGAACATTGAGAAATGTCAGGAAATGAAATATTTTTTTATTTCCTTTTTGTCTTAAAGCTGTGTACAATGTCACTATGAATAAATAACAAATATGTCAAATTTACTGGTGCAGAAAATGTAGTGAGGTAAAGACATATTTGTTTTTGTGCAAATTTCATGAAAGATTTTTAAAATTCTCAAATCAACATATCCTATAAAATGGGAGAAGGCTAATACACATTTCCACTTTATGACTTGTCTGTTGACCACCATGGGTAAAGTATACTGCAATGTGAAAGATGACTTACTATAACAAAACACATTGTCAGTTAAAGAGTGGATAAAGGTGATATAAAAATTTCCAGCTGACTATTTTAAGCTGCATGAAACTAAAAGTGCAGTATACTCTAGTTTATTAAAGGAACACCTTATTGTCATAATTTCACATTAGTTATACAATAAAAGGAGATTTACAGCTTATTGATATAAACAAAATTGTGTTTTAAGAAAAAATTATGTTGGGAATAACTGGCTTATAATAGCATTTTTATTGCTGCTACTCTAAAAAAAATACTTTACCTTTTTCTCAATATGAAATGGAGATGGTTAAAAAATCAATATAAAACTAGATATTGCACCAGTGATCATACAAGCTATCCTTGTCACACTTAAATTTTTTGAGATAGGTTTGCCAACTCATGATATTACCATAATGAAAATAATAAGTTAATTAATTTGTAATGTATGCTAAAAATTTTAGCATCATGACTTTGATTCCAGCACAAAAGACCATTTTATTATTTTTCTAAAAGGAAGAGATATTTTATTGAGAATTTGACATGAAATATTTGGAAAATGTTCATGAGAATCACAATTTATAATTCTATTTAGTGATGTGTTGATTAATTATAGGTTGGTCTTCCTACCATAAGCATATTCTTTTTATGTTTCTTTTGTTTTTGTTTGTGGAGACAGGGTCTAACTATATTCTTGGATGAAATGAAACTTGCTATATAGTCAGGCTCGTTTTGAATTCAAGCAGATCTGATTGCTTCTGCCTCTGAGTGCTGTGACAAAGGCATGTACTATCATGGCAAAAATATAATATATATAAGGGCAGGCACTATCATGACAAAATTATAATATATGTGTTTCTATGTGTATGTGTGTGCATATGTGTGTGTGTAATGACATACTTGAATATATGATATAGAGTGTGCAAATATATTCATGCAATGGAAATAAAAGAAAAACATTAATTATGCCATAATCTTGTTCATTTTTCAAAAGGTAGAGCTTAAACTTAGATTTGCTTATATCAACAACGAGAATTACAATACGACATGTTTAATCCATAGCAGATATGGCTTATTGTAAAATTCACTAGTAGAATTACTTGTCATTATAGTTCCTATAGTTTAGAGGGCTCTTTGTAGCTTGAAGGTTTGTATATTACACCTCCATCCCCACCACTGTGGTAGCATTAAGAGATAGTGTGTGTCCTTTATGGTTAAGAGATAGTGAAGGAGGTTGTTTTTGTTTCATGGTAGGTATTCCCTGTTAAGAATATGTTAACCTGGGGCCTTAAAATGTTTTCTATTTATTTTTCTATTTGTACAGGGTCTCTAAAAAGATAAACAAATTTAAAAAGCAAAGATATGTACATATGTAAACTCACACACATTTGTATATACACTCACCTAGTGAGGTTTCAGAGTACTCTACCCATTTCCACCGGAACAAAAATAATTTTAAATGCATATGTAAAAATGTGTGTGTGCATCTGTGTGTGTCTGTGTATGAGACATACATGTGGGAACACAACTAGGAAAGAAACGAGACTAAGGGCAAGGGGGAATGGGAAAGAAAAGTACAAGACTATATGGAGATTATATAATATCTTCTTATTTAATAATGAAAAATAACAAAAGCGATCTTTCAAAAGCCTTATAACTAGAAGAGAAAGCCCTATTGAAACCTAAACCTATAAAACCATGTAAACTCTGAATACATTGTTTTATATATAGATTAACTTGAGCTTTCATTCATACGTGTTCACTTCTTATGAACACACACAAGTTAACAGTTTCTTGTAATGAGCACGAGAATGTAGCCATAAATTTTGTTAGAACATTTTTTGTAATTATGAACCATTTTGACAGTCGTGTGTGTCATTAAGATGTAGTTTTCAGAGCCTATACTTAGTAAACATTATTCTATTTCATTTGTGTATCTAAGTATGGAACTTGAAGGGAAAAATGTTTGTGTTCATCTTATTTTGTATATACTAGAATGCTGCAGCTGCTAGTCCTGTGTTGAGGGCTGTGCAAAAATGAACAGCAAAACAGCTTTAGAATTTACAGAATGTGCCTAGGACAACCATGGTGGGTATGCCTTGGAGACGCAGAGCCTTAGGAGTACGTGTCCCGAGGACCTCAGTGCTCTCATGGAGTCTTACTCTTTTGGTAATGGTCACCACATACCTCATAATCTAGGGGTTGTATGGAAAATCTAATGGTGCTGCCAGCCCCTCACTGGGTAGAATCATTGGCACTTACAATAACAGTGACTGATCTTTTTTTCAAGGACTGATGCTGCAGCAGTTTAATGATTCATCCACTACCTTCAGAAAGGACTTAGAGATGTAGATTTTCAGTAATATCCCTCACCCTTCGAAATAATTTGGAGATGTACATTGTTAGTGAAGTTACGTTAAGATGTTTTTGCTAGTGGCTTTGATGTAGAAAATCTTAGGGAGCAATTGGAATTCAGAAAGGCACACTCTTAATAGTTGAGTTAGGGGTATTTTTGAGGTGAACAAGAACAAGGGCAGCCCGACTAGTACCAACTGATGTGCCTCTCTTGATGAAGCTAGGCTGGTGATCAAAGTGATGATTAATTTCTTTTACCTATTTTTGCCCACAGAATCCTGATATGATTCAGTAAAAAAAAAAAAAAA
>CAJQZJ010032273.1:2973208-3016780 GCA_907164525.1 Lophiomys imhausi | reverse complement strand
CTACCCCTAGGCATATGTTCAAATAACTCAAAATCCTACTCTATAGATATTTGCTCATTCATGTTCATTGTTATGATATTTGCATTAGCTGAAAGATGGGAACAACCTAGATGATCATCAAATGATGAATGGCTAATGAAAATATGTAAAATATACACAATGTAATTTTATTCAGCTACCAAGATAATGAAATCATGAAATTTGCAGGTAAATGAATGGAACTTTGACATATTATACAGAGTTATTTTATAGAGTGACATAGCCTAAACTCTCAGAAAAACAAATTTTACAGATTCTTATTTATGGCTCATAGTTGCAAATCTTCAGAAGGTGAGTATGTAACTTTGAGTAACCATGGAAACCAGGAAATTAAAAGGAACCATGGCAGGTAGAGAATAATCTCTAAAGAGATGAGTACAGTAAGGCATGGGTGATTTGAACAAAAGTAATAAAAGTGGGGGTGATTTTTTAACTGGGGAAGGCAACACTGACAGAGAAGGAAGAAGGAAAAATATCACTAATGACATTGAAAAAGCCATAGGGAAACATCACTTTATATTAATTAAAATATAAATATAACATATAATACATAAGTGTAGATGTGTGCATCTATAATTTAGAGAATGTCATACCCCTAGGGTGATAATACTCCCCCAGAAAAGCTAGACTCTAAAAAATCGCAATACCAGGCATGAGAAATCTCACCTCCAATTGTAGTTCAACGGAGTAGAAGAGACTCCCCAAACAACACAGGCTACTTCCATTGTCTTAGGTTGCCTTCTAAGACTTAAAGATAAGATCCTATTGCTGAAGACATCACGAACTTCAAACACAGGACTTAGAGGAATGAGAATCAATCTAGAACTGATCTGGAAGCCTTTCCATGTAGACCAGCTCTCATAGAATCTGAAGGTATTATGGAAGCAACTAAAGGAAGAAAGTAATCAACAGTTTACTTATCTTTAAAACCTATTAACTACAGCAATGACCAGTATAGCAAGATATTCCTGAAGGTACAGCAGTGGGTCATATATTTTGGAGAAAACAACAGCTGTCTAATAAAACTCAAATATTACCCAACAAGGGAAGTCATGTTTGGTACTTCCAAAGAAGCCAAGTACCTCTGGACTGTGAGTTCATACGTTAGAGAAGAACGTACTATTTTAACTTTTCTAAATCATTATACATTTTAACTGCATTTAAACACCCCTATATCCATAGGTAAGTATTGCTCACATCTCTCATAAAAATAATATTTCAGCAGAAAGAGGCTACTGTAGATATCCAAAATAGATCAAAATACTGAGAACAACTGACTGTGGGGTTCCCAAACCAACTGATACATCTACAACCTAAGTCCATATGTAACACTCAGGAGGCATTAGAAAGTGGGAGCTGGAAGACCAGGACATCTGCATCCATGAAATCTCAAAATATGGTTGCTTAAAGAAGACCTTCACAATGACACCAGTAGACATGCCAGTGTTGATGGGGTGATCTCATAAAGCCCCACTCCTAGATGGAGATTTATGGGTCTTAACAAGTGTTGAGAGAGGGACAATCAGATTCTGTAGGGATTAGTTGTCCAACAGGTTATCCAATCCCAAGTAGTTATCTGTAAATACATAGGATTTATATGTTATCTTAAGGACAGGACAATCCTGACACCCAGAAGTGTTGTGATTTCCTCAGTCAAGATCCCTAGACCCGTAATCTTGGACACTATCTCTGAGTCAACAATAACCATTCTTGTGAAAGAAGCCAGATGTACTTTGTAAAGAATCTGAATGTAAGCATGCCTTAAATTGTTGTGCACTTGGAACTAAGTTAATTGTTGTCTGAATACTTTTTTTTCAAAATTGTGCTGTGCTTAAACTTTACTAAAAAATTATCTGGACCAGAATCTAGAAGTCTTGGTCCAGGACCAGTTACAATAAAATTGGGTTGAAAAGAGTTTCATTCTTACCTCTCAACCTGATCATTTTTTCTCTGCCCATTGTAAAACCTTCAGAGGAATCACCACAAAAACATACATATATTTATTTATATATAGTATTAAAATTTTTTCAAATATTATATGTATATAATACATTTATATATACATTTGTGTATGCGTGACAATAATCAAAGAACAAGAGGTGATGAATTTGATGAGTAGGGACACGAAAGAAGTAAAATCAAGAAGAAGAGGATGTGGAAATGATGTAATTAGAGTAACTAAGCATTGATTTCTCAAAGAAAATTTAATTTAAAATAGGTTTACAGTACTAAAAAGGTTTTGAAGATGGAATAAATCTAAATATTCCCCATTAATATTTTTCATTCTTTTGTTGCAAAATAGTTTACACAGTAACGGAGTTATTTTTGCTACATCAAACTTTAGTCAAGATTATAAGTTAGGGGACAGAAAATAGATTATATTGTAGAGTTAGATTAGATCTTTAAAAATTTATCTGATTTATAGAAATATCTCAGTTAGAAAAAGTTATACCTTGATGGGGTGGAAAGATATTGTTTGCAATGTTTTTTTCTGAATATAGAAGGAAACATAATGTCCTATTATTCTAGGAAGCTATCATGTGCTCATATGAATGAAAGAACTGGAATGGAAAAAATCTTCTCATAAGGAGCTGGGGTGCTGACTCAGTTGGTAATAGTATGGGCTGTAAGCCATGAGTACTGGAGTTTGGATTCCCAGCACCCAAGTTAAAGTGAAGTATTCTTGCTGTTCTCTTAACTGCAATGCTGGGGTAAATGGAGACAAAAGGACTGAATCCTCAGACTTCTCTGGCAGCTAGATCACTCAATAAATGATCTAGGTTTAGTGAGAAACATTGTCTCACGGGAGTAAGGTAGAGTAAAATAAAGGATGATACCTAAATCTTTCTATGGTCTTAATGTGTGTGTGTGTGTGTGTGTGTGTGTAAAAACACATATACATGTTTTTTCTTAAAATGATTGCAGATGCAATTGTATTTTCATGAAAGAAATCTTACTTTGAGGCCTTGTCATTCTGGATAAGTTAATTTTCTTACTGCTTAAACCAGTCAGAGTTAGAAAATTTTCTTAAATAGATGAGGAATAGATTGTAAATGAGCATTACAATGGTGTAGGTATTTAACAGACACATTATTGAACAAAAGAAATTGAAACAAAACAAAAAACACAAAGGCTGTATGATTCAGTTTATTCACAAAAAGCATATAAAGGGTTCAAAGTCAAAACATCTGATATAATATCAGGATAGTAGATAGTTTTTGATTGGCAGAAATGGTGATGTGGAAGAAGCACAACAGTATATTTTAAAAACTAGAACCCACAGAAGAAAAAAATGAGATGTGTTACTATAATATCTTATCAATCAATGTTTTGTGATTAATAGAAAACCAAAAGGTTGAAATGAAGAGCTCCAGCCAAGACACAAAAAAGCTTGAATTGTGGATAAAGTAGTTTTGGTGATTTGTTTTGTTTTTCTGTTGTTTTTTTTTTTTTTGAGGTTTATAGGGAAAATGCAGGCTTTCAAATATATTTATATTTGATATAATATATATATATATATAAAACTTACATACATACACCACACACACATTTTTTCCATTACCCATATGAGAAATAATAAAATTATTCTTGCCTTTTACATATGTTTTTTAAAATTTATTTATTTGTTGCTCTAGGTTATATCTCCATCATATTGTCCTCTTTCCCCCCTTCCCAGCCCCTCCCTCCCACCCTCTAACCCCTAACCTTCCATCCCACTCCTCTGGAGTGGAGTGTCCCTACATAACAGTCTCCTGCCCCGGTTCAGAAGTCATATGAGGGCCAAAAGCCTCCTCATACACTGGGGACCTACAAGGCAGTACCACCAGGGAAAAGTGTCTCTTTGACAGGGAGGGAAAACTAAAAAATAAATAAATAAATAAATAAACAAAACCCACACACACACAGAGAAACAAACAAACAAACAAACAAAAATCTATGTCCATATTCCCTTGGTGCATTGGTTGTAGTATAGATATCCTGTACTATATAGCTAAAATACGACTATAAGATAAGAGAATAGATGCCATGTGCATCCTTCTGAGTCTGGGTTAGCTCACTTAGGATGAGCTTCTCTAGTTCCATACATTTGGCTGCAAATTGCATGATTTCCTTGTTTCTGATAGCTGAGTAGTGTCCCATTGTGTAGATGTACCACAGTTTTTTAATCCATTCTTCGGTTGAGGGACATATGGGTTGTTTCCAGTTTCTAGCTATTACAAATAAAGCTGCTATGAACATAGATGAGGAAACTTCCTTGTGATTCGGTGCAGAGTCATTTGATTGTATACCCAGAAGTGGTATGGCTGGGTCCTGAGGCAAAGCTACTCCAAGTTTTCTAAGATATGCCAGACTGACCTTCATAGTGGTTGCACAGCATGCACTCACACCAGCCATGGAGGAGGGTTCCCATTTCTCCACACCCTGGCCAGCATGTGCTGTCATTTGAGCTTTTGATCTTAGCCATTCTGACAGGTGTGAGATGGAATCTCAGAGTCCTCTTGAGTTGCATTTCTCTGATGATTAAGGATGTTGAGCATTTCTTCAAGTGTCTCTTGGCCTTTAGGGATTCCTCCTTTGTGAATTCTCTGTTTAGCTCTTTCCCCCATTTTTTTTTTTTTTTTTGGTTTTTCGAGACAGGGTTTCTCTGAATATCTCTGGCTGTCCTGGGCTCGCTTTGTAGACCAGGCTGGCCTCGAACTCACAAAGATCCGCCTGCCTCTGCCTCCCAAGTGCTGGGATTAAAGGTGTGCGCCACCACCGCCCGGCTCTTTCCCCCATTTTTTAATTGGATTATTTTGTTTCTTGGCATTTAATTTCTTGAGTTCTTTATAAATTTTGGATACTAGCCCTTTGTCAGATGTGGGGTTGGTGAAGATTTTTTCCCTATCTGTAGGCTGCCGTTTTGTTCGAATGACAGTGTCTTTTGCCTTACAGAAGCTTTTCAGTTTCATGAGGTCCCATTTACTAATTGTTGGTCTTAGGTCCTGAGCTGTTGGTGTTCTGTTCAGGAAGTTTTCGCCTGTGCCAATTAGTTCGAGGGTTTCTCCCACTTTCTCTTCTAGTAGATTTAGTGTGCCCAGGCTTATGTTAAGGTCTTTGATCCACTTGGACTTAAGTCTTTTACAAGGTGATAAGTATGGGTCTAATTTCATTCTTTTACAAGTGGACATCCAGTTGGACCAGCACCATTTGTTGAAGATACTGTCCTTTTTCCATTGTGCAGTTTTGGCTTCTTTGTCAAAAATTAGGTGGCCATAGGTGTGTGGGTCCATTTCTGGGTCTTCAATTCGATTCCATTGATCTACTGGTCTGTTTCTATATCAGTACCATGCTGTTTTTACTACTGTTGCTCTGTAGTACAGCTTGAAATCTGGGACGGTGATATCTCCACATGTTTTTTATTGTACAAGATTGATTGAGCTATTCTGGGTTTTTTGTTGTTGTTGTTGTTGTTGCATATGAAATTGAGAATAGCTTTTTCTAGGTCTATAAAGAATTGTGTTGGTATTTTGATAGGAATTGCATTGAATCTATATATTGCTTTTGGTAGGATGGCCATTTTTATTATGTTGATCCTACCTATCCATGAGCATGGAAGATCTTTCCATCTTCTAAAGGCCTCTTCCATTTCTTTCTTCAAGGGCTTGAAGTTCTTGTTGTACAGGTCCTTTACTTGCTTGGTTAGAGTTACACCCAGGTATTTTATATTGTTTGTGGCTATTGTGAACGGAGTTGTTTCCCTTATTTCTTTTTCAGCCCATTTGTTTGTTGTATAAAGAAGGGCTTCTGATTTTTTTGAATTAATTTTGTATCCAGCCACCTTGCTGAAGGTGTTTATCAGCTGAAAGTGTTCTCTGGTGGAATTTTTGGGGTCACTTATGTATACTATCATATCATCTGCAAATAGGGATAATTTGACTTCTTCATTTCCAATTTGTATCCCCTTGATCTCCTTTAGTTTTCTTATTGCTCTAGCAAGAACTTCAAGTACTATATTGAAGAGACATGGTAAAAGTGGGCATCCTTGTCTTGTCCCTGAGTTTAGAGGAAATGTTTCAAGTTTCTCTCCATTTAATTTGATGTTAGCCACTGGCTTGCTGTATATTGCCTTTATTATTTTACATATGTGTTTTTTTCTGGTAGATTAAACACTAAATTTAATAATATATTCTTCATGCAGTCTTAGATTTCAATTTTAGGGAATTTGTTTATGACTGTGGAAAGAAAAACATTCCAAATAAAGTACACACCAGAAAACATGAAGTTACTGATTTAACTGACACTAATAGGAAATCCTTCCTTGAAAAGTTAACATTACCTGAGCAGCACATACAAAAAAGCTAGAAGCCAATAGCTCATATATATTGAGCTTCCACAAATGAGAAAGAAAATCATCTCATCCAGAAAAGAACAGGTATATGTTGGAGATCAGATAAAAAAATTATATTTAGTACATGCCCAGATACTTTGTAGATCTTGGAGACCAGGAGAGAAAGACTTTTGTCTATGTGAGTTCATAACCTAATTTCTTTGATATATATGTTTTTTTCTAACAAAATGTCATAACAATATATCCCCAAAATATCAGATATTGTTATGAGACTCCTTTGATAGAATACCTTAGTGTGCCTAGTATACTTTTTTTTTTTTACCTCATTTTGTTTTGTGACAGGTTCTCTTTGAAGCACTGGCTGGACTGGAACTTGCTATGTAGACCGAGTTTTTTCTTGGACTTAGAAAGACTTACAAGCAGTTACCCTCTGAGCATTGGAATTGAAGAATATGCCACTTTGATCCTGTCTCTACCTGTGTACTTTAAAGGACAATGTAAAAATAAGAAAGTTATTTCTAAAGGACAATTATGTCATAGTCCTTGTCTTTTAGCACAAAATTATTGACTACTATGAATAAATCTTGGTTATAAATTTGATAGAATTTGAGTCGTCATCGAAACACATCTCTGGGGACACCATAAATGTTTGTTAACTGAGGAGGGAAGACCCATCATCCTATGTGTGGGTAGTACAATACCACGAGGCCTGGACCAAATGAAAAGAGAAAGTAAGTAGACCACTCACAGTCATCAGTGTCTGTCTCAGGTGTGCAGATGAGCAAGGTCAGTATCTCCCTTCTGTTGCTATGCCTTACCTACCATGATAGGCTTCAGTCTCAAACCATAAGTCCTTCCTTCCTTACATTGCCTTTGCCAGATACTTTCTTGTTGTAACTGGAAGAAATGTAGCTGGTACAGAAAGTGGAATTGTGTCTGTGACAAATCTAACTGTGTAGTTCTTAGGCTTTTGTTAATGGTTTTCTGGAGAATGTGCGAGAGTTTGGACTTGTGAGTAAGGAAATCCTTGCAATGTTGTAAGCTGACTTTAATGGGAATTTCTGGAAAGAGTTCAGAAGAAAAAGAAAGCCAAGAGAAATATGGGCAGCATGTATTATGTGATGTCATGGAGGGGAAGACTATCAGGAACTCAGTTACAGGTCATACCTATTGTACTTTGGTACAGAATCTAGATGCATTGTTTCCAAGTCCTGAGTGAGGTTGAATGCAAAGTTACTTGGCCAAGGGAACTTTAAGACAGGATGGAGTCTTTGGTCAGTTATTTTATCACAGAAAGGAGGAAATGTAACATGTTTTTTCTTTAATTGGCTTGTGGAGGTGCAGTGGCCATACTGAGCTAGTTACATTGCCAGAGTCCATGTTTTTGACTCTAAGAACTCCAGTGTATGAGAAGACAGATGACTAAACCCTGTGAGAACTACAGGCTTCTCTTCTCAAATCTAATGGAAGATCAGACGTGCTTTTGAGTCCACGAAGCAATAGAAGTCAATATTACAATAAATATGCATTCAGATGTATAGGAGAGAGAATGGACACAGGAGACAAAGGCTTGATATCTAGCCCTGATGCATTGAATATTTTCTTTTTATGCCACAAATCTGAATGTCAAAAGAATAATTTATAAGAACTAATTTTACTGAGAAAGACATTGATTTAACAAAAATATGAAAATTTCTCTCTAGCTAAAGGGAATTGGTAGATCCAATTATTTTTCATTTTTGAAGAAATTCAATATGCACACCAATAATATGAAAAAAACTATTGTGAAATGAGTGGATTCAGAAACGGTTTTGATTATAGCTTTCTGCTTGAGTACATAATCAACTTCACAGTCAGATATTTTCAAGCCTGAGAATTATTAGTATTACTGATGTGCCTTATTAAAAGCATAAAAGTGCTTTAATCCTTCTCAGAAGGTGTTATGAAGCACGTAGATTTAGTAATATAGCCTTTGGGATTTTCAAGTTAATTTTGCAGTTCTCTTATGCTTGATAGATACAAACATGTGCTAGGCTTTCACTTGAGGCATATGAAAGGGAAAGAAAATGATATATCAAAAATTCTGAGAAATTAACTCTGATCTTCAGGAGGTAGAGGTATAAAACTATGATCAAACATAGTTTTAATGTTATACAGGTAACAGATAATTACAGAAAAGGAAGACAAAACTGCATACAGAAATGCTAGAGAAGAAACAGACCAATAGAAATAGAGTTCAAGCAAACAACTGTTCCAGAAGGATGTGTTGCTAAATTAATTTTCTCTGAATTCAGAGCCTGAAATGAGACTGTAGAGACAGATTACATAATCATCAAACAAGCATGAAATTGTAAGTGATAAAGGACAGTTAAAGAATCTGAGAAATACTTAGATGTAAATACCAGACAGAAGTCAAATGAAGAAATTGGAAGAATAAAAAATATAAGGTAAAATGCGACTGTAATTTATGAAGATCCAAGGGAAATATATTTGATTTAAAATAAAGAGCTTTTCAAAATGAACAAGTTAAGCAAGGTGAAAAGAACTGGAATTGAAAACAACAACAATAACAACAAAAAGTCAGACTGGGGAGAGAATACAGTGGAAGAATATTTATTTAGTATTTTAAAGGCACTGGGTGTGAAAATAGCAACAATAATATAATCAACAAAATAAAAACCACGCAATTCTTTATCTATCCCTATATCTGTGGTTTTAGTAACTGTACAAAATGACACCTATAACGGGATGGAATATATTTCCCTACTTTTTAGTTATATTTACCTGTGGTAGACATCTTTTTATATAATATATTTTTTATTTCTTCAAGTTATATCTCAATCTCAATCCCCTCCCTAGTACCCCCTCCAGTTCCACCCTTCCACCCTCTTCCCCCTCAACCCCCCATCCTCTACCTTTTTTTTTTTAGTTTAAGGTATATCTTTTCCCCCCAACAGCTCCCCCTTTCAGTCCAACAAATGGTTCTTTCTCTTATAACAATAAATACAATACAAAACAACAGAAATAAATAGGCCACAATTATGAGAGTTATATGGCTTAGCATACATTCCCAATGTCCAGTCCATATGTATTTGGCACCTGACTTTAACATTCTACTATCTAACCATCTCCATGAGTTTAAAGTTCTATATCTAACTCAGCTTTCATACTAACTTGCATCATAATTTTAAAAACATCTTCTTAGATCCAGAACACCCTCTTGATTCCTAAACAACTCAAAATTTAACTATGAGACTCCAGCTATCTATTCTTCAACCACCTCAGAGACCTGACAGGGATAAATATATCTGAATATATAGGAAGTGCAGGCTCCGCAGCTTCCAAAACTCAGAAATGACATACCAGTGGCTGCCTGGACAGTTCCCATTTTCTCTCCATACATTACAGCATCAATCTTCATCCCTTTGGCCCTGTTTCACATCTTAACATATTGGTTTGTGCCTAAGATTCTAGAGACCATTGACATTAGTGATTGCAAATATGTGCCTTATTCTACATTAAAACAAAGTTTACAATTATATCATTTTTCTATTGTGAGAGTCTGTGCTAAATGACGGTACTGATTTCTTTTTTGTTGCTGTGATAAAATTCCATGGTCAAAAGCAACTTAAGGAAGAGAGCTACAGTATTAGAGGTTTATGCATAAGGTGGGACAACATGGTAGCAGGAAACAAAAAGAGAAGCAAGAAGCCAAGAGATCTCATTCTTATTTGAACACAATTGGAATTAGGGCAAGACTATAAATTACCAAAGCCTGCTAGTGATGCTTTGTTCAGCAAGCCTCTACTTCCTAAAGGTTCCATAACCTCCCCAACTAGTGTCAAAACCAGAACAAAGTATTGAAATATGTAAATGAATGAGGGACATTTCTCATTTGAACTAACAACATGAGAAATTGATGGCAGTGATCATTTTATTACAGGACGGTGTCTAGTCTTGTTTAACTTCTTTCTGCTCCCCTTTCAATTTTAATATTTAATTTTCTTTATGGTAATATTTGGAAAAAAACCTTTATGAGTAAAATTAATACATAAAATTTTAGCATATAAATCTAACAGCAAGGCAGGGTTCAGTGGTTTACAGGTAATTGACTTAACATGGAACCTATGTTCTTTGTAGATGAAAAATTCAATGTATAGCTAAGCTTAGCTAGTATTATTTTAAATCCCCAAATCTAACCCTCTATTAATATAAAAGTATATAGTATGCAAAAGGATAAATAATTTAATGTTAATCTGTCCTAACTACAATATAGTGTTCAGTAAAATTACAGAATTACATGGATACTTTTGAATATTTTTGTAGCCACAGTGAGATTGTAAAAATATAGTTCCATTGCTGTATTATATTTAATAAAACAAATCCAAAGGTTATAGTTATAAAATGAAGTTAAAATAAAAATATTAATGCTATATTTCACTTCAGCTTCTCAGTTCAGACCAGCTGTATAGTTCAAATATGGAAAAGCCACATTTACCTAGTAGCTACTCTATTGACAATTATAGTACCAAAATATCTAAAGTGAATATTTATTTAATGCACAACATTTAAGAGATAATTAGAAAAATTAAGTCTCAAATTATTATGCAAAATGCACAAGAATTTTAAATGACAAAAACTGATACTATTCATTTTTTTCCGAACTCTTCTTCAGTGATTCCATAATACAGCATTTTAAAGATTTCTATTCAAATAAACATGATTTAGTACTTTACCTCCTGCTGCAACAAATCTAAAATGCTGTAAGTAAAAAGCTGCTAAAAATTACAAACCACCCAGGCTTCCTTGCCTTCATGATGATAATTAGTCCTATTTTTGAAGGACCAGAAATTATTGCCAAACAATTAGATATATCTCTAGGAAAATTCATCACTTTGCCTTCCATACACCTTTTTGGAAGACAAGAAAAGTAATCTGTTTCCATTTAAAGTTGAGTTTGAGACTCTTCACTTTATATTGTCTCTGAAATTAATTGAATTTGTTGTACAAATGTAGATAATGAAATGGAAGGAGAGGGTTTAGACATAGCAACCAAAAGGGCTGAAAGTGACTCACAGCTATGTGCCTGAACTTCTATTACTCCATTGCCTCTTTCAATATAATCATATATTTTTGTCTTTTCAAAAAACCTAAACTAAATTTGGAAAGATATTTTAAAAATTGAAAGCAATAAATTCTTCTGAATTTTATTTAGTTTTTAAGATTAGATTTATTAATTTTATTTTATGTATGGATGTTTTGTATGCAAGTATGTCTGTATACTACATACATTCTTCATACCTGTGGAAGTCAGAAAAGGGCATTGAAACCCTTGAGAATGGAGTTACAGATAGTTGTTAACCACCATGTGAGTGCTGGCAGTTGAACTTGCATCCTCTTAAAGACCAACAAATGCTCTTAAATGCTAAGCCATCTATCCAGGCCCCTCTTCTGTATTTTAATACACACACACACACACACACACACACACACACACACACACACACAGGCTTGCACACATGCACATTCTCAAGACATGCACGAGTATGTATGTAAATACATACGTACATATGTATGTACGTATGTATTGCGTAACCATGTGCTAGTCCAATCCTGATGCTATAATGAAGTGCCACATAAGTAATCATAAGTGCCACATAAGTAATCATAAGTAATAGAGCTTAGCGTTCACATTGCTGGAATTGATAGAATGGTAATAAATGCCAAGATTGAGATAGCATCAATATGGGTTGGACTGAGGGCTTGTTTCATTAATGGTGTTTCCTCTTTATGTACTCATTTAACATGAAAGGTGGAGACCCTCATAGGATACAAGCACTAGAGGGAAGGACAAAGCGACATTTTGAAGCTTCTACAATTCCACTAACTCTATTCATGACAAAGGCAGCTGTTGAGCACTAATTACCTCAGAGAGTCCTTTTCTTTAGGCTTTCATTTGGGCTTAGGTTCTGATTATTAAACTGAGAAGGGATATAATTCTACATATAATTTTATGTAAGCTTTCCAATGTCATGATAAATTATATTTTGTTTTTTAACTAGTTCTTAGTCCAGCATCTGGCACAATATGTACTCAACATATATTTCATAAGTAAATAATTCTCGTTTTCTATCTAGAAAAACGGAATTTTGAACTTCAATCTATTCATTATTTATGTTAATTGAGATTAAATCTTTATAGTGCTAGGGTTAAGTGAGGGTAACATCACTGTCTCTGTCTCTCTTTTTCTTTTCTGTATCCTTCAAGGAGTGGAGAGTAAGGAGGGGATTGTGATTGAGATGTAACTTGAAGAAATAAAAAATAAATTATAAAAAATATATTATGTAATGGTGCCTTTAGATTTAAGTCCCTTTCATAATAAGAGGTTTTAGCTAGTCAATGCACAATTATGTATATTCATCTCATTTGATTTCTCACCAATCCTATGGGTTGACACTACTATGCTATTAGTTAACATTAAGTACATTTGGTTATTCTAAATCCAGGTTAATAGAGAAATCCTAACTGACTTCCATCTAGTATTTCATTCTTATAAAAATGTGCCTTCACCTCATCCCTTGTTTTTACCAACATCATTCTTCACCAGAATTCTGTAGGCATAGATATAATTCACTATCTCTGTTCAGAAGAATGGGAACTTTTTCAACTTCAAAATTCTGATGTTAAGCCTCATATGAAAAGTAAGGTAGTTGGTTGTTTAAAATTTACTTTTGCTATCTCATTATTTCCTCAACATAAATCTTGGCTATAAATCTTCTACATTGTTCTTCTCTCTGATATTACTCATGTACCACCACACCCCTTAAATCCTTAAATTCTCCATGGTATGGCCTATAGTTTGTGTCAACTTGACACAAACTAAAGTCATTTGAGAGGAGGGAACTCCAATTAAGAAAATGTGTCCCTAGATTTTTTTTAACATTTAATTATTACTTCAGGTTACATCTCCATCACAATGTCCTCTTTCCACACCTCTCAGTCCCACCCTCCCACCCTTTACCCCCTATCACTTCCATCCCACTCCTCTGGAGTAGAGTGTCCCTACATAACAGTCCCCCGCCCCAGTTCAGCAGTCATATGAGGGCCAAGAGCCTCCTCATACACTGGGGCCTACAAGGCAGCACCACTAGGGCAAAGTGTTTCATTGACAGAAAACAAAGTCTATGTTCATGTACCCTTTGGTGCATTGGTTATAGTATAGTAAAATCTAGGGAAGTGAACAGCATAATTTTAACAGTGATTATGTTGTAGTGGTGATTTTGTGTAATTTCTACATCATTTCTTCCTTATTCACTGGACTTTCTTTTTTTTAAGTTTCTCTTTTTCACAATGAAAAATAAAATTTATTTTCAGAAAAAAAAAAGAAAATGTGTGCATAAGTTTACACTGTAAGGGTTTTTCTTAATTAATGATTGATGAGGGAGGACCCAGCCTGTTGTGGGTGGTGCCATCCCTGGGATGTTTGCTCTGGGTTCTATGAGAAAGCAGGCTCAGCAGGCCATGAGGAACAAGCCAGTAAGCATCAATTCTCCCTGCTTTAGTTCCTGCCCTCAGTACTTTTGATGATGAACTACTTATGGAATTGTCAATAAAATAAACCTTTTTTTTCCCCAAGATGTTTTTGGTCAGACAATAGTAACCCTAAATAAGAGATATATGCATACTCTATCTACACTTTCCACTTAATTTTAAAGAAGTAACTCAATACCAACAGCACTTAGATGAAGTCATGAAAATTGATTGATCCATTTGATAAATAAGTAGAATCTATCCTTAGAAATAGAATGATCTCTTGTGTGATTTCATTTTTCAGTTACCTTTTTACATAATTATTTTGTTCATGACCCATGCCATACAAGGCTTTAATAATCCATAGAACTCCAACAGCTTACCTCTATATCACATCATCATTTCTGCCTCTTTAGAATCTTGGAGCTGACAATGAGTCCATAAGAACATCTAATCCCATCTTAACACTATGCATTACTCTCACTTTCAGGAGAATTCTCTTATATGTAAAAATCAAAATAAGATAATTTATATCTTATAAACTCATTTGTCTTTTTTAAAAAAGTCCGTTGTTTTGTATAAGCATTGTAAACACTATTCAAGATGGAGAAGATATTATAAATGTGAAGAAATAATAATTTGATAGTAAGAAAATAAAAAGTCATTTTAAATGGAGCTGTCTAACTGGATGTATGATCTGTAATACAATTTTTTTTGTTTGTTTATAGAAACCAAACTAAGCTGAGCAATCGTGACACATGCCTTTACTCCTAGCACTCTGGAGGCAGAGGCAGGCTTATTGAGTTAGGGGCCAGTTTGGTCTACAGAGAAAGTTCCAGGACATGGCTACACAGAGAAATCTTTGCACCAAAAAAATTAAAAATAAAAATAAAAGTAAAATGTAAGTCCAATGAGCTATCCATTGCACAACAGAGCTAGCATCCTTAATCATTAGAGAATTGCAACTCAAGACGACTCTTAGATTCCATCTCACACCTGTCAGAAAGGCTAAGATCAAAACATCAAATGTCATTACATGCTGGTGTGGTTGTGGAGAAAGGGGATCACCCCTCCTTCGCTGATGGGAGTGCAAGCTGTAGCACCACTGTGGAAATCAGTCTGGTGATATCTTAGAAAACTTGGAATAGCTCTACCTCAAGACCCAGCAATACCACTCCTAGGCATACATCCAGAAGATTCTTCACCAAACCACAAGAACATCTCCTCAAGTATGTTCATAGAAGCTTTATTTGTAATAGCTAGAAACTGGAAACAACCCAGATGTCCCTCAACCAAAGAATGGATTAAAAAAAAAAACTGTAGTACATTTACACAATGTCATACTACTGAGCTATGAGTAACAAGGAAATCATGCAATTTGCAGCCAAATGGATGGAACTAGAAAAGCTCATCCTGAGTGAGCTAACCCAGACCCAGAAAGATGCACATGGCACATATTCTCTTATAAATGGATTTTAGCCATATAGACAGAATAACTATCCTACAACCAACAGTCCAAATGGAACAGGAACATAGACTTTGTTACCTGTTAGTGGGACACTTTTCCCTAGTGCAGCTGCCATGTAGGCCCTGGTACAAGAGGAAGCTCTTACTCCTCATATGACTGGCAAACTGAGGTGGGCTGATATGTAGGGGCACCCCAGTTTGGAGGAGTAGGATAGGTGACAGAAGGGAAAGAGGGTGAGAGGGTGGGACTGGGAGGAGTGGAGAGGGAAAACTGTGATGGAGATGTAATTTGAAGTAATAACTAACAATAAAAAAGATTAAAAATAAAAGAAATCTGAAGGTGAAGGACTATACCAGGGTTAGAAATGCAAATGTTAGTTTTGTAGAGGTATAAATACTGAAGGAAATGAGGGATGAAGGGTCTATTTGGGCTTAAGTTCCAGAGCCTATAGTCTGTGATCACTTGACTTAGTCATTTGTTGGTTGTATATGATGGGAAGCAAAATGGCTTATCTCATGATCAACAGGAAGCAGAATGGAGAAGAAGCACACTTGTTGCTCTACTTTCTCTTATCTGCCTTTGTTTTCATCTGGGCACATGTGCCCCCTAGCAGTTGTTGTCCCCTGTGACTATCATCTCTGCAAAAACACACAAGGAGCATCTGGAAGTATGCCTTAATAATCTCCTTGGTTTTTCTAAATCCAATCACATTGACAATCATAGGTTACTAACATCATAATAGGAAAATATATACATCAATATATAATATGCACAAGAAACTGAAAAACAAACATAGGTAAAGCAGAAGGCACTGAAGATCTAAATATTTGGATTTACCCTAGTGATGCTGAAGTCAGAAGAATAAACTTTGAAGAAGAAAAGTAGCTGTGAGACAGAAAACAAAACAAAACTAAAGTAACAAACAAACAACACAGGGAACATGTTATTTCATGGATATTAAGGGAGTATGACAGGAAATAGGGGATTGTCAAGTGTGCCAAATTCTGAGAAGGGGTTAAGGGCAGAAAAGAACACAGAAATAGACATGAGGCTACTGAGTACATATCCAAGAAAGATTTTATTAGCTTAGATGAAAGGGCAAGATTTGGAAGCAGGAAAGTGGATCCTGTATAGTTTAATTTTAATCAACATTTTCAAGACTTTTTTGATTGAAGAAATAAACAAACAAAAAAACAACAAAAAAAGAGAGAAATAAATCATAACAATACAGAATCAGGAGAAACTTGCTTTACTATGTGTTTAGTTCTTACCTAGTGGAAATGGTATAATGGAGAGTGAATGTTGACCCAGGAGGAAGGGTAGTTGGATCCATGTCCATGTTCTTCCAAAACAGTACAGAGTAAAATGTTAGGAACCTCAGTATAAAAATAAATAAGGGCCTTGAAAGAGTATGTACATTTCATTGTATTCATAAGAAATGGAGTGATAATGATAGGCAAAGTTATCTACAAAGATTTATCACAGGACCTCCAATTTCCATTTTTTCCCCTTACACATGCAAAGAAAGTGAACACATAAAATGGAAATGCCTTGTCTTGATAGAAAAATAACAAAACAGTTGATTCTAGAAAAGAACTGAAAACCCGAGCCTGGTTTCAAAATTGGATACTACATTTTTCATCCAAGTGCAGCTGTGTACACAATCTCAAATGTCTGAGGATTCTCTTTTTAAACAAATGCTTGGAAGTTCCATATCATTTTTTCTTGTGGGGTTTGGGTATGGGTTTTGGAGGCTGGAATATATATCAAATAGTTGCATGCCCTTTATTTTTTGACTCATCAGTATTTATAGCAAAATCTGAAGCATAGCCAGGAAACGGTGCATTAAAGGTAGACTGAGGTTTAAAATAAAAGTGATTGACATTTATGTTTCCCTGAAACAATTTGTGTGTAGAAATTGAGCAGAGAATCTATTTCTATTCATAGACATAAAAGATATAAAGACATGTCACAACAAAAGCTGGCTAGATTAATAGCACCTATATTGTTTTCTTGGAACTATAGAAAATCTGATTTGAAAAGACAATCATGAACATCAGTGCTTGAAATGCGATCCTTATATCTTATTGCAACATGTTTTAGGGGATAGTCCCACCTTGACATGAAAATCTCAGACTTTGGTAGAGTAAATATACTGCATGTATTCCTTGACCTGTTGTAATTTAAGTTAAAATTAGAGTGTGGTGTTTGGAATATTCTCCATTGCTTTAAGAATGTCCATGGACTTTTAAAGGTCAATGTATATGAGGACAATCTACAAACAGCACTCTATAACAAAACCAAAGATTTCAGTTTTTTGCAATATATCATATTTTATTTGATGAATTGGAATTATGAATTTGTCACTTAACAATAGCATAAACATTTGTGTGTATAACTTAAATGTGTTTTAGAGTGATTATTTTTTGGATTTCTTTTGGGTGTCCTCTTGGGAGTTGGACCAATTCAAGGCTTCTTCAGAGGCCCCAATGAAAGGACAAAAGGAACACAGTTCTGTGTCCTTGATCAGGAGGAGCAGATTTGGCAAGGTCAGTCTGGGGCTGAAGCTGAGACCTTGAAGGAGTTACTGTTTTGTCCCTGGGAATTTGGCTTTCCCCTTTGAAGACAGAAGTTATCAGTCAGAAGGCCATTGTGTGCTCAGTCTGTAATACTCTTGAGACATCCTGTGTTCCTTTTGTGCCACATTGCTTGATTAAGCTCCACTAACTTTGTTCCATTTTATGATATTTACTGCTAACTCTGTCTCATTTCTCCATGGAAGTATCTATGGTGTTGTACTGCTTAATAAGTTTGTTTGCTGAAAGACATAGCTTGTACAAGACCTCCCAATACCAAACTTCCTTATCTTTTCTATCTTTTATCTTTATCTTCTTATCTCCTGATCCTCTCTCTCCAGATTCTGTCACTATAGAATGACCTCTGTTGCAAGTCATTGTCAACTTTGAGTGAGACACAGATCCCTGTAAATTAATGGCAACATTTAGATCTCAAACATTGGTATCTAAGCTTAGGCAACTCTTAATTCCAATACTGCCATCTTTGCTTGTTTTGTGTCACAGGATAGGCCACTTAACACCTTTTAATCATTCTCACATGCAAGAGAGAGGAAATAGTAACCCTGGGATTTTAGTACAAGTCAAAGAAGTGAATATTCAACACATCTCCAAAGTACTTAAATATCTGTGTGTTGGTAATATTGGCAGAGGCAGGATGATATACACCCAGACTCTCAGCTCATAGAGGTTGAAGCAAACTGGGAGATTTTTCATTTTGAAAATATCCATACCTGTTAATACCTGTTTAGCAATTGTTGACAATTTCTCAGTGATCTATAAACCTATATGTTTTAAAGCATAATGTGTGTTATTTTCATCTTATTTTTCAATTGTGTGTCTTTTTGCATGTGGATATGTTCATGTATGTGAAGGTGCCTGTGGAGGCCAGAAGACAAGTCAGTTCTTTGAAATAATAGTTACAAGTGGTTGTGAGTTACCTAACATGCGTGCTGGGAACCAAACTCAGCTTTCCTTCACCAGTGTCCTGGCTAGTTTTGTATTAACTTGACACAATTTGGAGTCATCCAAAAGAAGGGAACCACAATTGTGTAAGTGCTTCCATAAGACCCAACTGTAGGAATTTTCTTAATTAGTGATTCATGGGGCAGTGCCCATCCCATTATGGGTAGTGTCATCCCTTAGCTGGTGGTCCTGGGTTCTATAAGAAAGTAGGCTGACTAAAGCCAAGGAAACAATGGAGTAAGTGACATGGCTCCATGGCCACTGCATCAGCTCCTGCCTCTGGTTTCCTGCCTTGTTTGAATTACTGTCCTGTAACTGAACTTTTTAAATTATTAAGTATTTATTTATTGATAACTATTCACTTATAACAAATACCAACAATTTCTTAACTATTAACCCTATAAATTCCCACAACCTCTTTGACCTAACCACTAAACCTATTGATAACTATTACAATTATCTAACCTTTTAGAAGGATACAGTCTCTGGGGCAGATCCTCAGTGGTCAGGAACACAGTTTCTGTAGTAGACCCTTTAACACACTTAGTAGTCCTTTTTTGGAATATCTCATATGTAGATTCATCAGGGTAAGTTGGCTATAGCATTCTCACCTTAAATAAGGCTTGAGGCTTTCTTCTCTCTGGGAGACCCCAGCCATCTGTAGCCCAAATTATTTCCTTCATATCAGGAACACTGCTGCTCTGCCTCAGTCCTTAAAGCCAGCCACGGTTTCATTTTGGCCACTGTTTGGACAGGTCAAACCCCTCTAGGCAATAGCTGACCCACAGGGTTTAGTCCTTGGCCTTTTGCTGTCTTGCTGAGGCTTTCTCTGCTCACCAGCTTCTTTCTGCCTTGGGGAAATCCTGCCATCAGTTCAACAGCACTTTCTCCAGCAGGACTCTGAGCTCTCTCCCATGGTGGGGGGGGGGCATCTGGCTCCATCCTTAAATAGGATCTCTCCTTGTTCCACCCAGTTCAGCTTAATTTGGGCTCCGCCCACTTAGCAGCTGAAAACAATGCCAGGCCAGATACTTTGTTTCTTAGTCCATTAAGTCTTTCCTGTTTTTCCTGGCTTCAACCTTGTTTTTCAGTCCATTAAGTCTCCTGTTTGTTTCCTGTTTTTACGTGATTTCATTCTTGTTTTTCCACAAGCTGATAAGCTAATTGCTCACAGCCAAGTTGATCTTCATGCCCCGAATTAAGAGACTGTATCAGAAACCCCTAGATATTTTCTAAATCTAATTTAATTAATCTAACTCCCTACACTGTCTTGCCCTTACTTCAGTGATGAAGAGTGCTGCTGCAGAAGTGTAAGCCAAACAAACTTTTCCTCCCCAAGTTTCTTTGGTCATGGTGTTTCATCACAACCATAGGAATCCTAACTAAGACAAGCTAGTACCAGAAATGGGGTATTGCTGTGACAGACATGACCCTGTTGTTTTTGGGAAGATTGTGGAAAGACTTCAGAACTATGGGCTAGAAAAGCCACTGTGTATTAAGAGTGCAGTAGACTGTTCTTAGGAGCTTGGAATATAAGAATATTTAGAGAAATACAGACAATGGAGGCATGGCTCATGAAGTTTCAGAGGAAAGCAAAGACTCTACTGGGTCATTTATGTGAAGAATCTGTGGTGTCAGGTCAGATGGAACTGAAGAACTGACTGTGATAAACAAAAGGCCAGAACCACTAAAGTAAAATCTTCACTTTTCTGGGACAATGGATGCTGGTCAGGTGGGATTAAAAAAATTAGTTGTTACTAAGAAGAGATTACACTTACTGAGATGACATCTTCTGGGAATTGTTTGTTCAGGGTCAGAAACAGAAGCTGTGTTCCAGAAGCAGTGGAGGTTTTTATCTTTGCTAGCCACTGAAAGTCAACCATGTGGTAGTGGTTTTGAGGGCATGAAGGGGTCATGGAAAGGAGCTGGGGCTTGGCATTGTGTGAAATCAGATAGGTTACTGCTGAAGTTGCAGCCTCAGTGGCAGTTAATGGGTCAGTATTGAGGGGGTCAGGCAGAGAAATTAAGGCTTGACATCAAAAAGAGAAACTCTAATAGGGTGTTGGTTAAAAGCGCAGCCCAGGTGCAGCAGAAATTTTGGAGAAGGTTGCCTTGGTCTTGTCCACCAAGAACAGCAGCATCACTGGAGTGGGGCCAGCCAGAGCCTAGAATACAAATTGTGTGTTTCAGAGGGTGGAGCCAGAGACATGACCTAAGCCCTTTGGAGGAGCCCAGAAAATCCTGAGTGAGTCCGAGACAACTGTACATTGAGTTACTTACACTTTTGGAGTTTGGTTTTATTTTGCTTAGATTGTGACTATGCTCTTGCTCTTCTTTTTTTGAAGAAAGGAAGCATTTAATTTACTTTTTGTTTTACAGGACCCACAATGAAAAGATGGAACCTAAGAATTATAAGCATAGGGGAAAGAGAAGACACCTGACTCCAAGGTCCAGGAAACATCTTCAACAAAATCATAAAAGAAAACTCCCCAAACTTAAAGAAAGAGATGGCGATAAAATTCCAAGGGTCATACAGAACTCCAAACAGATTAGACCAGAAAAGAAATTCCTCTTGCCACATAATAATTGAAACTCTAAATGTACAGAACAAATTTTCAAATTTTAAAAGAGACTTCTGATAAAGATTTTTAAATGTGTAATTTATAAAAAGAGTGAGACTTGTAAAGTTTGTAGAATGTTTTATTTTGTAATGTTGATGTTAATGTGTGATTTGGGGAAGGAACAGGAGAGGAATGGTTATGGCTTAGGAGTAACATATTTGTATGTCAAGTTGTCAAAGGGCCAGTTGTCCTGTGTAGTTTTATGTCAATTTGACATAAGCTGGAGTTATTTGAAAGGAGGTAACCTCAGTTGAGAAAATGCCTCCCTGAGATCAGACTGCGGGGCATTTTCTTAGTGACTGATGAGGGAGGGCCTAGCCTATGGTGGGCGGTGCTATCCCTAGGCTGCTTGGTCCTGGGTTTTACAAGAAAGCAGACCAAGCAAAGCCATAGGAGCAAGCCAGTAACCAGCACCCCTCCATCGCCTTCGTATCAGCTCCTGCCTGCAGGTTCCTACTCTGCTGGAGCTCCTCTTCAGCATTCCTTCAATGACGAACAGCAATGGGGAAGTGTAAACACAATACAAAATTTCCTCCCCAAGTGTCTTTGGTCAGGGTGCTTCATCACAGAAATAATAACCCTAAGATGAGCAGTATGTGCTCTTGACTACTGAATCATCATCTTTCTGGTCTTATAGATTTAATTCTTAAGGAAGAGACAAAGAAAGATTGATCAGTTGTGATGTATGGGGAAAAATGAAGTTGAAAAGAGGTGGACTTTGCAAGTTCATTTTATATTTTATTAGCTTCCTGAATATGGAATGTTATTTTATTAATTAATATTTGACACATGTTCATATTATACTATCTAAAATAATATTTTATAATGTTTTCATTTCTAATAATTTCATTTCTATGTGTTTGAACTATACATGTGAGAGCAAAGATGGATCTCAAAGTTAGATCTCTTCACTGTCGTCAATGACTTAGTGCTTGACAAGAGGGTCTCTCATGGAATCTGACACTAACCAACTATCTAGCCTTTTGGGACATGTGTTCCTGAGGATTTGCCTATGTACATTCCTCTAGTGCTAATGTTACAGACATGCACAACCATACTCAACATTTAACATAGTGTGCTAGCTATCCAAATCAGGTGCTCAGACTTGCACAGCAAGTGTTCTACACACTGAGCCATTTACTCAACCCTAATAATTTCATTTCCTTTAAAAAGAAAGCATCATACAAAGACTTCTGAAGTGTGTTGAGTAGAAATGAAATACCTCTTTACTTTATCTCAATTAGGAAGCTTTTGGTCTTATAAAGACACATATTACAATACTTGAAATAGTCAGAAGAGTTTCTCATCACTGTAATTTAGTATTTCTATCAGTGTAATATTTTTATCAGTATAGATTAACACTTAATTTAATCAGTTTAGTTAAACTAAACCAAGTCAAAATGGATCAAAGACCTTAATGTTCTTTAAAAAACACACACATATAGCTTGCATGTGTGGGGATTATAAAATATTATTTTTTGGTAGTTTAAATGAGAATGGTTCCTATAAAATCATTTGAATGCTTGTTCCCATGTGGCCTTGTTGGAGGAGGTGTGCCACTGGGGGTAGAGTTTGAGGTTTAAAATGGCTATACCAGGCCAATCATTCTCTCTCTCTCTCTCTCTCTCTCTCTCTCTCTCTCTCTCTCTCTCATGTTTGTGGATCAGAAACATTCAGCTGCTGCTCCAGCACTATGCTTGCCTATCTGCTGTCTTGCTCCCTGTAATGACAATAATGCCCTAACACTCTGAAACTCTTACCAAAAATTGATGCTATATTTCATAAGTGCCTTTGACCATCATATCTTTTTACATCAGTAGAAGAGTAACTAAGACAAATCTCAATATTTCGTGTGGCTGATTTTTCTAGCATAAAAGTTAAATTTAGTAACCAGTTACAGGCATCATTTCAACACTGTACCTGGCACTCTGAGGTACCAGGAGTATGGCTACGAGTAAGATAACAGGAACTACTATAACAAACTTGTGAAATGTGTCTGTGCTGATTTCTCACTGCTGCTTTGACAAATCAGCACAGAATTGATGATTTAAAATGATGCAGATTTAATGTCTTACTACTCTTAAATTAGGAGCAGGATTTGAACCATAAGTTAGACTCAAGATGGTAGCACTCATGGGTTTCTTTGGGGGTGGTCAGCAATAATCTGTTTCCTTGAGTTTTCCAGCTTTTAGAAGCAGCCTAATTCCTCAGATCAAGATGCCCCCTCAATATTCCAGAACAACAGAGGACAAGGGCTTGTGGAGATTTGTCATGTTGTCTTAGTCTAACACTGGTACTCTTAATTTTCTCCGCTTATGTATAAAAGTCATTGTTACTGGTTCAGAATAATCTTACTTATTGTCCATGATAATGTTGTTGCTTCAGGATCATTTAACCAGTAATCTCAATACTAAATGCAACCTTATAGGACCAGGGATTAAAATATGAAAATCTTTATACAATTATTATTTTACCTACAATACTACCCTGCCAAAATTTAAATAAATATAATTAGATCTAAAAATATAAAAAATATCTGAAATTAAAGAATTCAAGTTCAATCTGCTATTTTGTTTTTGCCTAAAATACCCATTTTATTTATTCACTATATGCAAGGGCTGCAGAATTTTGTTTGGTTGATTTATTTGGGTAATTAGCTTTATCTTCCAGTTTATTTTACGTAAATTAAAATAACATAGATTTAAACTCTCAGCGAAGCACAAGTATTCCAGTTTTAGAATTGTATTAATTTTAGAAACAAAGTACAGCAAGAGAAACCTATGAATATTAATTAAGATGGCTCTAAAATAAATTATAAGTAAATAAAATTTCAGAATCTGTTGATTCAGGTTTTGTACATGTTATATTAAAAATGGCAATGGGCTTGATGGTAGTGTTTTCTTTTATCTCTCTGATCTTATTTATTTAGATTTTCAGGGTCAAAATTTACATATTTGATTTGAGTGTATAAATTTTTATCTTAAAGTTTCCTGAATCCAACTCAGTCAAGGGATGACATTACAGATTAGAATGATCTGCTTTACTCAGGAAACATGATGGTAATAGTTTCATGTATAAACACAAGTCTTTTTTTTTTTTTTACACTAAATGTATAGAGGTTTGTTTAATGTTTACTTATTACTTCGGGTTGCATCTCCATCATAGTACCCTCTTTCTACCGCTCCGAGTCCTGCCCACCCCATCTACCCCATATGTCTTCCATCCCACTCCTCTGGAGTGAAGTGTCCCTATATTTCATTCCCCTCCACCTCCAGTTCAGCTGTCATATGAGGACCAAGAGCCTCCTCACATATTGGGGGCCTACAAGGCATCGCCACTAGGGCAAAGTGTCTCATTGACAGGTAAAAAAGTCTCTGATCCTGTTCCCTTTGGTGTATTGGTTGTAGTATAGTTATCCTGTACTATATGGCTAAAATCCAATTATAAGTGAATAGATGCCATGTGCATCCTTCTGAGTCTGGGTTAGCTAACTCAGGATGAGCTTCTCTAGTTCTATCCATTTGGCTGCAAATTGCATGATTTCATTGTTTCTGATGGCTGAGAAGTATTCCATTGTGTAGATGCACCACAGTTTTCTTTTTTTTTTTCATCCATTCCTCAGTTGAGGGACATCTGGGTTGTTTCCAGTTTCTGGCTATTACAAATAAGGCTGCAATGAAAAATAGATGAGGAGACTTCCTTATGGTTTGATGAGGAATCATTTGGATGTATACCCAGAAGTGGTATGGCTGGGTCTTGAGGTAGAGCTATTTCAAGTTTTCTAAGATATTGCCAGATTGATTTCCATAGTGGTTGTACAAGCTTGCATTCCTACCAGCAATGGAGGAGAGTTCCCCTTTCTCCACACCCTTGCCATCATGTGCTATCATTTGAGTTTTTGACTTAGCCATTCTCACAGGTGTGAGATGGAATCTCAGAGTTGTCTTGAGTTGCATTTCTCCAATGATTAAGGATGTTGAGCATTTCTTCAAGTGTCTCTCCGCCATTAGGGATTCCTCCATTGTGAATTCTCTGTTTAGTTCTATTCCCCATTTTTTTTATCGGATTACATGGTTTTTTGGCATTTAATTTCTTGAGCTCTTTGTAAATTTTGGATATTAGCCCTCTGTCAGATGTTGGGTTGGTGAAGGTCTTTTCCCAATCTGTAGTTTGCTGTTTTATTAGAATGACAGTGTTTTTTGCCTTACAGAAACTTTTTAATTTCATGAGGTCTCATTTACTGATTTTTGGTCTTAGATCCTGAGCTGTTGGTGTTCTGTTCAAGAGGTTGTCACCTGTGCTGATGAGTTCAAGGGTTTTCCACACTTTCTCTTTGATTTAGTGTGTCAGGCCTTATGTTAAGGTCTTTGATCCACTTGTACTTAAATTTTGTGCAAAGTGATAAGTATGGGTCTAATTTCATTCTTTTGCATGTCGACATCCAATTGGACCAGCACCATTTGTTGAAGATGCTATCCTTTTTCCATTGTACAGTTTTGGCTTCTTTGTCAAAAATTAAGTGACCATAGGTGTGTAAGTTCATTTCTGGGTCTTCAATTCGATTCCATTGATCCACTGGTCTCTTTCTATACAAGTATCATGCAATTTTTATTACTATTGCTCTGTAGCACAGCTTGAAATCTGGGATGGTGATGCCTCTAGATATCTTTTTATTGTGCAGGATTGATTTAGCAATTCTGAGTTTTTTGTTATTACATATGATGTTGAGAATTGTTTTTTCCAGGTCTATAAAGAATTGTGGTGTTATTTTGATAGAAATTGCATTGAATCTTTATATTGCTTTTAGCAGGATGGCCATTTTTATTATGTTGATCCTACCTATCCATGAGCATGGGAGATCTTTCAATCTTCTGATACCTTCTTCAAAGACTTGAAGTTCTTGTCATACAGGTCTCTCACTTGCTTGGTTAGAGTTACCCCCAGGTATTTTATATTGTTTGTGTCAATTGTGAAGGGTGTTGTTTCCCTAATTTCCTTCTCAGTCCATGTTTTTTTTTTTTTTTTTTTTGGATAAAGAAGGGCTTCTGATTTTCTTGAATTAATTTTGTATCCAGCCACCTTGCTGAAGGTGTTTTTCAGCTGTAAGAGGTCTCTGGTGGAATTTTTGGGGTCGCTTATTTATATTATCATATTGTCTGCAAATAGGTATAATTTAACTTCTTCCTTTCCAATATATAACCCCTTAATCTCCTTTAGTTGTCTTATTCCTCTAGCAAGAAATTCAAGTACTATGTTGAAGAGATATGGCTATAGTGGGAATCCTTGACTTGTCCCTGAGTTTGGAGGAAATGCTTTAAGTTTCTCTGCATTTAATTTGATGTTGGATACTGGCTTTTTGTATGTCACCTTTATTATTTCTAGGTATGGTCCTTGTATGCCCATTCTCTCCAGAACTTTTAGCAGGAAGGGGTTTTGGATTTTGTCAAATGATTTTTCAGCATCTAGTGAGATGATCATGTGGTATTTTTTCTTTCAGCTTGTTTATGTGGTGAATTACATTGATGGATTTTTGTATGTTGAACCATCCCTGCATTCCTGGGATGAAGCCTACTTGATCCTGGTGTATGATCCTTTTGATGTGTTCTTGTTTTTGGTTTGCCAGTGTTTTATTAAGTATTTTTGTGTCTATATAATGAAGGAAATTGGTCTGAAGTTCTCTTTCTTTGTTGGGTCTTTGTGTGGTTTAGGAACCAGAGTGACTGTGGACTCATAGAATGAGCTTGGCAGCGTTCCTTCTGTTTCTATTTTGTGGAAGAGTTTGAAGAGTATTGGTATTTGCTCTTCTTTGAAGGTCTGGTAGAATTCTGTGCTGAAACCATCAGGCCATGGGCTGTTTCTTGGTTGGGAGATTTGTAATGACTGTTTGTATGTCCGTAGGGGTTATAGGGCTGTTTAATCTGTTAACCTGATCTTGATTTAACTTTGGCAGGTGGAATCTATCATGAAAATTGTCCATTTCACTGAGGTTTCAAAATTTGGTGGAGTACAGATTTTTAAAGTAGGATCTAAAGATTCTCTAGATTTCCTCAATGTCTGTTGTTATTTCTTCCTTTCATTTCTGATTTTGTTGATTTGGGTTTTTCCCTCTGCCTTTTAGTTAATTTGGCTAAGGGTTTGTTTATCTTGTTGATTTTCTCAAAGAATCAACACTTGCTTTCACTGATTGTTTGTATTAATATTTTTGTTTCTAAGTTGTTGATTTCAGCCCTAAATTTGATGATTTCCTGCCTTCTGCTCCTCTTGGGAGTGTTTGCTTCTTTTCTTTTCTAGCTCTTCCAGTTCTGCTGTTAATTTGCTAATATGAGCTGTCATGATTTTCTTTTTGAAGGCACTTAGTGTTGTGAACTTTCCTCATAGCACTGCTTTCATTGTATAACATAGTTTTGGATATGTTATTCCAATGAATATGTTATATCCAATGAATATTGGATATTCATTGTCATTGGATTTTTAAAAATATATTTATTTATTACTTCAAGTTACACCTCCATCACAGTGTCCTCTTTCTACCCCTCCAAGTCCTGCCCTCCAACCCTCTACCCCCTATCCCTTCCATCACACTCCTCTGGAGTGGAGTGTCTCTACATGATAGCCCCCCACCCCAGTTCAGAAGTCATATGAGGGCCAAGAGCCTCCTCATACATTGGGGGCCTACAAGGCAGCAACACTAGGGAAAAGGGTCTCATTGACAGGAAAAAGTCTATATTCATGTTCACTTTGGTGTATTGGTTGTAGTACAGTTATCCTTTACTATATGGCTAAAGTCTGACTATAAGTGAATAGATGCCATGTGCATCCTTCTGAGTTTGGGTTAGCTCACTCAGGATGAACTTCTCTAGTTCCATCCATTTGGCTGCAAATTACGTGATTTTGTTGTTTCTGATAGCTGAATAGTATTCCATTGTATAGATATACTACAGTTTTTTAATCCATCCTTTGGTTGAGGGTCATCAGGGTTATTTCCAGTTTCTAGCTATAACAAATAATGCTGCTATGGACATAGATGAGAAAATTTCCTTGTGTTTTGGTGAGGAATCATTTGGATGTATACCCAGAAGTGGTATGGCTGGGTCCTGAGGCAGAGCTATTTCACATTTTCTTTTTTAATTTTCTTTAATGGTTATTGGAGACAGGGTTTCTCTGTGTAGCCCTGGCTGTCTTGCACTCACTTTGTAGATCAGGCTGGCCTTGAACTCGCAGATATATGACTGCCTCTGCCTCCCAAGTGCTGGGAATAAAGGCTTGCACCACCATACCAGGCTATTCCATGTTTTCTGTTTTATTCTTTTTTTTTTTTAAGTGAAGCAAATATTTTATTTAAATCAGTTGTCAAATCACAATTTATTCAAATGAACATAATGCAACATTGTTCTTAAAAGAGAGATCGCCAGACTGACCTCCATAGTGGTTGCACAAGCCTGTACTTCCACCAGCAAATGGACGGGAGTTCCCCTTTCTCCACACCCTCATCAGCATGTGCTGTCATTTGAGTTTTTGACTTAGCCATTCTCACAGGTGTGCGATGAAATCTCAGAGTCCTTTTCAGTTGCATTTCTCTGATGATTAAGGATGCTGAGAATTTCCCAAGTGTCTCTCAGCCATTGGGGATTCCTCCTTTGTGAATCTCTGTTTAGTTCTGTTCCCCACTTTTTTTTTTATTGGATTATTTAGTTTCTTGGCATTTAATTTCTTGAGCTCTTTGTAAATTTCAGGTATTAGCCCTCACTGAGATATGAGGTTGCTGAAGATTTTTTCCCAATTTGTAGGCTGCCATTTTGTTAGAATGACAGTGTCTTTTGCCTTACAGAAGCTTTTCAGTTTCATGAGGTCCCATTTACTGATTTTTGGTGTTAGATCCTGAGGTGTTGGTGTTCTGTTCAGGAAGTTGTCTCCTGTGCTGAAGAGTTTGAGGGTTTTCCCCACTTTCTCTTCTAGTGGATTTAGTCTGTCAGGCCTTATGTTAAGGTCTTTGATCCACTTGTACTTAAATTTTGTGCAAAGTGATAAGTATGGTTCTAATTTCATTCTTTTACATGTGGACATCCAATTAGACCAGCACCATTTGTTGAAGATGCTATCCTTTTTCCATTGTATGGTTTTGGCTTCTTTATCAACAATTAAGTGACCTTAGGTGTGTGGGTTCATTTCTGGGTTTTCAATTCGATTCCATTGATACACTGGTCTGTGTCTATACCAGTACCATGATGTTTTTATTACTGTTGCTCTGTAGTACAGCTTGAAATCTGGGATGGTGCTACCTTCAGATGTTTCTTTCTTTTCTTTTCTTTCTTTTTCTTTTTTGTTGTTGTACAGGATTGATTTAGCTATTCTGTTTTTTTTTTTTTTTTTTGGTCATTCCATATGAAGTTGAGAATTGCTTTTTCCAGGTCTATAAAGAATTGTGGTGATATTTTGATAGGAATAGCATTGAATCTGTATATTACTTTTGATGGGATGGCAATTTTCATTATGTTGATCCTACCTATCCATGAGCATGGGAGATCTTTCCATCTTCTGATAGCCTCTTAAATTTCTTTCTTCAATGAATTGAAATTCTTTTCATACAGGTCTTTCACTTGCTTGGTTAGAGTTACCCCAGGTGTTGCATATTGTATGTGTGTCTATTGTGAAGGGTATTGTTTCCCCTTTTCTCTCTCAGCCCATTTATTTTTTTCTATAAAGAAGGACTTCTGATTTTTTTGAATTAATTTTGTATCGAGCTACTTTGGTGAAGGTGTTTATCAGCTGTCATAGTTCTCTTGTGGAATTTTTGGGGTCCCTTATGTATACTATCATATAATTTGCAAGAAGGGATTATTTGACTTCTTTGTTTCCAACTTGTATCCCCTTGATCTCCTTTAGCTGTCTTATTGCTCTAGCAAGAACTTGATTTCCTTCTTTATTTCTTCCCTGACCCAATGGTCATTCCGTAGAGAGTTGTTCAGTTTCCATTTTTGTGTAGGCTTTCTATTATTTCTATTTTTTTTTTGAAGTCCAGTTTAATTCCATGGTGGTCCTCTAAGATGCAAGGGGTTATTTCAGTTTTCTTGTATGTGTTGAGGCTTGTTTTGTGACCAACTATATGTTCAGTTTTTAAGAGGTTCCATGCGGTGCTGAAAAGAAGGTGTATCCTTTTTTTGTTTGGATGAAATGTTAGGTCCATTTGGTTCATGATCTCTGTTAGGCTCATTATTTCTCTGTTTGGTTTTTGCCTCAATGACCTGTTTATTGTTGTGAGTGGGGTGTTGAAGTCTCCCACTACTAATATGTGGGGATCAATGTGAGTTTTAAGTTTTAGAAGAGTTTTTTTTTTTTTTTTTTACAAATGTGGGTGCCCTTGTATTTTGGGCATAGATATTCAGTATTGAGATGTCGTATTGACCAATTTTTCCTTTAAGGAGTATGTAGTGTCCTTCCTTATCTTTTTTGATTAGCTTCAGTTGTAAGTCTATTTTACTTGATTTTAGGATGGGTACTCCATCTTGCTTCCTGGGCTCATTTCCTTAGAAAACCTTTTCCCATCCCTTTACTCTGAGGTAGCATCTATGTTTTTTAGTGAGATGTGTTTGTTGTATGTAGCAAAATGTTGGGACTTGTTTATGGATCCATTCTGTGAGCCTATTTCCTTTTACTGGGTATTTGAGTCCATTATGTTTATGGATATTAATGACCAAAGGTTGTTATTTCCTGTTATTTTGATGTGGTGGTTGTGTGTTTCTTTTGGTTTAGCTGCAGTGGAGTTTTTTGCTTCCTGTTTTCTTGTGTGTAGTTATCTTCACTGGGTTGGAATTTTCCTTCTTGGATCTTCTGTAGGACTGGATTTGTGGGTAGATACTGTTTAAATTTGATTTTGTCATGGAGTATCTTGTTTTCTCCATCTATGTTGATAGAGAGAGTTTTGCTGGATATAGTAGTCTGGCCAGACACCTATGTTTTCTTAGGGCTTGTAGGAGGTCTTCCCAGGCCCTTCTGGGTTTTAAAATTCCTGAGAACTCAAGTGCAATTCTAATGGGTCTGCCATTATATGTTACTTGACATTTTTCTCTTACTGCTTTTAATATTTTTTTTGTTCTGTACATTTGGAGTTTCAATTATTATGTGGTAGGAGGAATATCTTTTCTGGTCTATTCTGTTTGGTGTTCTGTATGCCTCTTGGAATTTTGTTGATATCCCTTTCTTTAAGTTTCGGAAGTTTTTTTCTATGATTTTGTTGAAGATGTCCCAGACCTAGAAGTTGGGAGTCTTCTCTTTCTTCTATCCCAATAATTCTTTGGTTGCGTCTTTTCATTGAGTCCTTGATTTCTTGGATGTTATGGGTGAGAACTTTTTTAGATTTCTCATTTTCTTTGGTTGTTGTACTAATTTCTTCAATCAAATCTCCCACACCTGAGATTCTGTCTTTTGTATCTTGTATCCTATTTTTGATATTCATGTCTGCAGTTCCTGTTCCCCTCCTTTGATTTTCTACCTTCAGGATTACCTCAGTTTGTGTTTTCTTTATTGCTTCCACTTCCAATTTAATGTCCTGAACAATTTTGTTTGTTTTAGACGTTTCCTGCTCCAGTTTGCTTGTTACCTTGTCTATTTCCCGATAATGTTGAGCCACTTTGGCTTGGAGATCTCTAATGGCATTCCCAATTAGTTTGTAAAATTGAGGAATCTTTGTATTCCTTCAGATATTTAATTTCTTCCTGTAAGGCTTCTATCGATTTCTAGAGTATAGATTTGTCATCATTTTCATGTGTTTCAGCTGTGGTGGAGTGGTCAGTGCTTGCTGTACTAGCATAGCTGCATTTTGTTGGAGTCATATTTCCCTGACTTTTGGCAGATCTGTTCTTTCTCTGATCTTTAGCCATCTGGTTGTTCTTAGCTGTTTGTTCCTGGTGCCTTCTGGGCTTGGTGCCCAGCAGGGCGCTTTGGTGTAGAGGCCATATAGCTTGGTGATCTGTAGCTATCCCCAGCTCTGTGGGGCCTTGAGTGGAGGATGGTTCTCAGTGTTTCTCCCAGAGCTCACCCCTTCCTGTTGTGTCCCAATTGGAAACTCAGGTCAGAGGTTGTGGTGGGATTTTTTTTTTTTTCCTGCCTGCTGGTTTCTGAGTTCCAACAGTTTTTTGTGGTGATGACTGTGCAGGTTGTCAGGCAACAGACTGCTGGCTGAAGCTGTAGCTCCCCTGCAGCTTACGTGTCGGGACTGTGATTGTGGTACTCCCAAGCTGCTCTCAGGGGGATCTCATGTTCAATATGTCTTATAGCCAGAAGCCCTGTGATCTGGTACAGCTCACATCACCAAGGCAATCATCAATGGTCCGGGGTTGTTTCACTGCTCCTGAGTCAGGGCTCTCAGTGTTATAGGCAGGGTATTCAGCTGAGGGGCAAGGCAGATTCAGTCAGGGAGATCTGATGTGGAATTCACACCCTGTCCACAATGTTTGGAATCGGGGATGCTCAGCTGCCTTTTACCCCGCCAGAATCAGTGTGCTTCAGTGTAGCTAGCCTGCATTTACGTGGCTTCTGGCAATTTCCCTGTAGCAAAGGTATCAAGACTGTGATTTTGGTCCTTCCATGCTCTTGTGGGAGGTGGGGAGTTCAGGATCACCCTGTGCCTCTCAGTAAGAAGTTCTTTGGGTCAGAGCAATCCACCTGCTCAGGCTTCAAGCAATAGTTCAGAACTGCTTTACAGCTCCAGACCTGAGGCAGTATACTGATTTCCCTCCCAAAGTGGGTATGGGCAGTGAGTTCACAAAGTGTCTCCAGTACTTGGGTTGGGAATGGGAGGGGCAGAGATGGAGGGTGCCTCTCAGTCAGAGGCTCTGTGGTTTTGTGCTGCCTGCCCCTAGGTAGCACACCCCAGTCCAGTACCATTTCACTGCTCTGTGAACCAATTCTGCTGCTGCTTTTGTGCACTGCTACACACTGGGGAGGGATGGGCAGCATAGCAGCCAGGCAGAAGGGGTAGAGCCAGGAGATCCAGATTGGAGACCATTCACTGATTCTCTGGTGGTGCATGCCTTTGATCCCAGCACTCAGGAGGCAGAGGCAGGGGGATCTGTGTGAGTTCAAGGCCAGTCTGGTCTACAAAGTGAGTTCAGGACAGCCAGATCTACACAGAGAAACCTGTCTAAAAAAACCAAAAAAAAAAAAAAAAAAAAAAGATCCTGCTGTTACCTGTCTGCTGTTACCAATCAGCCAGATGCTGTCATACTTAATATCCCAGATTGAGTCCCTCAGTCTTACCGTGTAGCGTTTAACGCCTCAGCTGGTATGCTCCTGGGTGTCCAAGCCTAGCTAGCCACTGTACAGGTGCTGCAGACTCAAATGTCCTGTTTGGAGGTTGAAACCACCAGCTGTAGACCTGAAAGGATCTGGTATACAGGGAGTGCAGTCTCCAGGCAGGAAGTGCTCCGGGATCTTGAGTGGTGATTCTGATCCTCCAGTGTCTATATTTCCAGTACCGAGGTCTTTGTTGTCCCTAGTTTTGCTGGGTAAGCCCATATAGGCTTGGTCCTCACAAACTGCCCTTCAGTAGGAGTTATCTCTGCTGTTGTCCAATCTGTTTTCCTTATGATCAAAATGTGTCCTATTAAATGGCCACCATTTTGTCTTCCCCATAAGTAATTTTTTTTGTCTTTCAAACTAGATTTAAAATTCACTGACATTATAGAAATACTATTTATATGTATTATGTTCACATAATTAACATTATATTTATGTTGAGATAAAAATTAACATTTTCATTGATGCTAATCCAAGATAGATTGTAGTAGGACTTCACAAAAGATCTTAGGAGCTTTGTGCTATTTATCTTCAGGAATGTTTTTTTTGCTAACTCATTGGTTTGAAGCATGTAATTCAGGAAGCTTCAATTATTCAGATGTAGATCAATGAATTATAATTGAATAAGGAGCCTTTATATTGTAAATTTGTAGAAAAGGTAATCTATTATAGATTTTCTGTTGTTGTAGGAAGTTTTCCTAATTGTTAAGAAATAAGTAAACATTGGATAAAAATGAGTGTATATTTTCTTCAAGGGTGCCTTTGCTACCACTGTTGCTTTTTCTGATATGGCTCTAAAATGACAGTTTTACTTCTCTGTTACCAATGTGAGATTCTTTAGTTTTTATATTTTAATTTTTATTGTATGGCTAATTACTAAATTCTAAGCATTAATAACAAGTGTTTATTGAAAAAGAGTCTGTACTTCTGTTTGGGAAGTGTATTTGGTCATCAAATTAAAACTAAATTTTGCATTTTAGAAAAGCTAAAGCCTGTTTACATCATACATTAGCTACATAAATATTTTTTATAGATTCAAGTAAGTTATGTTTAAGTTTATTTTGCTTAAAATTTGGTTTATTTTCTCACCAAGGTCTTAGAGAATATTATATATAATATTGTTTCAATATTTAAGAACATTTAATCTTTTGAAGAGGACTCAAGTAGTTAGGTTCCCAGCAACTGAATATATAGGAACTAAGTGAAAGACATGAACTTGGTTTACAATTTTATTTGGAAGGCTAGGAAGTGGACACCATGACTAGAAATAAGCAAATCAAAAGGGAGTTTTATATGAATACACAGAACCATAACGTTGTCTTATTTTGAGGGGATTTGAAAGAAGAGAGGTCTAAATTATGTGTGAAGGTACAACTAACTAAACAACTAAAAATGAGGTATCAAGCAGTAGTATAGTACAATAGGGAAACCTAGTGACATTTACCCATAAAAGAACAGAGGGGAATGAAGGCCAGTGAGAGCATTTGGAAGATGTTTGCCTAAGTTGTACTAAGTCCAAGAAGAATGTGGAACGCAAGAGGGTGGAAAGGTTTGGGTGAGGACTCAAAGCTGAAAATACAAGCATCCATGCCACCTGAGGGATGATGCTAACTGAGGTTTTATGGAAGGATATGTGGATTGTGAACAGAATGGTAAAGAATAAGAATAGGACTTCAGAAACTTTGGGGCAGTCGTAGTGAAAACAGAGCATGAACAGTCCAATTGAGGCACAAATAGAGTGTTATGGAGCTGAAATGAGAGGGTGAGGATGTAAGGGTGGAAACACCACAATGTTGAAGGCGATTGAGACACAAGTTTTGGAATGATTGGATTGGACATTGGTGAAGTGAGAATTGAGAAGAGCTGGCTGCAAATTTCCCTCCAACTATTAGATCTTAAGAAAGATGGCTCCTGAAATTAACGTATCTAAACATCTGTTCCTTCTTTTGTATACATTTATTCATGTCATTGGTGGCTGTTTTAGAAAAGAGAATACACAGCATATGTACTTCATTTAAATTTTATGTAATTTTATAAATTTTTTCTCAAGTGCCTGCTACACAATTTCATATTCTGTGTAACCACTGTTGTTCTTTGCACAAAAGATTTGCTAACAAGAATTCTGATTTCTCAAGTGAACCCAAACATTTCTAATTAACTAAGTACTTTTCATCTTTCAGAGGAACTAAATAATGTTCCCATCAAGATTGGTAACCACTACGTGTCGACTGTGATAACAGTAAAGTTCAGTGACTTTAGTCTGTGGGTAGAATACTAACTTTTGGTAACTAACTTAAAAAGTCTTGTGGAATTTTTGTGATTAATTTTGATAACACTGTTTTAGATAATTTGTTAAGCTTACCAGGGTTGAATGAAACATACTTTCTCATTGAAATTTAAGTCAGGAATTATGTTCATCTCTAACTGATATTTGACCTTTGGCTATATTTTAAAAGGATTTCTGCTGATTTCCTAATTATTTTAATGTTTAATACATTTACCCAGTTTTAATAAGAGATTATTTTGATCTGATAGCATAGTTTCTTGTTTAAATGTTTATTTTACTGTTTAGGCACTACATTCTTGATTCCAATAAAATAATCCAAGACATTTAAAATGGAATATTTATTACAATATTTTTTTCTAATCTAGGAAAAATTTTTATTTCTAATTATATTTTTAATGGTCTAGGATCCCCAGTATCTTATAAATGTGTTGCAACAATAATCTGTTGAAATGCTTCATAGAGTTTTCAATGGGAACATATTCTCTTAATTCTCTATAAATGAAGTATGATCCAGAATTCATCGTTACTCATGGATACTAAAGAAAGTACTTAGAAATGGCTGTATAATATATATATATATATATAAACTATTACAATTAAGTAAATATGAATGTTTGTGAGTTATAGCAATACTTAGCAAAAAGATGACATTCTAAAACATAAATAATTAAAAGGTCAAAACATTGCAAAATAGGAGTGGAATATGGCAACACATTTTATTTTTTGTTTATTTTTCATAAGTAAGAAATAGCTCATTCTTTTACCCATGACAGTAACACTTGTGCATAAAGGTCATTTTCATTAACCTTAGATTTGTAATTTCCAGCCTCCTTGCCCAAAGGCATTGCTGTTGTTTACAATTTTTCTTAGTCCTATGCAAAACCAAGCACTCATCAGTGTAAGGCTAATATATGTTAAGTGCCTCAGGCACATTTCAATTAAGTATTAACATAGATTGGAAAATTTCCAAAAACATTTAGTGAATATTGCTTTCAATCATTTTCATTAAAATTAATAGCATATGTTAAAATGCAATATGCCAAGGAGCTGGGGGAATTGAAACCTTAGTTTCTAAAGTGCTACTTGTACTAATGTAGAAAAAATATAGAAACAATTCAGACAGATATTTGGTACTTTTATGAAACACTGAGTTTTATCTTTGTGAAAGTATGGGAGTCATGTTATTGTCATTTTTTGTTAGTGTTAGTGATTGAATTTAGGAAGTTGCATATGCTGAGCAAGCATTCTACTGGTAGCCACTTCCACAGTTTCAAATTAATTTTGCATTAAAACTCTTATATACTAAGCTCATATTTAATGAATATTTACTGGAGACCCAAAATAAAGAATTGACATATGCACAAGATTAAAGCTTCAAACTACATGCATTCAATCTTAATGATATTATCAAGGAATACTTAAAGGCTGACTTTGAATATAAATTTTGCAAATAAATAAAACACTATATCTAAAGTAAATGTGATTGCACTAATAAAGATATATAATCACTATAAGATGAACCAGTGAAGGAAAGATTTCACATGATATTCATTTCTTATTATTTTAGTTGAGACAGTATCACACTGGAACCTTGGTACGCCTCACTTGTAGCAATCTTCCTGCCTCTGCTTCTACATGCTACAAGTATAATGGCCAGAATTGTTCTCATAAAAGCAGTATTACAAAGAACATGATCTCTCAAATAATAAAAATTCAATACCTTCAGTAACAAACTTATTTATGAACAATATAAGGATCAGTAGCTGTTTCTTAATATGTATTTTATTAGCATATTAAAAGTTATATTGTGTCACTTTCTCATATATATGTTATACATATACATTTTCAACTTCAGGTATAGATTTTTCAGCCCTGTAACATGATTATACACCATTTCAAGTCAATGCCTTAATCAGAGAACAACATGAAAAAGTTAAGAATGTTTTCAGTTTTTCCTTTTTGGACAGCAAAATTTGGGATGACAACTGAAACCCAACCTTTTTAAATTATTCAACTATATATTTATTAGTAACTATAATCACTTATAAACAAATATAAACACTACTTCACTATTAACCCTACAAATGCCTACTATTACCTAACCACTGAACCTACTGATAACTATTACAACTATTTTCATAATCTTTTAGAAGGGTACAGTCTCTAGGGCAGGTCCTCAGTCGTCAGGAACACAATCTCTGTGGTAGACCCTTTAATGCACTTAGCAGTTTTTTTTCTGGAATATCTCAGACGTAGATCAGTCAGGGTAAATTGGCTATGGCAGCTTCACCTTAAGTAAGGCTTGAGGCTTTCTTCTCTCTGGGAGACCTCAGTGTCTGTAGGCCACCTTACTTCCTTCGTATCAGCAACTCTGCCACTCTGTCTCAGTCCTTAAAGCTGGCCACAGTTTCGTTCAGACCACTGTTTGGACAGGTCAAACCCCTGTAGGCAAAAGCTGAGCCACAGGGTCTAGTCCTTGGCCTTTTGCTGTCTTGCTGAGGCTTTCTCTGCTCACCAGCTTTTTTCTGCCTCCGGGAGATCTGGCCATCAGTCCACCAGCACTTTCTCCATCAGAGGATACAAACTACTCATCCTTTCTAGTATGAGGACTCGCTGGCATCGAAGCTCACTAGCATTGGAGCTCTCTAGCATGGAGCCCCTAGCACACAGCCCTCCTGGCTCATCCATTTGTCCTTGCACAGGATTGCTCCTTGTTCCATCTGCTTCAGCTTAATTTGAGCTCTGCCCACTTAGAAGCTGAAAACAACACTAGGTCATAAAGTCTTTCCTGTTTTACCTGACTTCATCCTTATTTTTAGTCCATAGGCTCCCCTCGTTTCATGTGACTTCATCCTTGTTTTTAGTCCACAAGCTGATAAGCTAACTGCTCACAGCCAAGTTGATCTTCATGCCCTGGATTAAGAGACTGTATCAGAAACCTAGATATTTACTAAATCTAATTTATATTAATCTAACTCCCTACAGACAACTTTTAAATAAAAAGCATTTTCTATTTTGTTCTAATTTTTTTCAATCTTAAAAGCAAAGAATATTAGGAATGACATAATAAAAATGAAGATAAAACTCTTTCATATGCAGAGGGTTATGCATTCCTATTGTCAATTTTGTACATACTCAATTTTGAGACCAAAAGCCTCTAGAAATATTAAATTGCCTCCTCAAGTGCATGGCATATCATGAGCAAAAGAATAATCAACTCAGGAAAAAAATCGAAGGGAAAATTGTAACATGGCACCTTAATAAGTGTGATAAGAAAAGTGAGGCACCCATGGCTGAGTCTAAAGCAATTACCTACAGTGTAGCATCAGGACAAGCTCCAGGTCTAGACACATCCTGAGCAACTTGCCTCGTGCATGGATGAGAGCATAACTGTGAAGATTCACAGGCAGGTCCACCACTGGAGAACAGAGTGGTGAAGAGCAACTGTTAGAAACTACAAAGAGTGTTTGACACAAGAAGTTTGTGTCTCCCGTTGGATAAATAATGCTGTGTGAGAATATGAAGGCAGACACAAGTACCATACTATTAATTTCCAACATCTATGATAACTTCTCTGTTGACTCTGCTAGCTCTTTTTCTCATGTTTAAAAACTGAGGGTAAATGTTCTGTTTCTAGTTCTCCATCATGCAAATCCCAAGTCTAGTCATTTCGTCCTCTAGGCTCAGTCACACTACATACACAAAAATACCTGCCTGTCTATGCCTCTGTTTCAGACTCTTCTTCATACACTGGGCATTTAAGTTTGTATCCGTGGCCTCCAGTACACTGATTGATGCATAGTAGCTGTTCAATATGTGCATAAGTTAATGTAAGCTCATAGAAGGAGATGAAAGGGTAACAGGTTCAGGAGAGTATTAAGATTTTTAAGGCAAAATTTCTCCCATATTTGAATATGAGTCTAAGTAAATTTGAATAGAATTTACAAGGCTTCTGGAGTCACTGATTTTCATGGAATATACTATAGACAGAAAATACAGTGACTGAATTACATTAAGTTAACTAGTGAACACTTAGAATTGATATTTTTCCATATTTGCCAGTATTTCAATAATTCTTAGTTAGGAAAGGTTGTCAAAATCATTAGAGTTATATCTACACTAAACAAAATACAATTAGTTAAAATGGTATGGAACTTGCAGTTTTGGGGACATAGTAATTGTAAACCTCTCATAATCTTTACAACTAAGTTGTTTTATGTAGCCCTAAACTGAAATGAGTCATTTTAAAAATTAAATATCTAGTTATAAACCATTTGTCAAAATAAAATATACAGTAACTGCTCTTGAAACCTAATTCAGACTTTCAATGGTGACTGATTGAAGACAGTTTTTAACGGTTTGCTTTCAAAGAAATTGCATTGTATATTTGATTGTTGTCTCTAATTATATAGAATATAGCATTAATTGTGTAATATTAGGTTATGTTGATCTATAAGTAATTGTGTATTATGTAAATATCCCTTGATTAAATTGAACACAAAAACATAAATGTGTCTACCCTTTTGTGTGTGTGAATGTGACCATGCAGCATGTCATGGTGAGTTTCTGGAAGTCAGAGAAAAATCTCAGGTGCCAGTGCTTATCATTTACTTTGTTTGAGATAGGGTATCTCTGTTGTTTATTTCATTCATATGTCAGTTTGACTGGCCTTGAGCTTCCATAGATTCCTCTGTGTCTGCTTCCCATCTCCCATGAGAGTAACGGAACTAAGGTGCTAGTGCTATTACATCTGGTTTTTATGTGTGGTCTGGAAATTCAAATTCAGGTTCTCATATGTATTTAGGTTTTTTTACCTATTGGGTTTGTTCTCCAGCTCCACAAATTTCAGTCTTAAAATAATATCCTAGCTTATTAGCTAGGATAATATTTAGCAGCTTAGCTGATAAAAGTGCTTCTAAATAAATCTAATAACCTAATTTCCACCTCCAAAACCCAAGATAGAAGGAGATAACTAGCCCATGGCAGTTGTCCTATGACCTCTATACACAGCATGGAATGTGCAAATGTGCGCATGTGTGCATTCCTTTGTGCATGCACACACACACACACACACACACACACACACACACACACGTGCACGCAAGTGTGTGCACGTGAACTCACACCCACCAGACACACATGAATACACACGCACAACACATATGTACACACACATGCATACTACATGTACATACATCCCATACAAACACACCACAGACATATAAACATACACACACAAAAACATACACACCATGTAAATAAATAAATAAATAAATAAACTAATAGCAATTAGGATTTTTTTCCTAGGATCGGAGAGCTCTTTGTTGTTGGTTTTGCATGCAAATAGAATGCTTTAAGGCATTATAATTATTAGGAATATTTATTATAATGTATTGCCTATAAACCTGGACAAAAACTAAGTAATAATTTGTTTCTTAGTCTTTCTTATGTATTTATTCTCATATAATTTATATTCATTGTGAATTGTACAAGGAGTAAATGTGACTCAAAATAGAAGTAATTATTTTAGGATGCTCCCAAAAATAAATAAATAAAATTCTTATCCACACTTATAATGAGATTTAGAAATCTGAAGTCTACAAATTAGAAAATTAATGAAAAATAATTTAAGTTCTTTAAATTCCTAACCTTTCTACTTAAATATTACTACATTGTATCACAAATGCTTATAGTACCTCCTGACTTAGTGTGTATTATGTAAATATCTCTTGATTAAATTGAACACAAAAATAAAAAAGTGTCTATTAAATTATATGATAAGAGTTGATTGGTGGTCATTACTAGAATGTTTTTTATGAAAGTATAAATACTAGGTTGCTGTTGGATGACTATGTATAAAATTAATAAAATATTTTCTTATATATTTTAATATTCCTCTAGATTCTAAATGTTTCTCTGTACTATGCAGTCATGTTAACAAGTTATACCTTGAAATAATGACATTTGTGCTCCAGTATTATTTGCCAGCTCACTGAATTATTCTCTTCTTTCTACAGACTTCACTCTATCCAACCTGTAGGTTAATGATTTCCATAATAGTGTTTTAACACCTCTGAAAGGCTGATATGATAGAAGTTTTTATGACTATAAAGAGGCCTTTAGGTTTTGTACGTACAGCTCTTCCTGCAAGTGTCTTGTTCTTCACTATGGGCTTAGTTGGACTTCAACACACATTCTGTTTCTCCCTGGAACATTTAAGGCTGGATTACTGTGACCCCACCTATTGTTACAATCTATTTTACCTTCACTTTCCAACAATGGTTGGAAAGACAAGTCTATAGTTTACAGATTTGGAGGTTAAAAGTTCAAGATTGATCCCCCACATCTGACAAGATTTTTTTGGTTGCAATGTGATACGGCAGATGACCTCGTAACTAAGGCACAACGGAAGTGAGGGGAACATGTATTCAGCAAAGCTTTGGGGAAGGGCAGCCAGCAGACTTAATAGGCTTGCCTTATAATCACTTACTTTTTTGTTATAAAATAATAAAATAAAATTTATACAGAATCACAGAACAAACTTTAATTCATTGAAGCGACATTGTGAACAAGGGACAGAGCTGGAAACAACACAAACATGATTTCATAATCTACTATGAAACTGTAGTCACCAAAGCACTGAAGTGCTGTCACAAAAGCATACACACAGCAAATGGAAAAGAACCACTAGCTAGAACATGGATTCATATATTTAAGTCAATTCATTTTTTACAGAAGACAAAACTCATAATGAGGAAGATGGTCTCCTCAAAAAACAGTGTGGATACACAGTGTTAAGATGACAGGCAGTGCAGTCAAATCTTGGGCTATAGAGATGACCAGTGTAAGGTAGAGTTCTCATAAAGCCAGGAGCACAAAAAGCCAGATGCAGTAAGTAGTGTGCATCTGGTATGCTACTGAGCCAAAGAGAGGCAGATATAAACAGGAAGTAAGAGATCCTGTCTGAAACATGCTGAAGGCAAGATCTAACAATCCATTATTTATTTCATATTTATATTATTTATACAGGTTATGTATTCCATTATACATTCCAAATTCTTTTGCCTTTGTTGGTTGTGTTCTTGGGATAACCCCCTATTTTGATAACCAATCTAAGCTCCTGAGAGAACTCTCTCTCTCTCTCTCTTTCTCTCTCTCTCTCCCTCTCTCTCTCTCTCTCTCTCTCTCTCTCTCTCTCTCTCTCTGTCTCCCCCTCTCAAGAAAAGCATAATTCTTCTGTAAGATTTCATGTCACCGAGCGCCATTACATTAGGCACTAATATTTCAGAATGAGACTTCGGAGGAAAACCTTGCCCAAACCTACTCCACCAAATGTGTAAATATACTCTCCAATCAGTTTTTCCTTTGGTCACATTGTTCTTATATAAGATCTTTGTTTTTTTTTAGAGGATTAAAAGAGAGAGAGAGAGAGAGAGAGAGAGAGAGAGAGAGAGAGAGAGAGA
>CAJQZJ010032273.1:2881609-2968784 GCA_907164525.1 Lophiomys imhausi | reverse complement strand
GTGTGTGTGTGTGTGTGTGTGTGTGTGTGTGTGTGTGTGTGTGTGTAAGCTGCTATAAGCTATGGCTCTGGATACACTAGTTTCCCTACTTAAGAACAGAAAATACTTCTACTTAATATAAGATATGACATCTTACACAAATTAGTATCTAATTTTCATGTAAGTAAAATCGTAGCCAAATGGGTAAATTTTAGAGTAAATCTTCATGAAGGAATTATCTACATATGTAAAAATAACAAAAATGTACAAACTGGAATATATGAGCTGGCATAAAATATTTCTAAATTAATATGTTACACATATGCACAGGGAGATCAGAGTTAAATTTTACAAATATATTTTGTGGGAAATAGGTCTTCTATTCATATTCATTAATCAACTTATATTGAACTGCTAATAGTTTATATTAAATGGCTTACAGGGGGACAAAATGACAGTTCATGTTAAATAAATAGCAGAGAATTAGGTAAATAAACTGAACATAACAGAAAACTGCTTTCTAAAACAAAACAAAGCAAAAAAAAAAAAAAATGTAGCAGACCAATTGCCAGCCTCCAGTGCAGTGTAGAGGTGAAACACTGGTTCTACACAGACCTAAATCCTCAGCATCTGCACCCAAAATGTTGTCTTTCCAAGCTTTGGAAATCTTTATCAGAGGAAGAATTGAAGATGGACCTTTTTTAGGGAAGATAATACAAAAATATTGGAGAGCATAGATACCTATTTGGCCATAATAGAGACTAATGGGCCAGAAATATTCTCATCCTAGTGGCTGAATCTCATGGATACTCCTTTCTGGGAAAAGAGGTTTTTGGTTTTTTTTTTTTTTTTAAGATATGATTAAGTTAAGGTCTTCAGGAAGTTTAGGGAAATGACTCTGAAGTATCTGGTTGGTCCCAATGGAAGCAACAGGAACATATAAAAGCAAGAGGATACAGATAGAAGGAATAGATGTAATATCAAAATTAGATTTCAGAAAGAAGGAAGATTTGATATACTATGCACCTAGCTTTACAATGAACACAGCAAGGCAGGCAGTGTTTATAAGCTAAGCATTAGGAAACAGATTCTCTTCCTAGCTTCTTAGGAAGAAAACCTTGTCAACCCATTTGGATTTCTGAGGTTCCTGTTTGAGTTACTAACCTTTTCATTTCCAGATTTCTCTTAATTTTGCTTTTCTTTATTGATTCTATTTCTACTTTCAGGCCTTAACCTGTTTTATTTATTTCCTTCCACTTTCTGTTCATGCTTTTATAGATTCTTTAAGGGATATTCATTTCCTATTTAAGGATTATACCATATTTATAAAGGGTTTTTTTAAGTGCTTCATGTTGTGCTTCAGCTATGCTGCAATACTCAGGGTCTACTATGGTAGGATACCTGGGCTCTAGTGGAGGCATATTGTCCTATATGTTATTGATCGTGTTCAGGAAGATTGTATTTCTAGGTGCTGATAAATCTTGTCTTGTCTTTGTTGGGTGTGTATTTTGTTCCTTTGTTTCTGTTGCTTTTTATGATTCTTAGGAGAACATAGTGGTTGTGTGTTTCCTGGTAGGAATATCTTCTAGGGTCCTGCTAGGTGTGGCCACTGGGGATTTGGGGTAGAATATATTCTTAGGTATTGGGAGCTGACAATGAGGAATGGTGATGGTCTAGGAGGAGGGGCTGAAGGGTTCCACAGAAGGGAGGAAAGCAAGGTGTTTCACCAGCATCTGCTTAGTTCACTGGAAATGGAGGCAGAGAGTGAGGACAGAACACAGAAGGTAGTCTGCTTCTCTGGCATACTTGCTTCTCTGGCAGGTTTGGCTCTCAGGTTCCCAGAAAGCCTTCTGTAGTTGAGGGCTAGGATAATAGCTCGAGATGGAGGGGAAGTTGGAGAAGATATTCGAAGAAGGGGTGCTGCAGCATGTGGTCTGCTATAGAAATGTAGTTGAGACTGGGGGATCAGTTATGGAGGAGAGAAAGGAGAGGTGAAGATATACATTTAGGCTACCCGTTTCTATGGGTGGACTACCCTCAGGCTCCATGAAGAAACCTGATGTAGTTGGGGATTGGGATGAAGCAATGAGTACTGGGAAGAATGGTTGGAGAAGGCTATCTGTGTGATTCAGTGGCCATAGTGACAAGGAGGGAGGTGATGCTAGAGCAGACGGTCTACTAAAGATCTGGGATACCCACTGGGGATTGGACTTGGACAGAGGAAGATCCACAGTTATCATATATTTCCCTGGCATGCTAGGAGGGAATGACTGCTCATGTTTGAGGCTAGGATAATGGAAAGAGTTGGTGGAAGGATGGTTGGAGAATATCTATGTGATCCATTGGAGATGGAATATGAGGGAAGAGAAGCTGCAGCATGTGGTCTGCTGTAGAACTAGAGGTAGGACTGGGATATTTGATGTTGGAGAAACTAAGGAAGATCTGAAAGTCTGCTCATATCCTACTTGCTTCCCTGGTTGGAGTGGCCTGTTGGTTCTCAGTGAATGCCTGAAAGTATTGAGTGGCAGGAGGGAAGTTTGGAGGGGAATATCTGTGGACTCCACTGGGGATAGCCAGGTAGGTTGAGTGGGAAGGTGAGGGAGGTGGAATGTGGGTGAATGTCACATCAGGTAGTCTTCTGCCTAGCAGGGATGAGACAGGGTGATTGGATTTGGAGGAAAGAAGGGAAAAGTGAAGATGTGCAGTTAGTTTACCTGCTTCCCTAGATGGCAAGAATTAGTTTAAATAAAAATTGTTAAAGCTTTACCTATCATAGCAGCATATGTCTTAATCATAGATATATTGGGAGACTGAGAATGAGGATTTGAAGTTTGAGGCCAGTTTTAGCTAAAAGGGAGAATGTCTTAAAATGAAACAAAACAAAAATATTGGGATGTAAGAACAGTGGCAGAGCTCAATCTTACCATGTGAGATACTCTGGGTTAAATCAGTAGTAAAACACAGACAGACAGACAGAATGCACACACACACACACACACACACACACACACACACACATACACACACTACTTTTAGTAATACATTAACACCAAGTAAACATTGTCTAAACAAAATCATTTATAATCAAAGATCCCAAGGGTTTCCCCAGTCAATTACAATTATTAAATGGAAATTCCATACAATCAATTCACAAAAGACTGAGAGGAGAATTTATGAGCATATAAAAGTATAGGATGGCAGAAAGAACAAGACAATGATGATAATTGTTAATAGTCATATAGTAAGGACTAGAAAAATGTAAATCCCAGGAAAGTACAATAATTTGTGAGAAATTGCAGATAATGTTTTTTCTGTTGCCCGAGAGTTATCCCAGGAATAAGAACAAATCATTATTACAAACAGAAGAAACAATACAACAGCCCTCATCTAAGATTTTAGGAATGGATATAATCTTGTTTAATAAAACCTATAAGCAGTTTTTAAAACAGAGTATTGTGTAGACATGAACAGAGTGTTGTGATTTCATTTCTCACTATCTTATGTTTGTGAACATGTCATCTTCTTTGAGGGACTTATGGTGTATGTCTCAGATGTTTCTCCCAATTTTTACTTTTGCCTGCTTTTCCTAGGCAATGACTATGAACATCACCCAAACAGGGATTATATTGATATGTATTTGGTTGATCATGAAATTTTGAATGGAACATTAAGTGATTACTCATGTAGCATCATATATTGCTAAATATCAAAGTGGGACGCATTGAATACTGTGTATATACACAATGAAGCACTGTCAATTCTTTGGTAGCTAATTAAATACTAGCAAGCTTGAAGGTCATTGACTTCTATATCATAGTCAGCAGCTTATAAAATAAGTCACTGAAACTGCAAAGACCTAAATCTTATCTCAGATTTCAGATTGAGACAGAGAAGTGTCCAGAATGTTTTAACAACAGAGTATATAATCAGAGACTATGAGCAAAAGACAAGGGTGTGTTATTTTCCCTTCCAGTAAAAGTCTATCTAAATGATCTTGTCAGTCACCTGAGTAGACCACCCCTAAATAGGAAGGTCTCTTTGGAGACTATAGAAATAGAATAAGCCTTCCTAAAATGCAGTTTGTGGAATGGTCTCTTTAGACATTGCCCACTGTTACTATTTGGGACTGTGCTTTTATGTCACTGTCCTTGTTTTTTTTTTTTTTTTTTTTTTAATCACTTAAGATTGTTTCATTTTGCTTTGGAATAAATCTGTATCTGTCTTTTGTATATATTCTTTCTATAGATTAAAGGAACAAAGGAGCCAAGGGAATTATGGACCACGATCTTGGTGACACATTGACTTGAAAAAGGCCTTGTTCATGATGATTATGATTATATTTAAGTGAGTATGTTATAAAATATAATCTGAGAGTGAAGTATGTAGTTTAGAATGTGCACATGCACGTATCATGATTATGAATCTTAGCTTAATGATACATTTCTTTAGTACCAATCAGTCTGAGATATCTACCTCTGGTGATGGACAGCATGTCTCAGAAGGAGAAATATGGTATAAAACAGAGTAATAACATGACTGGACATTTCAGAAGCAGTTGTGGACACTACTAGGTTTGATATATTAGTTTTTATTGATTTTTCTTTATATAAAATCCATATCCAGACTGATGTTGTCATAGAACCAGTGATTGGACTAATTGTATCTAGGAGCAACATACATATTATCCATATACAAAACAGTCTGAGATTTAATGATTCAAAAGCACATTTTACATTTCAAAAGTCTTATTAGTTTCCAATTCCTTAACATGTTAAATGTAGGATCCTGGCCTTAGACTTCTGACTCCCACAATGAGCCTCATCATAAAATGTGGAATAGAAGAACTGGAACCCCCTGTGCTAAGAATTAGTAGCTCTTTCTGTGTTTTATTTTTCCATTCAGTTCTCATGACAACTTTAAGTGTAGACACACAAAGCTTAGTTTATTTTTAACAAAATCATATTAAGTAAATTTATGAAGACTGATAAAAGTTTGCATGATCATTAATTAGCAAGTCATGATAAACTCTCAATCTCTGTACTCTAAAATTCTGTTATATTCTCTTAGGAATTTTCTGTGAACTTTCACAGATTTATGAAGTAATAACTGAGAATAGAAATGAGTTTTTTTCTCTCTCTCTGCTATTCCACCATCACTGAATGTAGACTGTCTGACAAAACAGATATTCACAAAACTTCATTGCAGCTCAAAATCTAAGTATATGAGGCTTTTGCACCCATTCTTTTGTTTTATATTGCCAAGAAATATAAAGGAAATTCGATCAAATTTAGCTTTTCAATGAAGAGGTTTCCCAAAGTTTGCACTAAAAATTGAAATTACATATGAATCAAATGATTGTCATGTCCTTGGCAATGAATTAACACCCCCTCTCTGGGAATAATAGTTGCTTATGTATACATATACATTCATGAGTGTGGGGTTTCTTTATGCACAAGTAGTATTCAATATATTTTAGAGAGGAAGTTCCTAAAGTTGTGAAGATATACTAAAATCTATCACTGTGATCACAGAGCAGGATTAAAGTATTGAGTTAATCCAGGGGTAGATTAAAATCTATAAAAAGAACGTAACTTCCAACAAGTTCTTCAACTACATCTTTTATAGGTCATGATACCCCCATTGCAATTCTATTTGCTGAGCCAACAATGTAAAAAGGCACTTCATGACAAGTATAAAGTTTTCTCTTTCTGCTACTTCTTTTTAATTTTAACCTTCTTCAAATGAAAAGGTGGAAACATACCCAGATATTATCTAGCACCTTGAGGAAGAAAGTGGATTATATATCAACACCTACCAGCAAGAGTGATGCAGATTATCCCAAAGATATATAAGCATTGCATTAATAAAATTGAAGCACTTGGAAGTTAGTGCTAAAGTGTCAGGTTCTTGAATAGGTTGGAGGATTTATTTAAATGAAAGAATGGCAATAAAGAAATACAACTGAAATGGAGATGGAATTAATGAAGAACTCTTTAAAAAAAAAAAGGCTCAGTAAAGAAGTTGGTCAAGACTCTTATTACCAAGTTCATGGTGTTCAGAGGCAGCTGCAGAGCATTTGCTTTCTTGATTAGCTAGATATATTATAATGGAATATATTTTTATTTACAAACACTTCTTTGATATTTATATTTATTACTATCTATAAAACACTTAACTACTACCTAAGTAATGCATAACTAATGCTATTTTAAATTATCCTTAGAAGGATAAAAATATTCTTAGCATGGGTCCATGCAGGATCACTGGTTTCTTCTTTTTCTTCAACTGACATTCTCTCATACCTTGTCTGGTTTCTTCCTTTTTTTCCAACTGACATTGTCTTGCAGTTTCTTGCAGTTTGTCCAATTTCTTCTTCTTTTTTCCAAATGACTTCCCCTTGCAGCTTGTCTTTTTTTTTTTTTCTTCTTTTTTTCCAACTGGTTTCTTCTTCTTTTTTTTTTCCAACTGTCTTTTCTTGCAGTTTGTCCCAATTTTTCCTTTTTTTTTTAGGTGACTTCCTCTAGCAGCTTGGTCATTTTCTAAGCCACACCTCCTCAACAGGCCAGTTCTTAGAACTATGGTCTCAAATGCACTCTGTCCATTTCAACAGCTAAAGGGACACCAAGCTTTATGTGTGTCCAGATGCCAAACTGAACTACATAATAATTTACTAGTTAGACCTAACGTCTACCACAATATATAGATTTTTTTTTTGGAAAAGCACAATATTTTTATTATAGTGTTTATTTATTACATCAAGATATATCTCCATCATAGTGCCCTCTTTCCACCCCTCCTGGTTCCACCCTCCCACCCTCTCCTCCTTCTCCCACCCATCCCACTCCTCCGATGATAGATATAAATAATTTTCCAAATGGCTTCAGGAACTCAATGCCAAATGTAAAAGTAAACCCACACTTAAAAGTTAATGGAGAACAACTTTTTTTCATAACAATAGATTGGATGTTTTCATTGGAGCTGTTAAGTTCTATTCCATAGAATCCTGCATGTCAGATTGTTTTGCTTGAAATATCAGTTACAAAATAAGAAATGTTTATGAACTGGTTTAATTTTCCATTGTCTTACACTTTAATATTTAGGTATTTTACTTTAAATATTATTACCTTTATGGCTAAATTAAGTTGGTATACTTTTCACAAATAATTTGTGGTGCACAAACTATATAATGTTCTTACTTTTTCTTTATTTACTTACTCTTTTTCTTTTTTCTTTCTTTTTTTTTTTTTTTTGAGACAGACTCTCCTTTTGATGCCTAAGCTGGTAAGCTGTTCTGGACCTCCTGGTCCTCATGCCTCTCCTCCTTGCTATAACTACAAACTTGCTCCACCACACCTACCCTTACTTCACTTTTTATTTCTATATAACTTATGTTCTGAAAAATTTAAACTTCCTATGAGAAGGGTACATACAATGAAGTTTCCATATTTTCTTAAAAAATAGGTGATTATACCAAAAATCAGATGACTAGAACATATGGCCAAGATTGTCTAAGCAGAAAAGGAAAGAAATAAAGAAATATAAATAAAGATATTAAATTCTGTAAGTAAATGATTTAATGGTTTTTTTCACCCAATATTTGAGTTGATAGATTGAGATAATTTTATTAAAATATTACAATTCTGTCCCCATTTATGTTACTGTTTTTAATCTCTAAACTCAACGGACTGAGTAGGCTCTCAGATCACAATTCCAGAGAGATATAATTTATTTTCTCCTATCCAGATAGAGTAACTAAAATATCTTTCCCATGAATGCAATAAGAAAAAATACCATGGTGTCTCATGCACTCTGCTCTCCTTTTCTCCGTTAATTATAATGGTCATCATAGTTTGATAAAATGATTGAGAAAAGTTAATTCAGTTACCACACCTGAACTAAACATGATTCTAGTACCAATTGTTATGCATAATCATGAATATAATTGAGTTTCAAACCAAAGTGCTGAGAATGGCCAGACAAATGAATCCACAGTGATGGCTGTAAGATTAAATTATCAGAAAGGTCAAATAATGATTCTATCCAGACAAATAAATGTCTTCTTCTATTAGAAACAAATGTTTCATACAGAGCATCATGGGTAATCATTTAAAATTGGGGTTTATCACATGTTTGATAGGTGAATTTAGTGTTGAAGTAGTAGATTTTGGTCACATTGTAGATAGTTCTAATTGCTAGCCTGAAGATTGAAGACATTATGCTTTTTTCAATGACATCATGAAAGATGAGCATGAGCCAATAACTATCTGTATATTAGATACTTCCTCCATATTCATCTTGAAGTATGGGGTAATGAGGATTAATTAATCAGTAAAATATAATTAGTCATATGAGGTATGTTTTAATGTGATTATTTTTCCCCTTCCAAACTTGGTAGATATGCTAATAGCCTCTAAACAAAATTAGGTTTTGGAGAAATTATATAGTTGTTGTTTTTTTTCATATGAGTATACAAATTAGCCATTCCTTCTTTTAACTTCTAGAGCCTGCTAGGTGGGGTCTGCCCAACAGCTTTAACTGACACACACTAGAATATAGCTTAATGTGTAGAAAACAAAAATTTATCAGGATTCTTTCTAGAAAGACAAAAACATCTCCTTTGTTAATCTAAGAAGAGACAAAACATCTTGGAATTAGGACACAGTGTCTCTGTTTATCAGGGACTCTTTTCAGGCTTAATTTTCAATACTGATTTCTAATCCCACCTGTAGCCATGGCTTTTCCTTGTTACACTGGGAAGTATTTGGAGTCGGATGTGTTGACTATTTCCTAAGCATTCCCAACATCTAACCCTAGATTGTTTCCATTGTTCAACAAAATAACCATTTTAACAGTTACTCAATTCCTTATGATTGGATATAATGTTTATAACTGATAATCTTATTGCTTAAGGGTATGTTGAATTATGTTTAATATACTTACCAAATATCTCTCTTTTCTATTTTATTATTAAGTAAATATTTTCTTCATAAATACCTGATGGCTGGAAATATTATCTTACTTTAAATGGTTGTAGTTAATTTTCATTTCAGTTTTAGTTTGGGATTTGAGGCTATAATATATTTTTACTGACTTCTATACACTCTATTCAAGCACATTAACTTCTAAAGATGCAAGATAATCTTGTATATCTGATGTTTGTTACAATTTTTGTTTAATTCTTTTTCCTTTATTTTCTTGTTTTGAGTTGAACTTCTTCATCTAAATGCGTGTCTTGGATTCTTTAAGGGAGTAAGTAGCATTATAGAAAAGCTGTGTATTCATTTTTGTTGTAGTTTGGCTTTGTTTTTAATTTTGGGGTCCATACCTGATGATATAAACTTTCAATCAGAAAAATAAAAAATCTTTAAGGTATACTTCTGCTAACTAAGGAAAGTATTAACATATTGAATAAGAATTTTATATTGGGGCCAGAGAGATGAGTCAGCAGTTAGGAGCATTGGTTGTTCTTCCACAGGACCCAGGTTCAATTCCCAATACCCACAAGGCAGCTCACAACAGTCTGTAACTCCAGTTCCATGAGATCTGACATTCACACACACATTTAAAAGAAGACTTAAATCCCAATAATCAGAAGCAATAACAAGGGCAGTAATATAACTTTTATTTTAGGTTTGCAATGAATTTTAACAAAATATTTTTATGTGTTGAATATGGAGTTAGCATATGGTACTGACTCCCAAAATGGAACATGCTAGTTTTATAGTACTTAAATCAAAACAAACAAAAATTAGAGGATCTTGAGAAGTCTGTTAAAAGATAATCCTGTTCCATCTTTCATATTTCTAAAAGAAGATAAGGTTTATTTTTGTAAGGCAAAACAATTCTTGCATAGAAATTATCTACTTTAAATAAAGTATAAAGACACCTAGTTTATCTAAAACATTACTCTAGATTTTGAGGATTCAGGAGCAAAATTAAAGTTTCTATTATAATGGAACTTTTAACTTAAATGAGTGTCAACTGTTAGTACACAAATAAATGATTTCTACACTTATGTGAAGATGGAAGGTGTAATAGCTTTTTTTGATTTGTCAGAAGAGGTTTCTCTGAATAAAGCAAAGAGTGAGACAGGGGAGAAGGGGAGGGAGGGAGGGGGAGGAATGGAAGGAGGATAGGAGGGAGTGAGAGAGAAAAGGAGAGAGAAAGAGAGAGAGAGCAGAAAGTATGCTAAGACTTGGAGTACTAAGACTCTTATGAAGTATATGCTTACAGTATTGGTGAAACAGAAAATAGCTAAGACAGAATCTAAGTAATAAGGAGCAAGGCTGTTGAGTATGGAGCATTTTAATTTTATTACAAGCACTAAGTTTGGGCAAACAGTATATTGTAGTCTTTAGTGACTTTAATGTATTTAGTATGTAGTAAAGAATTATGCTGGTCTAGAAACATGGCAGTAGTTGTTTCTTTTCCAAGGGCCATAACACCACTAAGTCTTAAGAAGTTGGCTAGGTTTCTGTTACCAAGCACAATTTCTTTCTCGTTGAGGACTTTCACTATAACTATACAACTGATGGTTGCTTTCAACCAGTAAGTTCCACTTATTTCACCTTTATGCATATCATGCCCATAATTGTTGTGGTTCATAGATATTACAGCTATGTAGGACTGTTTAGTTGTTTTCCTCCACTGTTTGCATAGTATTTTTTGGGACCATGAAAGCTAGACTTCAGGAAAGAGAATTTTAGCCCAAATCTTCCTTGAATCACTGGAATCGTGTATCCCAAGTATGCACTCTTAACCCTTGAGAGGCAAACAAGGACTACTTCAATTGTCTATATCAGTGGTTCAAAGGCTTCCTAATGCCACAATTGTTAATACATTTCCTCAAATTGTGGTCACCCTCAACCATAAAATTACTTTCGTTGCTACTTCACAACTGTAATGCTGCTACTGTTATGAATCACAATGTAAATATGTGTTTTCTGATGGACTTATGTAACCCCTGTGACAAAATTTTTTGACCACAAAGGGTCGAGACCCACAGGTTGAGAACCATTGTTCTATATTGTTTTGTGAGTCTCTTGGACTACCTTGACTAATTATTTGAAAGTTTTCCTTTGCCTGGAACTGGGTTTTTGCTACTTTATGATTCTTGAGGGTTACATCAGCAGCTCAAATGGATTAATTTCCTTTAAGAAATATGTATATATACACATACATTGTATATAATTTAGGTAAATATAAATTAGTGTGATTCCTTAAGGCTTTATCAAAAAACTTTGATGTTAATTGTCCTTTCTTCCCTTTCTGTATTAAACTCTCTTTTTTCTTCCCAGTTGACTCTAATACTTTTCTATGGAATTTATACAAACATCTTATTTCATGTATAACAGCTTCATTCGTAATCTCCACTTAACCTATATGAAAATGGAGACTCATTAAACTTAAGTAAGTTTCTCAAGAAAATACATATACTAAACAAATCATTCCTGAACTGGAAACTAGCAAATCTAACTCTAGAGTCCACATAGAATAAATTAAGCAATCTTTCATATGCCACAACTATATCCAGAATTGTTTGAAACAGAATGAACATAATTATAAATGTAAATAATTACAGCAATAAAAGTAAAGAATATATATTGACTTAACATATAAAGTATATATGTTAAAGAGTCAAAAGTTTGTTTGGTAGATTAATATTGTTAGATGGAGGAATATTTTTAAATAATTTCAAAAAGAATTTCAGGTTAGACTATTATAGTAAGCTATAAATAAACAAAATGAATGTTTTGATATTTTAAAATTGGTTAGAATGGAGTGAAAAATATAATTGTTCTTTAATATAATTTTTTTTAAATCTTTCTCATAGAAAGACATAAATTATAGGGCACAGGATATAAGACTCGTGGTTCATTGAAACCTAAATGATGAAAAAATGATAGCAGGGATGCAGCCCAGAACTGGTCTTCAGTTCTCACCCCTCATTCCAAACTGGTCTAGACAGACTCATTGTTATGAGTGCAAAGGCTATGACTTTAAAGAAGGTCATAAGAAGGGAAGCCTTCTGTATATCTACTTCTTTGACCTTTTTTTCCTCTTTTTGCTACCAAAGGCCCTAACCCTGACCATCTACCTAGCCATTTTACTTGATATTTTAGGAACTGTAGATTCCATTGATTCTTTTCTATCCCTGATATTATTTAAAACTCTAGAGAGTTTTTTGTAAGTTAAAGGGACTGAGAAAGTTTCTTGTAAAGTAATTATTAATCTAATTTTGTGTGGATCATAAAAAAATGTTTATGCTTGAATTAGTTTTGAGTTGAGAGAATCAAGTGCTAGACTCTTGCCTGTTTGAATATAGATTAAAAAGTTAATAAAGCCAGGTGTGGTGACATATGCCTTTAATCCCAGCACTAGGGAGGCAGAAGTAGGTGGATCTCTGTGAGTTCAAGGCTTGTTGGTTCTACAAAGTGAGTGCAGGACAGCTAGGTATACACAGAGAAACCTTGTCTCGAAAAAACAAAAAAACAAAACAAAACAAAAAGTTAGTAAAATGCAAGCCCTGCTTTCCATGGTAACACAGTTCTTACTTTAGGATATGGTAAGTTCTCTTTAAATAATTTTGGAATAATTTCTTAAAAAACATGAACACATATCTAATAGAAATTAAGATTACACATTAAGAGAAACCCATTAAACATAACTACTATCTTTGTTCTTATGTATTTGTATATTTATATCAGCATCAAATGGACTCCTCTATTGAAACTGTAAAAATTCTTTCAAAAATATATTACCAAATAGAAAGAATATCAGGATGTTTAAATCCATCTGAAAAATTCCTCCTTGTGAGAAAATTACTCACATGAAACTACAATAATAATGATGATAATATATATATTTATATATATATAATATTGGTTTGTTGAATATACATCATAACTTAAGCCCCTCGATACTTACAGCAACTGAAACACTAACCAAAATAAGAAGAAAAAAAAGCTTAGACTTGACCTAGAGCCCCCTATACAAATGTAAAGGACAGGCATCTTGGTCCTCATATAGATCTCTTGACAAGTAGGGGAGAGGCTGTCTCAATTATGGACTTTGTTACCTGTTAGTGGGACACTTTACTGTAGTGGAGTTACAAAGTTGGGCCCCAGAACAAGAGAAGCTCTTAGCCCTTATGTGACTTATGAACTGAGGGGAGCTGATATGTAGGGGCCACCCATACCGGAGGAATAGGATAGTTGGGAGAGGGGGTAAGGTAGGAGGGTAGGACCAGAAGGAGAGGAGAGTAGGGATTGTGATTGAGATGTAACTTGAATTAATAAATAAACATATTTTTAAAAAGTCAACCAGATGAATAGTAAAGGATGTGCAAAAATTTAAAGGAATTCCCAAGAACTACAAATATTTATCATAGAAAGATGAAAAAAATGATGTATCATACATCATGATCAAGTAGGCTTCATCCCAGGAATGCAGGGATGGTTCAATATATGAAAGTCTATAAATGTAATTCACCATATACACAAGATGAAAGAAAAAAACCACATGATAATCTCGCTAGATGCAGAAAAAGCATTTGACAAAATCCAACACCCCTTCATGCTAAAAGTTCTGGAGAGAATGGGCATACAAGGACCATACCTAGAAATAATAAAGGCAATATACAGGAAGCCAGTGGCCAACATCAAATTAAATAGAGAGAAGCTTGAAGCATTTCCTCTAAACTCAGGGACAAGACAAGGATATCCACTTTCACCATATCTCTTGAATATAGTACTTGAAGTCCATGCTAGAGCAAAAATACAACTAAAGGAGATCAAAGGGATAAACTTTGGAAATGAAGAAGTCAAATTATCCCTATTCGCAGATGATATGTTAGTATAAATAAGCGACCCCAAAAACTCCCACAAAGAACTCTTACAGCTGATAAACAACTTCAGCAAGGTGGCTGGATACAAAATTAACTAAAAAAAAATCAGAAGCCCTTCTTTATACAACAAACAAATATACCGAGAAAGAAATAAGGGAAACAACCCCCTTCACAATAGCCACAAACAATATAAAATACCTGGGGGTAACTCTAACCAAGCAAGTAAAGGACCTATACAACAAGAACTTCAAGCCCCTGAAGAAATAAATGGAAGAGGCCTTTAGAAGATGGAAAGATCTCCCATGCTCATGGATAGGTAAGATCAACATAATAAAAATGGCTATCCTACCAAAAGCAATATATAGATTCAATTCAATTCCTATCAAAATACCAACACAATTCTTTAAAGACCTGGAAAAAGCTATTCTCAACTTCATATGGAACATCAAAAAGCCCAGAATAGCTAAATCAATCCTGTACAATAAAAAAGCATCTGAAGGTATCACCATCCCAGATTTCAAGCTGTACTACAGAGAAATAGTAATAAAAACAGCATGGTACTGGTATAGAAACAGACTAGTGGATCAATGGAATCGAATTGAATACCCAAACATGGACCCACACACCTATGGTCAACTAATCTTTGACAAAGAAGCCAAAAACGCACAATGGAAGAAGGACAGCATCTTCAACAAATGGTGCTGGTCCAACTGGATGTCCACTTGCAAAAGAATGAAATTAGACCCATTCTTATCACCTTGTACAAAACTTAAATCCAAGTGGATCAATGACCTTAACATAAGGCCGGCCACACTAAATATACTAGAAGAAAAAGTAGGAGAAACCCTCGAACTCATTGGCACAGGTGACAACTTCCTGAACCGAACACCAACAGCTCAGGACCTGAGATCAACAATCAATAAATGGGACCTCATGAAACTGAAAAGCTTCTGTAAGGCAAAAGACACTGTCATTCGAACAAAATGGCAACCAACAGACTGGGAGAAAATCTTCACCAACCCCACATCTGATAGAGGGCTATTATCTAAAATCTACAAAGAACTCAAGAAACTAAATGCCAAAAAACAAAATAATCCAATCAAAAAATGGGAGACGGAGCTAAATAGAGAATTCACAAAGGAGGAATCCCTAATGGCCAAGAGACACCTGAAGAAATGCTCAACATCCTTAATCATCAGAGAAATGCAACTCAAGACAACCCTGAGATTCCATCTAACACCTGTCAGAATGGCTAAGATAAAGAGCTCAATGACAGCACATGCTGGCGAGGGTGTGGAGAAAGGGGAACCCTACTCCATTGCTGGTGGGAGTGCAGGCTTGTGAAACCACTATGGAGGTCTGTCTGGCGATATCTTAGAAATCTTGGAATAACCTTGCCTCAGGACCCAGCCATACCACTTCTGGGTATACACCCAAAGGACCCCTCACAGAGACATAGGGAAGTCTCCTCATCTATGTTCATAGCAGCCTTATTTGTAATAGCTAGAAATTGGAAACAACCCAGATGTCCCTCAACTGAAGAATGGATTAAAAAACTGTGGTACATCTATACAATGGAATATTACTCAGCTATCAGAAACAATGAAATCATGCAATTTGCAACCAAATGGATGGATCTAGAGAAGTTCATCCTGAGTGAGCTAACCCAGACTCACAAGGATGCACATGGCATCTATTCACTTATAGTAGGATTTTAGCTATATCGTACAGGATATCTGTACTACAACCAACACACCAAAAGGAACATGGACATAAACTTTTTTTTTCTTTTTCTTTTTCCTTTTCCTTTTTTTCTTTTTCTTTTTCCTTTTCCCTTTTGTTTTTCCTTTCTTTTTTGTTGTTATTCTTTGTTTTTGTGGGTTTGTGTGTTTGTTGGTCTTTTTTTAGTATTCCCCCAGTAGCAAGGAGACACCTTTCACTGGCAGTACTGCCTCGTAGGACCCTGGTGAATGAAGAGGCTCTTGGCCTTCATATGACTCCTGATCTGTGGTGAGAGACTGTTATGCAGGAACACTCCACCCCAGAGGAACAAGGTGGAAGGGTCAGGGGGTAGAGAATGGGATGGTGGGACTGGGAAGTGGGAAAAGAGGACAATATGATAAGGATGTAACCTGAAGCAACAAAAAAATAAATTTATTAATTAAAAAAAAGCAGGTAACAATGCTAAAACACTGTAAATAAAATAAAGGATACAGGCATTCAACCAGGTTTTACAAACCTCCAAGTGTCGAAAAAACGTAGAGCTAAGGTAAAATACATGAGAAATGTGGTGTTAACCCATGCCTTTAACTTCAGCAGAGACGGGAGGAGCACCATAGAGTTAGTGGTCTTATAAATTCTAGAGTTACACGGAACAGGATGGTGAGGGTGCACACCCTTAATCCCATCATTCAAGAAGAGTACACCCTTAATCCCAACACACTAGAGACCGAAACAGGCAGATCTCAGAGCTCAAGGTCAGCCTGATACAAAACAAACTCTAAATAGAGAAAAACTTCGATCCAGGAGTGGTGGAATACATCTTTAATCCCTTCAGATGGGAACCACAGGTCTCTGATCCAAATAATTAGAATGCAGAGACACACACATAGGATTTGGAAAGACCTAAGTTTAAAAGCTACTTACAAAAGGCCTACTCAATACAAACAAATTGTCCTTTGAGATCTCAAAATATATATACACTAAAGCTGGTTTAGCTCCAAAATAACAAAATAAAAAAATAATTTTCTTCTTTAATCCAGATTGAAAGATAACACTTTATATATTGTCAAAAAAACAAATTTGCTTCAGGAGAAATATTACCTAGCCCCCTCCCCAAAAAAGAGGGTAATTGTCCCAGAGTTAGGATTAGGGCAGGGCTCTGTTCTTATTGTTCCAGGAGAATCAAAGCATCCATTCAAGGAACCCACGGACAACTGGACAACGGAAACCTCAGCAGAATCAGACACCAAAGAAGACAAGTGACCCAGCTGATTCAGCCTGACAGACTCCCTCTATAGCTGTCTCCATCAAAAGCCTACAACCACAACAATTCAATATCGCTAAGACCGTTCAGCTCTATACAATGCCCCAGCCAGAACCTCAGTAAAGCCTGCAAGATCAGCTTCTGCCTACAAACTCCTTAGGACATCTAAACAGGTGAGAACAGAAGGATTGAACATAAAAGGACTGTACTAACATTTTTAACCATTTTTCCATTTTGGTTCAGGCCCCAAACAGGTTTACTACGACCCAAATCAGCAGGAAGTCATTTTTTTAATTTTTTTATTTTTTTTAAATAATTTATTATTTATTTCTTCAAGTTACATCTCAATCACAATCCCCTCCCTACTCCCCCCTCCAGTCCCACCCTTCCACCCTCCTCCCCCTCAGCCCCACCATCCTCTTCCCTTCTTTTTTTTTTTTTTTTTTTAGTTTAAGGTATTTATTTTCCCCCCAACAGCTCTCCCTTTCAGTCCAAATAATGGTTCTTTTCTTATAACTATAAATACAATACAAAACAACAGAAATAAATAGGCCACGATTATAAGAGTTATATGGCTTAGCATACATTCCCAATGTCCAGTCCATATGTATTTGGCACCTGACTTTAATATTCTACTGTCTAACCATCTCCATGAGTTTAAAGTTCTATATCTAACTCTGCTTTCATACTAACTTGCCTCATAATTTTAAAAATATCTTCTTAGATCCAGAACACCCTCTTGATTCCTAAACAACTCAAAATTTAACTATGAGACTCTAGCTATCTATTCTTCAACCACCTCAGGGACCTGAGAGGGATAAATATATCTGATTATATAGGAAGTGCAGAGCCTGCAGCTTCCAAAACTAAAAAATGACATACCAGTGGCTGCCTGGACAGTTCCCATTTTCTCTCCATACATTACAGCATCAATCTTCAGCCATTTGGCCCCATTTCTCTGACAGACATTGGTTGTAGAGCAGGAATTATGAAGGACTTACCTACCCTGTCTTGGCAGAGCTAGGCTGTCAACTTACCTGCTTCCAAGTTTTGTCCTTTTTGGACAGAAGTCTGTCTACAGTTGAAGCAAGTGGTTTTTCTTGCCAAGAGAATGGCTTACCACCAATTTAATCATCTACCACTGGAGATTCTTCGATGCTCATCTTCTACTTGGAGTAGAATAGGGGGTGCTGTCAGGAGCTGACAGGTCTCGATATCAAAAAACCTTAAGGTAAGAAAACATCTTTGAATGCCATATTCTGCAGATCTCTTGAGGTTTTTGAAGATGCCCTATCTATCTCTTATATTTAGATAAGCAAATATTGCTTGTCTCTTAGCAACTTGATTTCTGAGTAGCTTAGAAAATAACTGTGATAGACTGTCATAGTAACTAACAAAATGACACGTTTTCATGACTATTAGTTTCCGTTTCTTAATTATCCTAAACAGTTTATATCGGTTGATAGCCTGAGGTCAAAACGTGACATTTCATTTTTTTTTTTTTTTTTTTTTTGGTTTTTCGAGACAGGGTTTCTCTGTGTAGCCCTGACTGTCCTGGACTCACTTTGTAGACCAGGCTGGCCTCGAACTCGCAAAGATCCGCCTGCCTCTGCCTCACAAGTGCTGGGATTAAAGGCGTGCGCCACCACCGCCCGGCACAGACATTTCATTTTTAAGTATTACTACAAACAATACCTTTAAGAAGCGTTACCCTTAATTTTGTATCAATATACAAAGATCAATACCAATGTGGCCAAATATAATCTTAATTTTGTATCAATATACAAAGATCAGTACCGATGTAGCCCAATACAATCTTAATTTTACATTAATATACTAGGGTCAATACCATTGTGGCCAAATATAATATTAGTTTTGTATCAATATACAAAGATCAATACCGATGTAGCCCTATACAATCTTAAAGTTGCATTAATATACAATGATCAATACCAATTTAGCCAAATATAATATTAATTTTGTATCAGTATACAAAGGTATAAAGCTATATTCAATAATCTGTCCTTTTTTCTTGTTCTTTCCTATACTATGTCTATGTCCCATTTTTCTCAAGTCTGTTCACTCCTATATAGGAGAGAAAGGAGGATACAGAAAAGCAAAAGAGAGAAGTCCCTGGGTCTAACCTCCAAAACCCATTTAACAAGACCATTTAACAGCTTGTAGTCTTTTCCCCTAAATAACAAAATTTTCTATTATCTATCAAATAACCAAAGGGGGAGAACACCCTCCCCACTTTCTGGGGAGGGTTCTCTTAAAATGACTTCCTGCTGATTTGGGATGTAGTAAACCTGTTTGGGGCCCAAATAGGAATGGAAAAATGGTTAAAAATGTTAATAGAATCATTTGATGTTCAGTCCCTTTGTGCTCAGCTATTTAGATGTCCTACGAAGTTCATAGACAGAAGCTGATCTTCAGAACTTTACTGAAGATCTGTCTGGAGTAGTCTGTGGAGCTGAACGATCTTAGCGATTTTGAGTTGTTGTGGTTATAGACTTTTGAGGAAACTGCTATTGAAGAAGTCTGCAAGGCTGGATCATCTGGGCCACTCGTCTTCTTTGGTGTCTGATCTGTTTTCTGCTGAGGTTTCTGTTGTCCAGTTGTCCCTGGATTCCTTGAATGGATGCTTTAAATCTCCTGGAAAGATATGAACAGAGCCCTGCCCTAATCCTAACTCTGGGACAATTACCTTTTTTTTGGGGGGGTCAGGTAATATTTTTCCTGGAGCAAATTTGTTTTTTTTGATAATATATAAAGTATTACCTTTCAATCCGGATTAAAGAAGAAATTATTTTGATATTTTGGAGCTAAACAAACCTTTAGTGTATATATTTTGAGATCTCAACGGACAATTTGTTTGAATTGCAGCCTGCCTTTTGTAAGTAGCTTTTAAACTTAAATCTTTCCAAATCCTATGTGCCTGTCTCTGCATTCTAAATTTTGGGATCAAAGACATGTGGTTTCCAACTGATGGGATAAAAGATGTGCTCCTCCACTCCTGGATCAAAGTTTTTCTCTGTTTAGAGCTTGTTTTTTATCAGGTGGCCTTGAGCTCTGAGATCTGCCTGTTTCTGTCTCTAGTGTGTTGGGATTAAGGGTGTATTCTTCCCCAATGATGTGACTAAGGGTGTGCACCATCACCACCCTGTTTCTTGTAACTCTAGAATTTATAAGACAACTAGCTCTATAGTGATCCTCCTGTCTCTGCTGGAGGTAAAGGCATGGGCTAACACCATGCATTATTTTACCTTAGCTCTAAGTTTTTTCAACTCTTGGAGGTTTGTAAAACCAGGTTGAACAGCTGTCACCTTTAATTTATTTACAGTGTTTTAAACCTGTTACCTGCTTTTTAATGCCAAACCATGGAAATAGCCTATACCTCTACAAAAAAAACCAAAAAACAAAAAAAAAACTTTTAAGCTGCTATCAAGTTTGTGTAATCTCTGTAGCCACCTGCAGTCTAACATTCTAATCTGAAATTAAGGCCATTTTCTTTTCATGCCAGTAAGGTAAATTATAGTTTGAAAATTTTATATTGTATTTTTATTATATTTTTAAGCTTATTAATTCTTTTCTTAAAAAAGTATTATTTATTTCTAGAACATAGTTTCCTCCCTCCTCCCCTCTTGGCCCCTCCCTTCATCTCTCCTTCCCTCCCTCTCTTTCCCTCCCTCCCTCCCTCCCTCCCTTCCTCCCTCCCTCCCTCCTTGTTCCTCTACTTGGTACTCTCCTTCTCCTCAGATGAGGTGGGTCCTCACATATCATACTCCCTCAGATCTTGCATCATGTGAGGCCCAAGAGCTTACACTCGTACTGGAGCTTGATAAGGCACACCATCTAGGGTGTGGGGTTCCACTAACCTGCAGCAGATTCCATGACTCACTGGTGGGTAGAATTTTTCCTAGGATAGATATGCTAGGTTCCTGTCTATTTGGGTGTGTGGGTTGTAGGATAGTTATCCTCTGATGTATGGTTAATATCCATTTGTAAGGGAATACATACAATGTTTGTCTTTCTGGGACTGCGTCAGCTCACTTAGGATGAGCTTTTCTAGTTCCATCCATTTGGTTTTGAATTGCTTTTCTCATTTCTGATAGCTGTGTAGTATTCCATTGTGTATATGTACCACAGTTTTTTTATCCATTCTTCAGTTGATGGACATCTGGGTTATTTCCAGTTTCTGGTTATTACAAATAAAGCTGCTATGAACATTGTTGAGGCAATGTCCTTTTGGTTTCGTTTCAGATCTTTTGGATATATGCCCAAGAGTGGTATGGCTGGGTCTTGAGGTAGATTTATTCCCAATTTTCTAAGATATCTCCAGATTGATTTCCAAAGTGGTTGCACAAGTTTGCAGTCCCACCAGCAATGGGGGAGTGTTTCCCTTTCTCCACATCCTCGCCAGCATGTGCTATCATTTGAGTTTTTGAACTTAGCCATTCTGACAGGTGTGAGATGGAATCTCAGAGTTGTTTTAAGTTGCATTTCCCTGATAACCAAAGATGTTGAACATTTCCTCAAATGCCTCTCAGCCTTTAGAGATTCCTCTTCTGTGAATTCTCGGTTTAGCTCTGTACTCCATTTATTGATGGGGTTATTTGATTTTTTGGTGTTTAATTTCTTCAGTTCTTTATATATTTTGGATATTAGCCCTCTGTCAGATGTTGGGTTGGTGAAGATCCTTTCCCACTCTGTAGGCTGCTGTTTTGTTCTAAGGACAGTGTCCTTTGCCTTACAGAAGCTTTTCAATTTTATAAGGTCCCATTTATTGATTGTTTGTTTTAGTGCCTGAGCTATTGGTGTTCTATTCAGGAAGTTGCTACCAGTGCCAATGATTTCAAGGCTTTTTCCCACTTTCTCTTCTATTAATGTTAGTGTGTCTGGATTTATGTTGAGGTCCTTGATCCACTTAGACTTAAGTTTTGTACAGGGTGATAAGTATGGATCTATTTGCATTCTTCTACATGTTGACATCCAGTTAGACCAGCACCATTTATTGAAGATGCTTTCCTTTTTCCATTGTATGTTTTTGGCTTCTTTATCTAAAATTAAGTGACCATAGATGTGTGGGTTTATTTCTGGGTCTTCAATTCAATTCCATTGGTCAACTGGTCTGTTTCTATACCAGTACCATGCTATTTTTATTACTATTGCCCTGTAGTACAGCTTGAAATCCGGGATGGTGATACCTCCAGATGTTCTGTTATTGTACATGATTGATTTAGCTATTCTGGGTCTTTTGTTATTCCATATGAAGTTGAGAATTGTTTTTTCCAGATCTGTAAAAAATTGAGTTGGTATTTGGATAGGAATTGCATTGAATCTGTATATTGCTTTTGGTAAGATTGCCATTTTTATTATGTTGATCCTACTTATCCATGAACAAGGGAGATCTTTCCATCTCCTGATATCTTCTTCAATTTCTTTTTTCAGGGTCTTGAAGTTCTTATCATACAGGTATTTCACTTGCTTGGTTAGAGTTACCCCAAGGTATTTTATATTATTTGTGGCTATTGTGAAGGGTGTTGATTCCCTTATTTCTTTCTCAGCCCATTTATCTTTTGTGTAAAGAAGGGCTACTGATTTTTTTGAATTGATTTTGTATCCGGCCACCTTGCTGAAGGAGTTTATCAGCTGTAGAAGTTCTCTGGTGGAATTTTTGGGGTTACTGATGTATACTATCATATCATCTGCAAATAGGGATACTTTGACTTCTTCCTTTCCAATTTGTATCCCCTTGATCTCTTTTAGTTGTCTTATTGCTCTAGCTAAAACTTCAAGTACTATGTTGAAGAGATATGGAGAGAGTGGGCTGCCTTGCCTTGTCCCTGATTTTAGAGGAAATGCTTTAAGTTTCTCTCCATTTAGTTTGATGTTGGCTATTGGCTTGCTGTAAATTGCTTTTATTATTTTTAAGTATGGTCCTTGTATGCCTGATCTCTCTAAGACTTTTGTCATGAAAGGGTGCTGTATTTTGTCAAAAGCTTTTTCAGCATCCAATGAGATGATCATGTGGTTCTTTTCTTTCAGCTTGTTTATGTGGTGGATTACATTGATGGATTTTCTAATGTTGAACCACCCCTGCATCCCTGGGATGAAGCCTACTTGATCATGGTGTATGATACTTTTGATGTGATCTTGGATCTGGTTTGCAAGTATTTTATTAAGTATCTTTGCATCCATGTTCATAAGGGAAATTGGTCTGAAATTTTCTTTCTCCATTGGGTCTTTGTGAGGTTTAGGTACCAGGGTAACTGTGGCCTCATAGAGTGTGTTTGGCAGTATTCCTTCTGTTTCTATGTTGTGGAAGAGTTTGAAGAATATTGGTGTTAGCTCTTCTTTGAATGTCTGGTAGAATTCTGTGCTGAAACCATCTGGGCCTGGGCTTTTTTTGGTTGGAAGACGTCTAATGACTTCTTCTATTTCCTTAAGGGTTATAGGACTATTTAATTTGTTTACCTGTTCTTGATTTAACCTTGGTAGGTGGAATCTATCAAGAAAATTGTCCATTTCATTTAGATTTTCCAATTTTGTGGAGTACAAGTTTTTGAAGTAGGACCTAACGATTCCTTGGATTTCCTCAATGTCTGTTGTTATTTCCCCCTTTTCATTTCTGATTTTGTTGATTTGGGTATTTTCCCTCTACCTTTTAGTTAGTTTAGCTAAGGGCTTGTCTATTTTGTTGATTTTCTCAAAGAACCAGCTCTTGGTTTTGTCGATTCTTTGTATTGTTCTTTTTGTTTCTAAGTTGTTGATTTCAGCCCTGAGTTTGATAATTTCCTCTCGTCTGCTCCTCTTGGGAGTGTTTGCTTCTTTTTGTTCTAGCTCTTTCAGGTGTTCTTTTAGGTGGCTAGTATAGGAATTCTCCAGTTTCTTTTTGAAGGCACTTAGAGCTATAAACTTTCCTCTTAGCACTGCTTTCAATGTGTCCCATAAGTTTGGGTATGTTGTGCCTTCATTTTCATTGAGTTCTAAGAAGACTTATTTTCTTTTTTTATTTCTTCCCTGACCCAGAGGTCATTGAGGAGAGAGTTGTTCAGTTTCCATGTTTTTGCAAGCACTCTGTTGTTTTTGTTACTGTTGAAGCCTAGCTTTATTCCATGATGGTCTGATAAGTTACAAGGAGTGATTTCAATTTTCCTGTATCTGTTGAGGCTTGCTTTGTGACCGACTATATGGTCGATTTTGGAGAAGGTTCCGTGAGGTGCCGAGAAGAAAGTGTATTCTTTTGTTTTGGGGTGAAATGTTCTGTAGATATCAATTAGGTCCATTTGATTCATGACATCTGTGAGGTTCATTATTTCTCTGTTTGGTTTCTGCATTGTTGATCTGTCCAGTGGTGAGAGTGGTGTGTTGAAGTCTCCCACTATTAATGTGTGAGTTCAATGTGGGATTTGAGCTTCAGTAGTGTTTCTTTAATGAATGTGGGTGGTCTTACATTTGGGGCATAGATGTTTAGTATTGAAATTTCATCTTGGTGGATTTTTCCTTTGATGAGTATATAGTGTCCTTCCCCATCTCTTTTGATTAATGTTGGTTGAGAATCCAATTTGTTGCATACTAGAATTGCTACTCCAGCTTTTTTCTTGGGTCCATTTGCTTGGTACATCTTTTTCCAGCCCTTTACTTGGACATAATGTCTATCTTTTTTGCTGAGGTGTGTTTCTTGTAAACAGCAGAATGTGGGATTCTGTTTTCGCATCCATTCTGCTAGCCTGTGCCTTTTTATGGGGGAATTGAGTCCATTGATGTTGAGAGATATTAATGACCAGTGATTGTTACTTCCTGCCATCTTGATGTTGGTAGAAATAGTGTGTGAGTGAGGTTCTTTCCTTTTGTTTTTGCTGCAGGCATGCTATTTGCTTCCTGTGCTTTCTTGTGTGTAGTTAACCTCTTTGGGTTGAAGTTTTCCTTCTAACATCTTCTGTAGAGCTGGTTTTGTGTATAGATATTGTTTGAATTTAGCTTTGTCATGGAATATCTTGTTTTCTCCATCTATGTTGATTGACAATTTTGCAGGGAATAGTAGTCTGGCCTGGCATTTGTGGTTTTTTAGGGTCTGCAAGATGTCTGTCCAGGCCCTTCTGGCTTTTAGAGTCTCTGAAGAAAAGTCAGGTGTGATTCTGATAGGTTTGCCATTATATGTTACTTGACCCTTTTCCCTAGCAGCTTTTAAAATTCTTTCTTTGTTCTGTACATTTAGTGTTTTGATTATTATGTGGCGGGAAGATTTTCTTTTCTGGTTTAATCTATTTGGGGTTCTGTAAGCTTCTTGTACAGTTATAGGCATCTGTTTTTTTTAGATTTGGGAAATTCTCTTCAATGATTTTGTTGAAGATATTTTCTGGTCCATGGAGGTGGGACTCTTCTCTTTCTTCTATTCCTATTATTCTGAGATTCCGTCTTTTCATTGTGTCCTTGATTTCCTAAAGGTTTTGTGTCAGGACTTTTTTAGATTTGGCATTTTCTTTGACAGATGTATCCATTTCTTCAATTTTATCCTCTGAGCCTGAAATTCTTTCTTCCATCTCTTGTATTCTGTTGGTGATGCTAGTGTCTGTAGTTCCGATTCTTTTCTTAAGGTTTTCCAGTTCTATGGATGTCTCAGATTGGATTTTCTTCATTGTTTCAACTTCCCTTTTCAGGTCTTCCATTCCTTTAAGTGCTTTATTCATTTCTATCACCTCCTTTGCAGTACTTTGTTGTTGCTCTCTGAGGGATTTGATTTCCTCCCTTAGGCCTTCTATTATTAATATAAGCATAGGATTAAGGTCATTTTCCTTTGCTTCAATTGGGTTCAGCTGTCCAGAGTTGTCTGTAGCATTATTGCTAGGATCTGGAGACATCCTATTTTTTTGGGTTTTTTTTACCATGTTCTTGCTCTGACCTTTTGTCATCAGATGGACCCAGGTGTTATCTGTTTGTTTCTTTTGTTACCTGACCTTGGTGCTCAGGAAAACTCCCTGCCCTGGGGGTTGGCTGATCCTGAGATCCTGGTGTTTACCTCCAGATGGCGGGCAGATTCCTGTAATAGACTGACTGGCTCTCGGAGAGGAGGGTGGCTGCTGCTCTCCTCAACTGCTTGTGACCCAATTGGACCAATATAGAGGGGATTGGAGTGGGGAGAGGGCTAGCCTCTGAGGACCTGGGAGCTGACAGGTCTCCTCAGAAAGGCAGGTAGAGCTGTGGTTGGGTCTGTGTTCTCCTCTCACTGACCCAGTCGTTCTGGCTCCCCAGCTGGGCTGACTGTGCAGGCAGGGAGCTCCACCCACAACAGATGCCGGCCTCAGTGCACCTGTTGCTGACTGCCTCCGATGCTTGGATGCTAGGGTGAGTGACCCACCCGCCCCAGTATTTGTGGAGAACACACTGTCCCGGGCTCTGTTTGCAGGCAGTCTTGGCTCCTAATTGCTTTGCTGTGACTGGGTTAGGTCTCTGCCTCTCCGCTACAGTGCACACTGTGCCACCATGTTGGAAACTCCGGAAAAAAATTATCTCACTTACCTTTGCTCTTGTGGTACGGCTCGGGTGCAGGCTGGATATCAGGCAGACAGGCGGGGCCACTGGTCTGTGGCTGGAGCCATGGGCTGGATCCGCTCCTGGGCTAGATCTCTAGCCAGAGCTCCTCTCCAGACCGGTGATGGAGCTGGCTGATCTCAGGGTTGTGTTCCCGGGAACTGCGTGGGCTCTTTTACCTGGTGACCGGTCTCAATGTTCGCTGTGGGCATTCAGACACCGTCTGTGTTTCACTGTAGGCTAGGGGACCTCACATTCACTCCATAATGACTAATCTCATTCACCTACTACTCAGATGCACTGCTCTATGGTCGGTGCCATCTTGGATCCTAGCAGGAAGTCATTTTAAGAGAGCGATGTCCCATGCCCAGAGGGTGGGGAGGGTGTTTCTTCGCCCCCCATTTTTGGTTATTTGAAGGATAACTGAATACTCTATTATTTAGGGGAAGAGATTACAGGCTGTTAAATGGCCCTGTTTAATGGGTTTTGGAGGTTAGACCCAGGGACTTCCTACTTTTCCTTTTCTGTATCCTTCTTTCTCTCCTATGTAGGAGTGCATGGACTTGAGAAAAATGAGACATAGACATAGCACAGGAAGGACCAAGAAAAAGGGACAGATTATTGAATATGCCCTTATACCTTTGTATATTGATACAAAATTAGTAGCATATTTGGCTAAAGTGGTATTGACCATTGTTTATTGTGCAAAAATAAGATTGTATTGGACTACATCGGTATTGATCTTTGTATATTGATACAAAATTAAGATTATAGTTGGCCACAATGGTATTGACCCTTGTATATGGATGTAGTATTAAGATTGTATTGGGCTACATAGGCATTGATCTTTGTATATTGATACAAAATTAAGAGTATATTTAGCCACAATTGAATAGATCTTTGTATATTGATACAAAATTAAAGGTAATGCTTCCTAATGGTATCATACCTAGAGATACTTAAAATTAAAATGTGAAGCTCTGGCCTATTGATACCAACCATCTAAAACTGTTTAGGATAGTTAAGAAAAACAAACTCCTAGTCATGCAAACATGTCACTTTGTTAGCTACTATGACAGTCTATCACAGATATTCTCTAAACTACTCAGTAATCAAGTTGTTAAGAGACAAGCAACATTTGCTTATCTAAATACAAGAGATGGATAGGGCATCTTCAAAAACCCCAAGAGATCTGCAGAATATGGCATTCAAAGACGTGATCTTAAATTAAGATTTTTTTGATATCGAGACATATCAGCTCCTGACAGCACCCCCTATTCTACTCCAAGTAGAAGATAAGCATCGAAGAATCTCCAGTGTGAGATGGTTGTATTAGTGGCAAGCCTATCTCTTGGCATGAAAAAACTCCTTGCTTCAACTGCAGACAGACTGCTGTCCAAAAAGGACAAAACTTGGTAGCAGGGAAGGCGACAGCCTAGCTCTGCCAAGACAGGTTAGGTAAGTCCTTCATAATTCCTGCTCTACAATCAATGTCTGTCAGAGAAACAGAACCAAAAGGCTGAAGACTGATGGTGGAATGTGTGGATAGGAAAGGGGAACTGTCCAGGCAGTCACTGGTATGTCATTTCTTAATATTGAAAGCTGCTGGCCCTGCACTTCCTATATAATCAGATATATTTATCCCTCTCAGGTCTCTGAGGTGGTTGAAGAATAGACAGCTAGAGTCTCATAGTTAAATTTTGAGTTGTTTAGGAATCAAGAGGGTGTTCTAGATCTAAGAAGATGGTTATAATAGTGATGCAAGTTAGTATGAAACTAAGTCAGTTATAGAACTTTAAATTCATGGAGATGGTTAGATGGTAGAATGTTAAAGTCAGGGGCCAAATATGTATGAACTGGACATTGGGAAGGTGTACTGGGCCATTTAACACTCATAAATATGCCATATTTATTTCTGTTGTTTTGTATAGTATTTACTGTTATTAGAGAAGGAACCATTTGTTGGACTGAAAGGGGAAGCTGTTGGAGGGAAGAGAGTGGAAGGGTGGGACAGGAAGGGGGAATTGGGAAGGGTTTGTGACTGAGATGTAACTTGAAGAAAAAAAATAAACTATTTAATAAAAAAATAAAAAAATACTGGCAAATAAAAAAAAGAAAGATGAAATGGGGCATTTGTGAAAACCCAGCTATTTAAAATAATATAAACAAGGAGGTTAGACAATTTCGTAAAACAAAAGAATATTTTAGAAAATGCAAAACTCAACCATGATCAACAAATGAAATTTCAAAGCTTGTAAATGTGGCTTCAAATGAGTAGTCATCTTAGACTCAGGGAAAATTTATAACTAACAGTCATGCCCTGTGAATTCCATTTTCTCCTCACACTTTAAATGTACTCTGTTTTTAATGAACATTCTTTTTGTGCTAGGGTCAACTGGCAAAAATTGCTAATGGACAGGCGTTTTGCATTGGCTGACTTAACAACAAGTGAAATAATCAGATAATGAGACTATTCCAGTAGTGAAAGGGAAAGAAGGTTTGCCATGAACTCTCCACTAGATAACTGCTGTCACTCTTGGCATTTCCACTTCTTAGACTCAAGGGGGCACCAATTAATACCTGAAGGTAAAATCTGAAAAGCCACTCAAAGAATATTATCTGTTAATAAAAGGACTTGTTAAAGAGCCCAAAGAACCAGCAGCCTTATGACCCAAAACAAGAAGACTGCCATTACACTGATATTACACCTCATGCAATTAACAGAAGTGCCAATTAGTCCCCAGAAATGACAAGGTAGGTATACTTCCAGCTCCTAAATAGCTGACTGAATTGGAAAAGACTGAGAAAGAATTGGCACATTGCAGAGTAAAACTCCATAAGGCAGATTTAGACATAAAAGAGATTCTTATTATAATTTCATAAGAAGAGAAGCAGTTTGAAAGAACTGTTTTAACAAGTTTTCCTTTTTCTAAGGTCTGGTAAGTTATTCTATGATCTTCCATTTCTATTACTTCCTTTTCTATGTAAATTTTGGCCTCATTTTCGAAGAATGACATTTAATTTCTGTTATGTGAGCTTGGCTTCAGTTTACAAGTTCTAATACACCACTCTCAGATGGAGTAATTATATTCTGAAACAGAAAGAAGGCCAAAGCCTTAGAGAATATTCTAACTTCATATTTTAATTTCACTAGATTATAATTTTGTGAAGGCATATAAATCAAGGTAGGTCAAGACTCTAACACAATCACTAAATTTGGTGGTTTATTATAATAAACATTTACTACTTATGTGGTAGCAGGTGGTGCTGTAGAGGAAAAATATGGCACCTTTAACATGTGGTACCTAACTAAGGAAGTACTTCACTGAGGAAGGCCTTGAGGCTTTGTAGCTCAAACCTAATTTCTGTTCACTTATTCTCCTTGACTGTGGATGCAATGTGGCCAGTCAGCTCTCTGATCTTGCCACAAACATAGGAAGGAATAAGACTAAGTATGTACCTTTAAATGGAATTAGAAGACTTGTTCATTCATTAATATAGATAACCAAGGAGTCGTGCATAACTATATTTTATTGGAATATGGAATTAGTAAGTAGTGAAATGAGAAAATATTCTATTGCATGCAATATAGTGTCAAGGTAGTATCATTACAGAATGAATGAATGAATGAAGGGTATCCTCAGGAGGCTTTCAGATGAGATGGTCTATAGCTATTAATATGGTAAATGGCAGAGACTTCTGGGAGGAATTCCCCCTTAATGGTTGGTTTAATCCTTCAGTCACAATAAGAAATGATGTATAAAGGTGATTTTGAAAGTAATTGCATAATTCTTGGTAAAGTAGAAGGCAACCTATTCAAGTTTCTGGGGGGAAATTTCTACATCATAGGCAGATCTTCCAGTCTCTGTTCCTTCTTAGGCACTGTCAAACCTAGCAAGAGAGACATATGTGTTGATAACCAACTGTGTGAACAACAAGAAACTTAAGAGAATACGAAGGAAATTAGTTGTAAGCAAAGATGCCATTTGGCTTGGGCTGGTTGGAGGGACTTTGCTTTTGAGGGACAAAGAGGCAGCTGTAACACACACTCTCTCACAATCTTTTATGATTGTGGGTTAGGGAACTCTTAAGGGTCACTTAATCCTTTTAGTAATGTTTATTACTTTTTGATTGTGTTTTGTTTTCTTCATAGTTTTAAAGAAATAATAGTCTAGATATCTAATGAATAGGCAAATAGCATTTTATTATGAGTTTGTGCTTGGGACTGTGTCATAGTGTGACACACATTTTATGATGCATATATGAGGTAATGATAGTGTTGTATATTACACTATAACTAATTAGCATTTATTTATGCTCTATAGGCTTGGGGAAGTGCTTTACTCTAATGATAAGTGTCAAGAGAAGCAGTAGAATAAACCTGAAATTTTAATATGTGTTCTAGCATTATGAAGCAGTTTTAAAAAGAAAATGACTAGTAAAATAATTTTGCATGAAGTTCATAAATGAACAACAATAGCATTTAATGAGATATGAAGAAGTCTGCTTTGGTGGGCCCATCTTCTCATTTCAGATTCTCAGGAGTTTGAGGTGAAAGGATTATGAGTTCAAAGCTAACCTGAACTACAGAGATACTTTGAAACACCACAAAAATTATATACAGAATGTATTCTGATATTCAGAAATGACATGCCATTTCATATCTAGCATATAAACTACTTGTCTATTACCTTTTCCCATTCTCTGTCAAACAAGATGGCTGAGCTTTTAATAAACAGAATATAGTTCTGAACAATGTCATAGACAAGTCCTTGTCATGCTTCTTCGCTCATTTGAACTATAATACAAGTGGAAAACTTCTTTCATAATAGCTACTGAATTAGTGATTAAGGTGCAGCAGTTGGCATACCTTGGCTCATTTACTCTCAGACATCTATAAGTTAGTGGACTTAGAATATGGTATGATGGTATCTTCTATGTGTGGAGTGCTTTTTAGTTTAGAATTTAATTACACTATCAGAGAGTGCTATATAAGAATCATAAACTGAAGTCAAACTTAAATGATAGAAATTCACTTCCAGCTCAATATGAAATTAATGAGTGTGAAAGAATATAATACCTGAAGTATTTCTATACTTACCATAAGGCATTTTGAAAGAACTGCTAAGGTAATTTCTGAATTATAGGTATTATTTATTCAAATTTAATAGGTCTCCAATACCTTGTATCTTGACCAGAAAACAAATCTACAGTTGACATTTTGATCTTTAAGTGTAACAAGTATAAATAACATTCCCAATTTTATAAATTTGATAGAATCATGGAATCCTCTGGGAATGAGAGCTGAGATTTTCTTTTGTTAAATAGTTTACATTTCCTCCATTGCTGGAGGGAGTGCAGACTTGTGCAACCACTGTGGAGGTCAGTCTGGTGATATCTTAGAAAACTTGGAAAAGTTCTGCCTCAGGACCCAGGCATACCACTTCTGGGTATACATCCAAATGATTCCTCACTGAATGACAAGGAAGTTTCCTGATCTATGTTCATAACAGCCTTATTTGTAATAGCTAGAAACTGGAAACAACCCAGATGTCCCTCAACCGAAGAATGGATTAAAAAACTGTGGTACATCTACATAATGGAATACTACTCAGCTATCAGAAACAACGAAATCATGCAATTTGTAGCCAAATGGATGGAGCTAGAGAAGCTCATCCTGAGTAAGATAACCCAGAGCCAGAAGGATGCACATGGCATCTATTCACTTACAGTCAGATTTTAGATTTTAGCCATAGAGTACAGGATAATTATACTACAAAGAATGCACCAAAGGGAAAATGAACATAGAATTTTTTCCTGTTAATGAGACACTTTTCCCTAGTGGTGCTACCTTGTAGGCCCCAGTGTATGAGGAGGCTGTTGGCCCTCATATGGCTGCTGAACTGGAGCAGGGGACTGATATGTAGGGACACTCAACTCCAGAGGACTGGGATGGAAGGGACGGGGGTAGGGGGGGGGGGGGCAGGACTGGGAGGGGCGGAAAGAGAACATTGTGTTGGAGATGTAACCTGAAATAATAAATAAATATTTAAAAGCATATTTTGCTAAGTGTATTATTAAAATGAAATGTAGAAGTAATAAATGAAATAATTTAAAAATTTTATTAAAAGACTTTCCCTTGCTGGAAGGCAATTTTTTTCCATTTGCAACTTTAAATTACATCTGTAGAGAGTGAACTTGAGAAATCATACATGTAATAGGATTCAACGTTATGTACCACATACCAACAGGTGGTACATTATGCATCATATTCCCAGTTATTTCATAGATACTTCAGTTTCTTTGATATTAAGTTATTGAATTTCTACTCAATTTACAATTTTCTTTATGGGTTATTTAATAAATATTGTCTTTAAATTTTATTTTCTCTTGTACTTAATATATTTTTTACCTGTAACAAATGCTGCCTGATCAAAACTGAAAACCAAATCACCATTCATATCCAAGTAAGTCATTTCAAATGCTTTCTAAGAAATAACTCCTGGACATCAATTCTTTTAATCATACCCTGGTAATCCGTTTTATGTAATTTTTCTGTTTTACATATAGTAGAGTTCTGGTCCATTAAAATTTTATTGTTGTTGGTCATTTCCCTAGTATCTTAAACATATCAGATGTTCTTATTTTCTTAATATACCTTTACCTTCACTAATGTTCTCTTTCTTGTTTATTAGGATTCTACAGATTTTGATGTCATTAATTTCATATAGTAGAAAAACCATTTTATATTTTCTTCCTTGCCATATGATTTACATGGGCCAGAAACATATTCTCAATTCATGCCAGTTTATTCAAATCTTTTGAGAGTGACTCTGTGGTCTCTTATTTGGACAGTAATCATAAGCATTTTGTATGTCCTTCAAATGAACCTCCATCCCACCTTCCAATGCCATACTCCTTGGATTTGTGTGGGTTAAGCCTGTTAATTGCTTTGTTCAAATGTTAGTTAATTTTTTTTCTCTTCCTTACCTTTCAGTTTGTAGGCAGAAGTCAAAATCTCTAGTCAAAGTGATGACATAGTTTTCTCTTTGAAAAGCTGCCAATTCTCTGCTCATAGTTTTGATTCTGGACTATCAGGCTGCATATACAATTCAAATTGCTTTGTCTTCCTATTGAATTAAAACAGCTTTATATTTATGGATAGCTTCAGAAAAAAAATATATTTATAAATTTTTAGAGTTATATTTGTGTCATTTATTTAGTAGTTGTGGTTTTTATACACGATAACTGATGCATTGGAACTTAACTGTACTGTGAAACTTTATACTTTCCCCTTTATTAACAGAAATAGACACCATTATTTAAGAAAGACTAAAACATTCCTGATAATAGGAGTGTGCTGGTGATCTAGTGAAAAGGCATATGCAAAATTTAATTTAAAGGTGTTTTAAATTATTAATTTTCATATCTTCACTTATCTTTACATGTAAGAAGTTGTATAGACTATTTATGTTTTCTTAGTTATTACCTTGGAAGTTGCCTTATGGCTCCTTAATCCAAATTCAGGGTTAATGCTTTTGTTGGTCCCTTTTTGTGCTGCATAAGGGTTTTAAATCACTTTAAATCAAACATTTCATTCAATTATTTGCAGCTACTTGATAATTTAATATTTTTAAAAAAGCAATCATCAGGATTTACTTCTTGATTAATACAGTTGATATGTGTTTGATTTTATATGTAATTTTATCATATTATTTATCATTCAATTTTGTACCTCAGAACTGCATTTGCATTTCATTTACTTATAAAAGTTAATCTCTCTTATGAAGAAGTATGCAAACACTCAAGTTTTGTTTATGTAGAAAATAAGTTTGAAAGATACTTTTACATTTTATGGTATTCTTGGTTGGCAGTTGTTTTCTGACAGGAACTTGAAGATATTCCTATAGTATTATGTTTTTTGTTGTTTGTTTGTTTTTAAGCAAATGACATGTTTTTTTTTTGGTTTTTGTTTTGTTGTTGTTTGGAAGACACAGTTTACACTTTTTCCTTTTTTGGTGCAGCATTCTTGACATTTTTTTGAATTCTGTCTTCTGAGTTGTTACAATACCAAGACAACAGCTGGGACTTATGTCAGAGTTCTCCAGGGCTTGCAGTAACCATTGACATGCACTCAGTCCAATGTATTAGGAATATGCCATCTCTTAGAACTTTTGTTCTATGGCATTCACATTTATTTAACACCTCTTTATCAGAACATGTTATCTGGAGAAACTTCAGAACATGTACTTAGGCCATGATCACTTATATTCCAGAATAAATCATTCCTATCTCTTATTCCCATTAAGATGATCTCTCTCTCTCTCTCTCTCTCTCTCTCTCTGTCTGTCTGTCTCTCTCTGTCCCCCCTCTCTCTCTGTGTTTTTCCCTCCCTCTCTCACTCCCTCTCTTTTATGCACCTATCTATCTATCTATCTATCTATCTATCTATCTATCTATCTATCTATTTATCTATCTATCTATCATCTATCTATCTATCTATCTACCTATCTATCTACTTATCTATCATCTATCTATCTACCAACCTACCTATTTATATCTCCCTAAACATACATACACATACAAACATGAAACAAGCTGTACATCATTTTCCAAGCAAATACTAAAACCTGTTAGGGATCCACTTATCCCCTCCACCTCATATGTCTAGTGTGACTAGGACTGGTCCATGCATATTCTTTGGTGTTTTGTTCAGTCTCTATGAGTCACCTGGTGTCCCAGTTGATTGGCTATGAGGGTATCCTTGTAGTTTACTTGATCTCTCCAACTCCTTCAAACATTCCCCTGACTTTTTCTCGAGACTCCGTGACTTTTGGCTATTGTTTGGCTCTGGGTCTCTGCATGTGTTTCCATTTTCTGCTGGATAAAGCTTCTTGGATTCTGTTCAGATTCCTCTCTTCATCCTGTTCTGATACCCATTTTATTTCTCCTACCAGATGTACCTCAACTGAGGAATGGATAAAAAATAGTGGTACATCTACACAATGGAATGCTACTCTGTAATCAGAAACAAAGAGATCATGAAATTTGCTGGCAAATGGTTGGAATTAGAAAAGAACATCCTGAGTGAGCTAATGTAGACCCTATAAGACATCCATGGTTTTTACTCACTCATAAGTGAATATTAGCCTTTAAGTATAAGACAACTATTCTATAATCTATGGACCTAAAGAAACTAAGTAACAAGGAGTGGACAAGGGATGATCCTTGTATCCACTGTGATTTTTTTACTTTAAAATTGGAAGCAGGTAAGTCCACAGCATAGCTCTGCCAAGACAGGGTAGGCAAGTCCTTCATGATTCCTGCTTTACAGTCAATATCTGTCAGAGAAATGGAGCCAAACAGCTGAAGATTGATGCTGTAATATATGGAGAAAAATGGGAACTGTCCAGGCAGCCATTGGTATATCATTTCTTAGTTTTGGAAGCTGCTGGCTCTGCACTTCCTGTATAATCAGATATATTTATCCCTCTCAGGTCTCTGATGTGATTGAAGACTAGACAGCTAGAGTCTCATAGTTAAATTTTGAGTTGTTTAGGAATTAAGAGGGTGTTATGGATCTAAGAAGTGGTTGTTAAAATGGTGATACAAGTTAAAGATGGAAGCCAAGTTAGATATAGAACTTTAAACTCATGGAGATGGTTGGATAGTAGAATGTTAAAGTCAGTTGCCAAATACATTTAAACTGGACATTGGGAATGTATGCTAAGCCTTATAATTCTCATAATTTTGGCCTAATTATTACTGTTGTTTTGTATTGTATTTGTTGTTATAAGAGAAAGAACCATTTGTTGGACTTAAAAGGGGAGTTGTTGGGGTGAAAAGGATATACCTTAAACTTAAAAAAATAAAGGAAGTAGATGGGAGGTTGAGGGGGAAGGGGAAAAGTGTGGGAGGGTGGGACCAGAGGGAGGAGTGGGGGGCAATGCGATTGAGATGTAACTTGAAGAAATAATAAAAAAAGAAAAAGAGAAGAAAAATGCAGTGAAGAATCTCCTGGTGGTGTATGCCTTTAATCCCAGCACTCCATAGGAAAAGAGAGACAGCAGATATCTGTGAGTTTGAGGCCAGCCTGGTCTACAAAGTGAGTCCAGGACAGCCAGGGCTCTGTTACACAGAGAAACCCTGTCTTGAAAAACAAAACAAAGCAAAATAAAAAACAACAACAACAACAACAAAATCAAATCCATAAGTTTGTCTTGAATCTGTGTCTCCATAGTTGAAATTATTTTTTTAAAAACATTTACTTGTTTTTATTATATAGTTTGACTGATTGCTTGCATGTTTGCATGTACATCACTTGTGTGTCTGGTAACCTAAGAGCCAGAAGTGGGTATTGGATGACCTAGAATTAGGGTTATGGTTGGTCGTGAGCCACCATGTGGGTGCAGTGAAAGGAACCTGGGTCAGCTACAAGAGCAGTGAGTCCTCTAGCTACCAAACCACTTCCCCAACTTCACATTGAAACTATTACAGTCTAGATAAACTCTTTTCTATTCAGAATCAATTTTGTGTCTTAGTTTCCCATAAGGGTTAACAGCTCATCAGTTAATCTGACTGGAGTCTCAGCTGGGTTTTCTTTTTCACCTGTGGAGTCCTGTCTTCTTCTGCATTAACAGTTTTGCACCTATGAACATACATGTTTATGTGTGAGTTCAGAGCCCAGCTTCCTCCAAGATTGACTGTTATCGTCTGCAGCTCCCTATGGAAGTCACAGTCTAGTTCTTTCTTTAAACATTTGATTTAAAAATACTATTACGTTAAACAGTAAGTATAATTTCTGGCTACAAACCCTTATAAAATCCAGACTGTGTGAACTCTGAATAAGGATATTTGAGGTGTGTGTTTCCTTTTTTTTTTTTCTCTCTTTCTGATTTTCTTTTCTGAGAGAAAGGCTGTGTCAGGCTCCTTCCTGATATCTGAGATCTGAGCCTGTATCTTCTGTTACCCTCCCTGGCCCCCATACCCTATACTGGGAAATTCCAGTTTTTCTCTTATCTATGCTGCACAAAGCTTTGAAAATCAAGTTCAAAGTTACAGAGGAAGCATAATCATGATGGAAGCAAGCATCAGTCTCTTATCTGTCTAGGTTCTTGGTCCTCTTTTGCTCTTATCAGTAAAGATTCCTAACTACAGTAGCAGTATAGCAATTAATTTTCAAGACTGGACTTTCACTATAGCCTTTGAATGGTCTCCAGGAAGATCAGTTAGAATGTAGAGAGTACGCAGTCTACTACATCCTTGAAAAGAAGGGAAAAAAATTGAAAGTCAAAAATTTATAATAAATTTGAGTTATTTTAAAGCAAGGCAGTTTAAAATCTAGAAACCAATTCTATTTTGATCTTAAAAGGGTTTAAAATGTGGAAGAAGTTATATGTAGCATGTAAACTAATTATCAAACTAAATACATGTGCATGTGCTTAGAAAAGTCAATGGATGAATACTGGATCAAGAGGCTCTTCCTCTAAAAGCAAGCGTTGCTTTCCTTGTTTTTGCTGTTGCTGTTGTTGTCATTGTTATTTAGCTATAGAACATGCAGGGCCAGATCATCAGCTTGAAACATTATAAATTAAATTTTCTCATTAGGTATATTTGGTTCCTTAATTGGCCTTTTTGACTGTGTAATTTCAAGTGATAATTATTTGTGGCACTAGCCCATTCCTATATCAATGTTATCTCTTAATTAATTCAAGAATTGATTGAACTTTTTTTTTCTCATCTTCAGACACAGAAGTAATTCGTGCATTCCTGCTCCTCAGACAGTGTGTTCAGCAGCATGTTTAGAAATGACAGCAACAAAGTCCAGTCTCACAGACGTCAGTGCAGAAAAACAGATAATAATCTTGGAGAAGCTCTGCTGGGGACAAATCATATTCAGTGTGAAATCATAAGGAAAAATGAGTACAAGTTACAAGATAGAGAAACAGACAAATATAAGAAGATATATCTGTGAGGTACATCTCAAGTCCAGCAATTGTGGACTGAGTGCAGTATTGAGGTGTGTAAACTGTTTTGTACTAGTTAGAAAGAACACAGTGGTCTCCTGGTACATTACTTTCTTGATTTAATTGTCCAGCAAACAAGAAAGAAAGGAATATTTCAATGTACAGAAAGTTCCCCAACGAGAAAAAGGATTTCCACTTCTGAAAGCATGGGTGAAGAATAGAAGAGGAAAAGCATGTAGTGCGGGAAAAGGAATAGAAAGTTGCAATCTAGTCTAGGTTGCTGACTCCTTTACTAAAATGAGGCACCCTCTGTCTTCTGTAAGCATCTGGCACCTGCTTTGTTCTCAAATCATGACTAGCACTTCTTTCCTTGTCTACTCTTTGAGTACCTTCCTGCTGACACTGTGCTGTAAAGGGCAGATATACTTAGGACATTGCAAAGCAGTCATACAAAAAAGAACAAAAGAATCTCTGAAAATATTATTTTTAAATATAGAAATTAGCTCAGGTTCTATTAGGAAAATGTAAGTAAAGTATAGTTGTCTTATATTGTGCGTCTGTGAATAAAACGTTTGTAAAAAATATAAAGTACTAATATAAAGGCACCTTCTCTAAAGGGAAATAAATGATATAGTTTATTTCTAACTTGATTGAAATAAGTTATCATGTTTATTCTCCACATATTAATTTATAACCAGAATTCAAGTTTTAATCAGTAGCATCTTTCATCATTCTTTAAGTGATTCTAATGTTTAGCCTCAATAACATAACAGTCTATAACAGCCAAACACAAAGAAGAAAATAATAATAAACATTTTCAAACTCTAAACACACACCTCAGTGAATTAGGTATATGGAAAAAATACTCTAAAGCAGATAAGCTAGTCAAGACTACAAATGAAAACTGTGATATACACAATGTATGTGGACATGTCAGTTTAACCACATATGTTATATACATACATTACATGTAAATATATATATATACATACACACATATATATGAGGTTTTATATCTGTAATATAATATATAGTAATATATCCACAGTAATATACACACACACACACACACACACACACACACACACACACACACTAAATAATTGGGGGAAAATAAAAAAACATTTTTTTCAAAACTCAAATAACTAATTATAAGAAATGTATGAAGAAAAAACAAATAAATGGTTGCTGCTCTTTCCTAACTAAATTTACAAAACATTAGAAGCAAATACACTGCTGAAAAAAGTAATAGGTTTTGTTTTTTTGTTTTGTATATTGTTGGTAGAATCAAAAACTGCTGAGCACTTTGGAAAGTTACTCTGGAAACAAGAAAGTGATTAGCATATGGAGGATGCCTTAGATTTCAACACTCTTCATTCTTGATTCTTTCTTTGCATTCTCATGTAAATCAGTAAAAATGAATAAATGAGTAGATGCAGTGGGGTGCTTAGAGCAGGGCCCAGATCATCATTGTTGGGTCTTTTACAATACTTTTGATTTTCTGATAAACATTTCTCAGAAAACTAATTTCTTTACCTTTTTGTGTACTTATTTGTATGGTTCCCAATCCCACTTTTAGAGTGCCAAACTCCCCTGTGAAACTCAAACTTTTATTACTCCTTTGTCAGCCCACCAAGTGCTAAAATTACTGGCATAAACTCCCAGAGCCACTGTATTGATTTTTTCCCCCATGGGATATTAGCAAGGTGATGAAAATTGAGATTTATTAAAGACCCAAATGCTAAACTGGAATTCACAAGCTTTGTGATGTAGACTGCTAATTGAGACTAAGGTGTTCTATTTTTAAAAGGGTTAACACTGTCAGATTGACCCAGTGTATTCTCACCAAAATATTAATAAAAATTAACTCTGAATAATATGGGAGGCCAAACTGTGGCTTTCCTACACACTTTCACACATATGGATATCTTACAGTTAGTATTTTCAAAGAGTCAAATGTAGGAGAAATAATGCTAGTAGAGATATTACATGTGGGGAGTAGTAGTGGGTTTTGAGATCAAAGACATTATTAAGGATCTGGATATGTTGAGTAGATTGTTCCAAATCAATTACATTCTGCAATAATTAGGTCTCGGTGTTTAGATAAGTCTATACTCCTATCTGTATAGTCTTACTGTAGTTTCAAGGACATGATCTAAAATAGCTATTAAAAAGCCACCAATCAAATATATGAATATGATTTTTAATTTGTCAGCTTTCTATATTCGATTTTGATGTTTGAAGCATCAAAGAGGTTAGGCAGACAGTAGATTTTATTGTCTATTACTCAACAGCCTTGTAAAATTCAAGTGAAATGTTGGTGAAATGAAATAATATTGTCTTTTGTGTGTATTGGAGAGAGAGTGGAAACATGAAAGGAGGAAGGAAATAGATTTAATCTAATTCTTATTTTACTTTGATTTTGTAGAAATAATTGATTGTCTACCATTTCTTCCAAGACATGAGCATATTTTAGGATGAAAATAATGCTTAAATTTCAATTGCATATATCTCTCTAGATGCCATGAAATGTGGAGTAGAATGTAAAACTTTTAAGAGACCTGTAAAGATCAGCAAGGCCACATCTGCCCACAATCAAGATTTAATAGGCGAGCTGATAGGGTCATTCCTAATTAAAGGATGTTTGTCTACTTAATTTTTTTTTCTCCACAATAAATCATAATAACTTTTAGAAAAAAAAAGAATGCCCTTTAAAAAGTCTTTTCCTGATTTTGCACACCAATATTCTCAAGGTTCTGGTTGACATCTCCTTAAAATTCAGTCTTCAAGGAAGGTGTAATATCTCTTTATCTTCCAGTCCCTATGGATGGAAAAACAGCCCAATGACACTGACATCTTACTTCAAGTTGTAAAGCTGTCTTTCTCCTGGAAGACTGTAAAGGAAGTTCAGGTAGCCTTTGAATAAAGCCAATTAGCAAACACAGATGAACTAAAGTTCCTTGCCTGTCCTTTGCTTTGGAAGAATTCTGATCAAGACTGAATCTTATTTCTCACCTTTATTTCAAGATCCTTGAAGAAAGTGTTTCTTGTCTTTTTAATTACCCAGTACACTGCTTTGATAGTAGCACACCAACTCTTGTTTCTACAAAAGTTCTCATTTTCACATTAATTATTAAGACTGCTTCATTTGATCTTACCTTGATTCTCTTCTAAACTGAAAAATAGTTGTTGTCACTTTCCATTTTCTTCTGTGTTTCTGCATTATTTATCTTCCTCTTGCTTCTTGTAAAATTCCTCTAAATCCTGCTGGCAATACTAATTGCAAAGGCTATCCAAATCTGATTTGAAAAATTTTGAAACAGAAAAGTCACTGTCAGATGGCCGAATTCTTCAACAGAATACTTTTTGCTGTTCCTCGTTTTCCTTTATTAAATGCATTCATAATTTCAAAAGTCCAGAACTTTAATTCCCTCTGTGACCAGGATATGAGGAAAAGTGGTATGAAATTAGTGGGCCAACATTCTGAAAGATTAGTCCAACCACTTTATACACATAATTAGAACTAATTGAATTAGTCCCACTCCTTGCAAAGAAGTAAAATCAATACTATAATTAAAACTGCATTTTGGTATAATTGGATTTTCAAATGAAACCTGAAATGGGAGGAGAGGAGAAAATGATTCTTATGCCTAGAAGTAATTAATATTTGTATTAAGTTTGTATCTTTACTATAATCCTACAGGAATTTGTGGCAGTACATTTAGTTTCAGCTGATAGTAGGAACTTCTCACTAATCCTAAAGAAGTCTTCAATACCTTCCAGTTTTCATGGCAATACCTCTGAGCATTCTGGATTACACATTTCCCTTATTACTTTTGCAAATATTTCAATCTGATTCAGCATTCAGGTTTTCTGAGTTCATTTTGCTTGAAAATTATTCTGTTATATTTGTCTTTAGATCTGTATTGATCAAATAGTATCAATCTGAACAGATCAGATTGCCTTTCTAGGTGTTTCCTTGGAATTCACTGACATTATTTCAAGTAAATTTGCCACAACTGTATATCCAGATAGAATTCTATCCAATGATGGGGTATTGAAAGGAACTTATGGGCTGAAAAGGTAGCTCAGTGGACAAAGAACTTTCTGAGCAAGTGTGAGAACATAAATTTGGATCCCCAGAACCGCAACAAAGCCCAGACATGACAACAAAGTATAATCCTATAACTCCAACAATGGGTTGATAAAGTCAAGAAGCTCCTTGGGGCTTGTTGGAAAGTCATATAGCCACATGAGAGAACTTCAAATTCAGTGAGAGATTCTGTCTCAATAAAATAAGGGAAAATACCAGAGAAAAACATTCACCACCTACAAGAACACGAGTACATGCAATCTCTTCACAATTGTATACAACACACATAAACACACACACACAAAGATGATAGATAGAGATAGATGATAGATAGATAAATGATAATAGAAATACAGAGAGACACAGAAAAAATAGAAACAAAGACAGAGAGGCAGAAAGAGATATTTTTAACACTAATTTTGCAGAATCACCTTACTTCAGGGGACAATTTTAGGTTCTAAGTTGTGAATGAGGACAACCCATAGATAAATCAGATTTCCCCTTAACTGTCTCTCTTTAGTTTAGATCTCTCTCTCTCTCTCTCTCTCTCTCTCTCTCTCTCTCATATATATATATCAGAGGATATACAGAAAAAGTCCAAATCAGAAAAAGTGGTGTGCCGCATGAATTTTATGTGCAAGTATAAAGCAGAAATATACGTGAGAGTATTAAGGACCTTGGTCAAATCTCACACTTTCACAGTCTGGGAGATAAGGGTCCCTGTACCTGGTTCAGTTGATCTATATGAGTAATATTTATTTAATTTTCAAATGCTGATTTCTCCAAGTTCTGAAACCCACTGGAATTCAGAAGAGGGAGAAGATGCTTTGGGATGAAGTATGAAGGAGTGAATAATGAGGCACATAAAACTGAAAGAAGAGAGTGTTTCCACATAAGTGATAAAGAGAGACAGAACATGACCATATGAGAAGAGCCACCATCTTATTCATTTAATTTTATGTCCTTAGAGCTGACCATACTATTTAGTACACGCGAAGCAATACAGAATACATACTGTAAAATGATTCCTGCTAAAGTCACATGCTGTATGCTTTTAAAGACTTCAAACCACTAAAGAGGTAAATTGTTAGGGTACTTTATTCACTGCCTTACAAAAAGCAAGAAAATTTTCCATCTGGATGCCAAGCTCTTTTGTCTAATTGGTATACTAAAGCTTGTTTTTAAAAATTAAAAGTTTTTTTTAACATTTATTACTTCAAGTTATGTCTCCATTACCACTTCCTCTCTCCACCCACTCCTGGTCCCACCCTCCCACCTTCTGCCTCCTCTCCCACCCATCCCATCCCTCCATGTATCAGCCCCCCTCAGTTTGCTAGTCACGTGATGTATAAGAGCTTCCTCTTGCACAGGAGACATATAATTAATAAATGAAAATGATCAGGACCAACCTATGAAATTTCCTCATTGAAGTAACTTTCTCATCCATGAAACATACCTTAAGTTTCTATATAACTTGACCTGTAATATGTACTGGAATATTCCTTCTTTTTAGCCATGGTTTGACTTGAGTTCTGCATGTCTTTTGCAATTTCTACTTCTCCAGCTTTCAGAATTATGATATATTCTATTATGTCTCTACTGTCCTGGCACACAAGCACCTCTGAAACATCTTTAAATGCCCAGTGACCATTTGCCTTCATTTCTCCTTTGATGATACCATGGATATTCCTTAAGCTGTTATTGGGAAGATGAATTTTAGGTAGAAGAGGAAGCAGACCATTTCTTTGATTTCCCCTGAGTTTGTGAGAGTTAAATGTCTAAAATGAAAGTGACAAGAGAAGACATAGTTGCTTGTGTCTCATTTCTTGGCAATAGATAAATTGTTTCTCTATGGTTTTCTCTTTGAATCTTATGTTGGATCAGTTTTTAACTTGGAAACCATTCTCTTTTGAGTAATACTTTTTCAATGTGTCACACCTTGAGATTTATTGCTCTAATACATCATCAGAGTGGCAGGTAGCCCTGATGATGTATAGCTTAATACATCATCAAAGCAATTTCTCATTCTGGTTATATATTACATAGAAGTATTAGTGTTTACAATATACATATTTACATACATACATACATAAATATATTGCTTAGGACAGAAAAACTAAGCTTTGGTGGAGTGGTCATATTATCAAATATACTTTAAATCTTAATAGGCAATAGAGTTAGCACTGGGACCCAGTGATGAGTATCAGCTCTTTTATCCATAGGTATTAATTTCTCCTAAAGACTTAATTTAAAATGGAAAAAAATGCAGTTGAGAAGAAAATGAAGTTTAAAGGTGCACAAAGCAAATATTCTTTTTCTCCTTAGCTAACAGCTACCCACTCATATTCTCCCCACAGAGAAACATTTATCAAGTCTTTCTGAAACAGTATAAAAATATATAGATATTTGTGTATATTTAAAATTTTCCCTTTAAATCCAAATAGTAATTCATATTAATGAAATTCTTCTCCCAATTAACTGTATAAATTTCAAGTTGCTATATAAAAATATATAGTTACCTTATTCTTTTCAGTGATCACAAACTATCTTATTTGATTAATTTATACATGCCATTTAAATTTTTTTTTATTTTTAAATTTTTTTCTTTATTTTTTATTTCTTCAAGTTCCATCTCAATCGCAGTCCCCTCCCTATTCCCCCCTCCAGTCCCACCCTCCCACCCTCAACCCCCCATCCTCTACCCTTTTTTTAAGTTAAAGGTATATCTTATTTCCCCCTACAGTTTCCCCTTTCAGTCTAACAAATGTCTCTTTCTCTTATAATAATAAATACAATACAAAATATCAGAGGTAATTAGGCCACAGTTATGAGGGTTATATGGCTTAGCATACATTCCCAATGTCCAGTCCATATGTATTTGGCACCTGACTTTAACATTCTACTATCTAACTATCTCCATGAGTTTAAAGTTCTATATCTAACTCAACATTCATACTAACTTGCAACACACTTTTAAAAGCATCTTCTTAGATTTATAACTCTCTTGACTCCTAAACAACTCAAAATTTAATTATGAGGCTCTAGCTATCTGTTCTTCAACCACCTCAGAGACCTGAGAGGGATAAATATATCTGATTTTATAGGAAGTACAGGGACTGCAGCTTCCAAAACTAAGAAATGACATACCAGTGGCTGCCTGGACAGTTCCCATTTTCTCTCCATACATTACAGCATCGATCTTCCGTCTCGTTTGGCCCTGTTTCCTGACAGACATTGATTGTAGAACAGGGGTTATGAAGGACTTGCCTACCCTGTCTTGGCAGAGCTAGGTTGTCGACTTACCTGCTTCCAGGTTTTGTCCTTTTTGAACAGCATTCTGTCTACAGTTGGAGCAAGGGGCTTTTCCTACCAAGAGATAGGCTTGCGACTAATTCAATCATCTCCCACTGGAGATTCTTCGATGCTAATCTTCTACTTGGTGTAGAATAGGGGGTGGTGTCAGGAGTTGATATGTCTCGATATAAAAAAAAATCTATTTTTTAAATACTTTATTTTTTTTCTTCAAGTTACATCTCAGTCACAAACCCTTCCCTATTCCCCCTTCCTATCCCGCCCTTCCACCCTCTTCCCCCCAGAAGTTTCCCCTTTCAGTCCAACAGATGGTTCCTTCTCTTATAACAGTAAATACTATACAAAACAACAGATATAAATATGTCACATTTATGAGAGTTATATGGCCCAGTATACCTTCCCAATGTCCAGTTTATACATATTTGGCCCCTGACTTTAACATTCTACTATCTAACCATCTCCATGAGTTTAAAGGTCTATATCTGACTCAACATTCATACTAACTTGCAACACACTTTTAAGAGTATCTTCTTAGATCTATAACACCCTCTTGATTCCTAAACAACTCAAAATTTAACTATGAGACTCTAGCTGTCTATTCTTCAACCACCTCAGAGACCTGAGAGGGATAAATATATCTGTTTATATAGGAAGTGCAGGGCCAGCAGCTTCCAAAACTAAGAAATGACATACCAGTGACTGCCTGGACAGTTCCCATTTTCTCTCCATACATTCCTGCATCAGTCTTCAGCCTTTGGGTCCTGTTTCTCTGACGGACATTTGTTGTAGAGCAGGGATTATGAAGGACTTACCTACCCTGTCTTGGCAGAGCTAGGCTGTCGACTTCCCTGCTACCAAGTTTTGTCCTTTTTGGACAGCAGTCTGTCTGCAGTTGAAGCAAGGAGTTTTTCCATGCCAAGAGATAGGCTTGCCACTAATTCAACCATCTCACACTGGAGATTCTTCAATGCTTATCTTCTACTTGGAGTAGAATAGGGGGTGCTGTCAGGAGCTGATATGTCTCGATATCAAAAAAAAAAGAAAATCTTAATTTAAGATAACATCTTTGAATGCTATATTCTGCAGATCTCTTGGGGTTTTTGAAGATGTCCTATCCATCTCTTGTATTTAGATAAGCAAATGTTGCTTGTCTCTTAGCAAATTGATTACTGGGTAGTTTAGAGAATATCTGTGATAGACTGTCATAGTAGCTAACAAAGTGACATGTTTGCATGACTAGGAGTTTGTTTTACTTAACTATCCTAGACAGTTTTAGATGGTTGGTATCAAGAGGCCAGAGCTTCACATTTTATTTTTAAGTATCTCTAGGTATGATACCATTAGGAAGCATTACCATAAACTTTAAAAAAATAAAAAAAGAAATATTGAAAAAAATGATACATTTTTGGAAATAGCTTTAGAAACAACCCAGATGTCCCTCAACAGAGGAATGGATTTAAAAAAAAAAAAAACTGTGGTACATCTACACAATGGAATATACTCAGCCATCAGAAAAAAAGAAATCATGCAATTTTCAGCCAAATGGATGGAACTAGAGAAGCTCATCCTGAGTGAACTAACCCAGATTCCGAAAGATGCACATGGCATCTATTCACTTATAATCGGATTTTAGCCATATAGTACAGGATAACTATACTGCAACCAATGTACCAAAGGGAACATGAACATAGACTTTGTTTCCTATCAATGAGACACTTTGCCCTGTGGTGCTGCCTTGTAGGCCCCCAGTGTATGAGGAGGCTCTTGGCCCTCATATGACTGCTGAATGGGGCAGGGGACTTTTACGTAAGGACACTTCACTCTAGAGGAGTGTGATGGAAGGGACAGGGGGTAGAGGGTGGGAGGGAAGGACTGGGTGGGTTGGAAAAAGGACACTGTGATGGAGATGTAACCTGAAGTAATAAATAAATATTAAAATAAAAAAATCTAAAGTTATGAAATCATCTTTGAATGCCATATTCTGCAGATCTCTTGAGGTTTTTGAAGAGGTCCTATCTATCTCTTATATTAGGGTAAGCAGATGTTGCTTGTCTCTTAGCAGCTTTATTTCTGATTAGCTTAGAAAATAACTATAATAGGCTGTCATAGTACCTAACAAAATGACCAGCTTGCATAACTATTAGTTTGCATTTCTTAATTATCCTAAACAGTTTATGACAATTAGTAGTAAAAGGCGGAAACATCGCATTTCACTTTTTTCTTTACCTCCTAACCCTTCCATCCCATTTCTCTGGGGTGGGGTGTCCTTATAAAACAGTCCCTCATCTCAGTTGAGAGGACGTATGAGGGCCAAGAGCCTTCTCATTCATTGAGGGTCTACGAGGCAGTACCATCAGTGAAAAGTGTCTCATTGCCCGGGAGAGAGAACTAAAAAACAAACAAACAAATAAGCAGACAAATAGATAAAAAGACTAAAAAATATATAAAAAGTAAATTAAAAAATAAAAATAAAAAATAAAAATCTATGTCCAAGTTCCCTTTGGTATGTTAGTTGTAGTATCGATACCTTCTACTATATAGCTAAAATCCTACTATAAGTGAATAGTAGGATGCCATATGCATCCTTCTGAGTCTGGGTTATTTCACTCAGGATGAGCTTTTCTAGTTCCATCCATTTGGCTGCAAATTGCATAATTTCATTGTTCCTGTTAGCTGAATAATATTCCATTGTGTAGATGTACCACAGTTTTTTAACCCATTCTTTGGTTGAGGGACATCTGGGTTGTTTCCAGTTTCTAGCTATTACAAATAAGGCTGCTATAAACATAGATGAGGAAACTTCCTTATGATTCCGTGAAGAGGCATTTGGGTGTATTCCCAGAAGTGGTATGGCTTCTAATATATTTCTGCTATAAGCATTGCTACATTAAGATTGTTACACAAAATTTGTTTTATTCATAGTACCACGTATAAAGTAATATCCCAAATGAGGAGTTTTCTGAGTAGATGTTTTATGTTCCATCCTTTTCAATAATTATCACTGAATTTAATCCATGTGTATTTTGCAGTCTGTACTTCTTCAGTGAGGAAAAAAAGTTCTTCAAGCTGCACATAATGAAATATCTTTACCTCAATGTACATATAAATGTACATATAAAAATCACATGTATTTGGATTTTGTTTTGTTTTTCCTCTCATCAAATGATACCCTGAATTCTTGACGTATCACCAGTACCATATAATATTAATTATTATATATTTCAAAGTATCAGGCAGCCTAACCTTAACTTGATATTTGCTTTCTAAAACTTTTAAGTTTTTTTTCAGTAAGTTTTCTACTTAAACCTTAAACTTGTGTGTTCAGCTATAAGAAATTACACATCATTTTTTTTAATTTGGGAGAAATTATAGAAAACAATAGGCTAGGTTAACAAATTTATGAAAATCCACTTGGCTTAAAAATTTTGCTTTACATTTCAAATACATCATTGTGCTCTCTGAAACATCTAAAAATGTTTGAAGTGTAGATCATGAATATCTTTAAAGTTTATTGCTTGGAAATAAAGTTTTGTAGTTATAAATTTTAAGATATGAAAGAATTCACAATTGAAGACTATTAGAATAGCTTGAAAAGAATAAATGTTTCTTCAAAGGCATGGTATTTTCATTATGTCCATAATTATTTTAAACAATTCAGCTCTTCTCATTGATGCTTCTATTAATTTTTCCTTGACAGTCTTTAGGCAGAATTCCATATTATGTTTCATGAACTTGGACATTTTCTTTTGATATAGGCTAAGGCATAATCATTGAAGTTTCCCTACAAATCCATGTCCACAAACACAGAAACTTCCATTTAACATAGAAAGTGAATTTATGGAGATATTTAACAAGAAGTATGTTTTTCTTCAAAAGAAGGAGATGGGATGAACAATGAGAATTTTTTTTTAATTTTTGTAATCACTATGGAATCTAAATGTCCTGGAAATGTCACTGCCCATTTTTACTAACTTTCTGGAACCTAATGATGTCAGAATTACTAATGAGAGACCTTTGCCAAGGCATGCATAGATAGTGATCAATGCCTTCTCCAGTGTAGATTAGTACATATTGTTAGAATTGGATATAAGATGGCAGCTGTCCTGCAAGAGCTATGGGAAAGATAGAAACATGATTTTTATTATTAAAAAACTCTTTACTTAAAGTATTTTAAAGACAAAATTTTGAAAAGTGGAGAATAAGATGAAAGGAATATTGGTAGAAACTATTCAGAGATTGGAGCGAAAAAAGGTACACATAGAAATTTAAACAAAAACAAAAGAGAAAATCCAACTTATTAGAGATGAACTCACTAAAATAAATTTGGAGACTAAGGAAAAGCTAAATAGAAAAAAGAATACTTAAAATTCTACTTTTTAACATTTTACTTAAGTCATGGGGGCAATCAGCATAGCATCATAGATTCTCTATGTAGAGTGAACAAAGAACTTTTAATACACTCAATATATTTTATTTTTCTCTCAAAATTATAGAATATAAAATTTTTAAAACCATTCAATAGGATGAACTTTTTGAAGAAACACTTTTTGAGCAATGATTTCTGGGCAATCATTCCCCCCTCCAAGCAAAATCAGCTCTATTTTAAGTCAATAGCACAGAAAGCAAAAATATGAAAGATAAAGAAAACATTTATTTGAAAAGCAACGCAGAAATCTAGAATCACTAGTATGCTCCATTCTTCCTCAACAAACCTTGTACATATCATGTAATTTCTGAACATAATCTCCTCACCTGATGTTGAGGTCTCTGATTTCCCTTGTAGACTTGTTGTGTAGATCACTTCTCCCACAAGCCTTACTGTACAGCTTACTGTTAGCATAGGTTTCATGGTTATCTACTGATAGCTTTAGATCATTTCTTGCTTCATTCCTCTAAAGTAATTCAGGTATGAACCAATCTCTCAGACTATGCCATCTATAAACTCTTTCTTGTGGTCTTCATTCCCATGCTCTGCTTCCACAAAAATCCATAATTTTTGTAATTGTTCCAACCTCAGTTAGCAGTAGTTTTATACCTACAGATGTTCTGACACTTACCCAGGCTACTACTACTACTAGTACCACTATTACTACTACTACTACTACTACTACTACTACTACTACTACTACTACGACTACTACTACCACCACCACCACCACCACCACCACCATCATCATCATCATCATCATCATCATTGTAGATGTGATAACTTCTTTGATAACATTTTGTTGGAAAACCTATCTAGAATTTTCTCTTTTCTCGTACACTTCTCGAGCCCTGCAATTTTCTCTAAAACCCTCCTCTGAATTTTTGCAATAGCTCCCAGCTGGCCTCTGCTTTCAGTCCATCTGTCTCTATTTCTAACATTTATTCTCCTCAAAGCATTCTAAGTAGGTGTCCTTGTGTGTGCATCAGCAGAAATCACCCACCCAGCTGCACGAAACTTTACATTTTCCTAGGAAGAAAAGCAAATACCATTAAGTTATCTTGCCGCCCCTCATATGATTTTCATACCTACCTTTCATTATATCTATAAATTCCATTTTTCTTCCTGTCTGTGTCACTTTCTTAAGACAAAACATCTTCAAATTTTGAGGGAATGAATATTCTCCTACCTCTGTACTTTGCCACATTTCTTGGTTTTTACTATTTATGTTTTTCTACAATCTACCCACTTGTTGAGCTTCTTCACCTCCTTCAAAGTCTTTATTTTACTTCTTAAAGTTCATTTCTGATCCACTATACTTAAATCATACTCTACCCCTAGCTGACTTGTCTTGGCATATTTACTTAGTTTGCTCCCTCAATAGTGTCTGTCACCTTATGACATCTTCCCAGTGTGTCTCCCTTAGGATCTCTGTGAACACAGAGACTTTTTTATTGATATATCTCTAAAATTTAGAAGAACCTGACACATGGTGAACATTCAAAATCTATAGTTATTGTAAACAAGTAAACGACTGTTGAAAAAAAGACTTCTACTGACTTAATTGTGAATGCATGCCATATATGTTCTTTACTACACATTGGTCTCCAGGATGTATTCATGATGCAGTAGTGCTCAGCCATTATCTTTTACTAGTTACCTAACTCTTCATTACCTGAGATTTAGGATGATGACATGATCTACAGTGCTAAATCAATGTATAAAGTGTCATTCTTTTGAGTATGGAGATTTGCTTAGCAGAACTTTTCAATGTACCCTTCACCCCCTCCATTACTCCATGCTATTTGTTTTTTTTTATTGTTGTTGTTTGTTTTTTAATAATTTATTTTTTATTTCTTCAAGTTACATCTCAATCACAATCCCCTCCCTAGTACTCACTCCAGTCCCACATTTCCACCCTCCTCCCCCTCAACCCCCCATCTTCTTCCCTTCTTTTTTTTTTTAGTTTAAGGTATTTCTTTTTTCCCCCCAACAGCTCTCCCTTTAAGTCCAAAAAATGGTTATTTTTCTTATAACTATAAATACAATACAAAACAACAGAAATAAATAGGCCACAATTATAAGAGTTATATGGCTTAGCATACATTCCCAATGTCCAGTCCATATGTATTTGGCACCTGACTTTAACATTCTACTATCTAACCATCTCCATGAGTTTAAAGTTCTATATCTAACTCAGCTTTCATACTAACTTGCCTCATAATTTTAAAAATATCTTCTTAGATCCAGAACACCCTCTTGATTCCTAAACAACTCAAAATTTAACTATGAGACACTAGCTACCTATTCTTCAGCCACCTCAGAGACCTGAGAGGGATAAATATATCTGATTATATAGGAAGTGCAGAGCCTGCAGCTTCCAAAACTAAAAAATATTTATTACTTCAGGTTACATCTCCATCACAGTGTCCTCTTTCCACCCCTCCCAGTCCCTCCCTCCCACCCTCTACCCCCATTCCTACCATCCTACTTCCCTGGAGTGGAGTGTCCCTACATAACAGTCCCCCACTGCAGTTTAGCAGTCATATGAGGGCCAAGAGCCTCCTCATACACTGGGGGCCTACAAGGCAGCACCACAGGGCAAAGTGTCTCATTGACAGGTAACAAAGTCTATGTTCATGTTCCCATTGGTGCATTGGTTGTAGTATAGTTATCCTGTAATATATGACTAAAATCCGACTATAAGTGAATAGATGCCATGTGCATTCTTCTTAATCTGGGTTAGCTCACTCAGGATGAACTTCTCTGGTTCCATCCATTTGGCTGCAAATTGCATGATTTCGTTGTTTCTGATGGCTGAGTAGTATTCCATTGTGCAGATGTACCAGTTTTTTTTTTTTTAATTTCCATTCATCAATTGAGGGACATCTGAGTTATTTCCAGTTTCTAGTTATTACAAATAAGACTGCTATGAACATAGATGAGGAAACATCCTTGTGATTTAGTGAGGAATCATTTGGATATGTACCCAGAAGTGGTATGGCTCGGTCTTGAGATAGATCTATTCCAAATGTTCTAAGATATCACCAGACTGATTTCCATAGTGGCTGTACAAGCTTGCACTCCAACCAGCAATGGAGGAGTATTCCCCTTGCTCCACAACCTCACCAGCATGTGCTATCATTTGAGCTTTTGATCTTAGCCATTCTGACAGGTGTGAGATTGAATCTCAAAGTTGTCTTCAGTTGCATTTCTCTGATGATTAAGGATGTTGAGCATTTCTTCAAGTGTTTCTCAGCCATTTTAGGAATTCCTCCTTTGTGAATTCTCTGTTTAGCTCTGTTCACCATTTTTTGATTGGATTATTTGGTTTCTTGGCATTTAATTTCCTGAGCTCTTTGTAAATGTTGGATATTAGCCCTCTTTCAATATGGGGTTGGGGAATATTTTTTTCCCAGTCTGTAGGTTGCCATTTTATTTGAATGACAGTGTCTCAAGCTATACTACAAATCAGTAGTAATAAAAATAGCATGGTACTGGTATAGAAACAGACCAGTGGATCAATGGAATCAAATTGAAGACCCAGAAATGAACCCACACACCTATGGTCACTTAAATTTGACAAAGAAGCCAAAACCATACAATGGAAAAAGGACAGCATCTTCAACAAATGGTACTGGTCCAACTTGATGTCGACATGTAAAAGAATGAAATTAGACCCATACTTATCACCTTGTACAAAACTTAAGTCCAAATGGATCTAAGATCTTAACATAAGGCTGGACACACTAAATCTATTAGAAGAGAAAGTGGGGAAAACCCTCGAACTCATCGGCATAGGTGATAACTTCCTGAACAGAATACCAACAGCTCAGGCTCTAAGACCAACAATCTATAAATGGGACTGTATGAAAATGAAAAGCTTCTATAAGGCAAAAGACACTGTCATTTGTACAAAACCCCAATGATTAAAATCAACTCTGATCTTGGTGGCAAATGTGGTGATACTCTTCTTTCTACACACACACACACACACACACACACACACACACACACACACACACAGAGGCATTCTTTTACCTAATTTTAATTCTGTACTTTGAAGGTTTATATGGTCTACATACATTGTTACCTACTTCTTTTCTAAATTTGATAGGGCATTAAATATAGTTTACTATAATAGCCAATAATAGTTATTGAAAATATTTTCTTTTCTCCCTACACTGAAAATTTCTCAAATACCATAAAACATATTTTCAGGTATAGCATTCTCAGAATTGCATAAGTTCTTTTGTGTGCAAGAGATATTCAACTAACCCCATAACAACTGCTGTTTCTGAGAGGACACTTCCGGTAGGGTCATTTTGAAGGAGGGAAGTTGTTTACTTTGGATAGCATTTATGTAAAGAATAAAAAGACATTAAGAAAACACCAAGAAATGTCTACTATATTCTAGTCAAGAATCTGATCATCAGAAGGTCAGTCATCTATCCAATCAGTCCTAATGCTTCTGACCAAATTCTTGGATTTTGAACTACAGTTCTCTCATTAGTTATTCTGGTAAGAGTTCTGAACTTTCTGTGCACTGGTCTGTATTTGAAAGTTTCACCCAATTCACAGTGTTTCTCACCATCATACTAAATATTTATAAAAATGTTTAATTTTAAATGAATTTACTGTACTTGATCATTGTTTGAAAGCCCATTGTTCAAACAAAAAGGCTGTTATATTTGGCTCATGACTTGGTAATCAAATGTGTACTTTGCCACTTTGGGGGATCAAGGATTATTTTGGCTCAAAATTCTGTTCAATACTACATTAAAATTTCATTATGATTAATTGTTAAAAGAGATTTGAATTTTTCAAACAAAGTAAATGTTAGATATTGGATGACGAGAGAGGGCTGCTTATAAGACAGTTTTGGAAACTCAGGTTGAAAAAGACTTTTTTTTTTGCATTTCTAGTGATGCATTTTCACTTCCCCCAAATTGGAAATTTCTAGGTCTTGATGAAAACAAAATAATGACTGTGGCTGTACTTCTCACTGATTACACTTGAATTATTGTGATTTTATAAGCTGTTCTTAATTCATTTTATCTTAAAAATAAGCCAGCCAACAAAAATAAATGAAAGAAGAACAACTATTTATATAAATGATATATTGAAAGGAAAAACTGATGTATTTTTATATCACTGAGGTTTTGGACAAATAATACTATATAAATGCTAAATACTAGTATAATTACTTTTTACCAAAAATAGTGTACATAAGAATGAGAAGATTGGGGGGAAATGAAATGTTTATGTTGGCTTTGTTTCTAAATAAAATGTTTTTGAAAATCTGTAATATTAATCACTCTTAGACTTTCCTTCTCATATTTCATAACACATTTGTCTTTGTTCTCCCACAATGCAAAGTAGCTGTTTCCAGCCTATACTCAGGGTTTTGATCTCAAGCTCACAAGATGTTTCAGCCCTACAGGGTTAGAAAGAGCCATTTGACAAATCAAGCATTTGAGTTATCACCATCTTATGTGATCTCCCCCACAATGTTGTACACTCTTGATATGATTCTTATTGCTAGATAGCTCAGGGACAACTTACCACTTGCATTTATCTTTATTGTAATTTAATTTTGAGCATCCAGAAGGTAGTTTGAAGGAAGATGCTTCTGGAATTTCAAAACCAGGTCTCATGCTGTGAATCATTTCTTTCCTTAAATGTTTGGAAAGACATCCACCATGAGATTTGGAACCCAATCTTCTTTCCTTTTAGCATTCCTGACATGAGCTAAACATGCTGTATACTTTGCTGGATTCTTCTCTCAAGTGATGCCACCCCTTAGAACAAAGAACTCTTTCATGATGACACAATCCTGTAAAGTGTCTGTGGGAAAGATCCCACTTTGAATCCTCATGATTTCCTGTGCTCCTAGCATGGATTCCAGATTCACACCTCAGCTTCAGTTGTTCCTATATCTGAAAGAAAGAGAGAGTCTTTGTGTACATCTATTGACAGTACTTCTCACGATGATGGAAGCTGTAATACTAGATAAAATTAAACATTGGAGAACAGAGAAAACATTTATAGAACAAACAGTTACTCTAGTGACACTAGAAAGTGCAGTAAGCAAGGAGTTCTAATAGTGGCATGTAGAGAAATATCTTGTGAAGCCTGTGGATATAGCAGTTATCAAAAACCCACCTCCCCACAAAAAAAACAAAAACCAAACCAAACCAACCAAACAAACAAAACTGATGGCCTTCAGCTGGAGAGAGAGATAGTGGGACTTCCTAGGAGAGGAGAAAGGAACTCTGGGAAGAAGAAGGAAAATCTTTTCCCAGGAGACCTGGAGAGAAACAAGTGATGGTGGATCTGGAAGGTAAAGCTAGCCCAGGTGGCTCGATAAGGCAAGGTGGACAGGCAAAGTCAGATGAGCTAGTTGAGTGTTTCCCCTGCAAAGTCCTAGGTGTTGAAAATTAAAATGTCTTGGTATCTTTATTTTTATGGCCTAAGGGTTTCCCTAAGTCTTAGGCCTTTTTATCAGGAGACAAAAACCTCTGGTTTCCCACAACCATATTATCTTCAATACATGCTGGTTGTTACTTTTCCTGTATCCTCCTAAACATTGGTATATGACGGAAACAGAGTAGCTAACTTCTCAGTAGATAATATATTTAATATCTTCCACATACTAAAGAAATTTTGTCTTTTGCAGAAATTGTAGATCACATAAAAGTTGTTTAAAAGTAAATTTTTACCTTAGTTTTTTAAGAGATAAATGGATTTATATCCAATTCAGATTTACACTCTGTTGCTATAAATTTAAAGATAGTAAATATTCACACTCAAATTTAACCTTAATAATATTTTGATATTCTCAGATTATATTACATAAGTGCAAGGTCACTGAATTCTGCTTAATTCTAGTATAAAAATGAGGAGCGTTTTTAAACACAGTATGTTTAACTTAACAAGATGCTTATTTAGATCAGCAACACATGAAGGAATAAGAAGACTAGAATTAACATCTCCTGCTAAATCCTATCTCAGGAGCATATGGGTACTAGTGTAGAAAGTTGACAATATTGTTGATAAGTTGTAAACTCCAAAAGAATAATTTCATGAAGCTCAAGTTAGTAATTATATTATTTTCACTCTTATTTCTAATTGCATGTAGTTAAATATTTATAAAATAAGTATCGATATGACACAACTTTCCTTAGAGTGGCTAATGGTTTTTGACAGGTAGATGCTTTCTCCCATTTATTTAGTTTGCTTTGTTTTGTTTTATTTTGTTTGAAACAAAGTATCACTCTATAGTCCAAGTGCAAGAAAAGCAAATCTTTATTTATTTAAGCGATACATTGAAGGTGCAAATTAATATATTTGCATCCACAATGTTGATTTACTTCTCATGTTATATAAATGTGAAATCCTACTGCAATTACTTTTACTAAAATAGATTACATAGGAATAGGAATATTGAATGGAAATGAAATGTACTTTTAATTTGGTTTCTTTCTTTTCTTTTTCTTTATTAAATGTTTATTTATTACTTTAAGTTACATCTCCATCAGAGTACCCTCTTTCCACCCCTCCCGGTTCTACCCTCCCACCCTCTCCTACCTCTCCCACCCATCCCATTCCTCCGATGTGGAGTGTCCCTACATATCAGCCCCTCTCAGTTCAACAGTCATATGAGAGCTAAGAGCTTCCTCTTGCACTAGGGGCCTACATGGTAGCACCCCTAGGGAAAATTGTCCCATTTCTAGGTAACAAAGTCTATGTTCCTGATCTTTTTGGTATGTCGATTGTAGGATAGTTATGCTGTACTATATGACTAAAGTCCAATTATAAGTGAGTAGATGCCATGTGCGTCTTTCTGAGTCTGGGCTATCTCACTCAGGATGAGCTTTTCTAGTTCCATCCATTTGGCTGCAAATTGCATGATTTCCTTTTTACTCATAGCTCAGTAGTATGACATTGTGTAAATGTACTATAATTTTTTTAAATCCATTCTTTGGTTGAGGTTGTTTCCAGTTTATAGCTATTACAAATAAAGCTTCTATGAACATACTTGAGGAGATGTTCTTGTGGTTTGGTGAAGAATCTTCTGGATGTATGCCTGGGAACGGTATTGCTGGGTCTTGAGGTAGAGCTATTCCAAGTTTTATAAGATATCACCAGACTGATTTCCCCAGTGGGTCTACAGCTTGCACCCCCATCAGCAAAGAAGGGGTGTTCCCCTTTCTCCAAAACCTCACCAGCATGTGCTGTCATTTGAGTTTTGATCTTAGCCATTCTGACAGGTGTGAGATGGAATCAAGAGTCGTCTTGAGTTGCATTTCTCTGATGATTAAGGATACTGGCTCTGTTGTGCAATGGATAGTGCATTGGACTTCTATTTTATTTTTATTTTTAAATTTTTTGGTGCAAAGATTTCTCTGTGTAGCCATGTCCTGGAACTTTCTCTGTAGAGACCAAACTGGCCCCTAACTCAATAAGCCTGCTCTGCCTCCAGAGTGCTAGGAGTAAAGGCATGTGTCATGACTGCTCAGCTTAGTTTGGTTTCTATAAACAAACAAAAAGATTTGTATTACAGATCATACATCCAGTTAGGCAACTCCATTTAAAATGACTTTTTATTTTCTTACTATGATTATTATTTCTGGACTTTTTATAATATCTTCTCCATCTTGAATAGAGTGTTTACAATGCTTATACAAAACAACGGACTTTAAAAAAAAAGACAAATGAGTTTATAAGTTATAAATTATCTTATTTTGATTTTTACATATAAGAGAATTCTCCTGAAAGTGAGAGTAATGCATAGTGTTAAGATGGGATTAGATGTTCTTATGGACTCATTGTCAGCTCCAAGATTCTAAATTTTCATTTCAGAGATGATGGGAAGATAAGGTTTTTGTGGCCTAAAAAGTAACTCAGAGATACGCACATTCACAGTTTTCTGGAAACAGCCCAAGAACCAAGCTTCAAGTGAGGCATTATTACTATTTCTGTGTATGACATCAGGAAATTGCTTCAACTTTCTTCACTGTGTCTGCCAATTCATAAATTAAGATTCAGGGTGTGTAGATTTTCTAATTCCTTTCCTTTGATTTTGTATTAATACACAAGCCCTGGAAAGACACATGAATTTCCCATAACTCGTAGCAGTATAGCTAAATTTTCCTAGAAAAAAATCCTGTCTACTCTCTCTTGCTTAAATCATATCTAACTTTGCCAAGAATAAGATTGAAGTTAATCCTTGGAGACCTGGAGAAAAAGTGAATGTTTGTTCTCAGAAAGAATCTTTAAATTTAATGAAAATGCAATTTTCAGTTTTACCCTGTATGTTCAGTACCTTTTGATTACTATCCAGTCTGTTTTTACCAACAGGTGTGTTAATTCAAAACTATGAAATGCTAATCAACCAAGAGACTACTGACTTAGCTGAAGAAGAGTTTGAACAAACTGATTTAGATTGTGAAGATGTCATAAGAAGGATTCAGAAACAGAGTTCTTTGCAGAGAGTTACTGCAATTCTGAGATGTTCTTCAGAGCTATGCCAGACAATTCCATCAGTGTGGCTTGGGTGCAGCATGCTCTCTCTGTTGCTTTTTTATCTTTTATAATCCATTCAGTGTGATCATAGCCATTATTTGGTGAGGAGAGGATATCTTTTGGAAAGATATAATCTATGTTTGCTTTTTTTGTAAAATTTTTATTTATCAACACCTATATTTATTAACACTTAACAAATCTCTATAAAATACCTAAATTCTATATCCTAAAAACTATAATCTGATTCATATTATAATCAAAGAGTACGCTAATACCTAAGAACATTCTAATACCTATCTAAAAACACTTAAATAACACTACTTTAACTTTCTTAAAAATATATTAATATTCTTAAAGTAGGTCTGTTCAGGATAGCTTGTTTTTTTCTGTTCCATCATGCTGAGACTTTATTTTTTTAAATATTTATTTACTACTTCAGGTTACATCTCCATCACAGTGTCCTCTTTCCACCCTTCCCAGCCCCTCCCTCCTACCCTCTACCCCCTATCCCTTCCATCCCACTCCTCTAGAATGGAGTGTCCCTACATAACAGTCCCCTGCCCCAGTTCAGCAGTCATATGAGGGCCATATGTATTTCACTCATTCTTTTAAAGGTATTTATGTGAGTTATGTACTTTTTCTTGTTAATAGTCAATTAATCAGAGTGATGAAATTAATGAGCTTCTACAGCAGAGATATTATTGACATGTTATTTTCCAAAATGGCTCAGTTTTATGTGGGTTTTAATGCTAACTTCACATAGCTTATAACTGTGACTTTTGCACTCACAAGTTCATTGTGTAAACCTATGCATATACACATAGAGCCAAATAATAAATAAATCTCAATATAATACACATTTTTAGAAAGTCGATTATTAAAAGGACAAAATCTTCAGATTTCCCACAAAGTAACATCTTCATATTCAGTAGGTACATGTCAATAAAATTGTGTAGAAAATTAAGAAGTAAGAAGCATAACAGAGACATGAGAGAAGAGAAGATACATAACTGGATACATAACATGGTAACATGACAGGTATGAAATTTTCCTCACCAAGCTGCAAAGAGAAGCTTTCACGATGCAGAATGTATGAGAGATATGGGGCCAAATGAGCAGAATCACAAAAATAAAATAACTTTAATATACTGTCTCTGCCAATGTTAAAAGAGTCACAAAAACCAAACTATTCAAGATCTGACCATCATAAGGAATAAAGTAGATTGGACATATGTGCAGTAATTTTAATATCTTAAAATTCAAAATAATTAATAAATTATGGGAAATATTAAAGCAGAGTACAAACTTTAAAATACAACAAATAAGATTAATTTTATTGAAAAAAAGATAAAATCTTTAGTTGTACTCAACTATAAACGCAGGAACAACAAACCAGCAAAACAGTGAACACTACAAAAGCATATGTAGCAGGAGAAAATAATTTGTTGAAAGAACAATAAAGTGAATGAGTTTTTAAAATAAGACAGCTTACTAAAACTGTCCTCAGAATACATAAAATATAGATGTACATATTCAGATATGGATATTAAAGATCTACACAGAGTGCCTCAAGTCTAGCTGTCTCCAGAAGGGAATGATACATGGCTGAATGAGGGCCACACTGTCCCTGGCAATGTTTCAGAAAATTTATAATAAAGATGCACACTCCAGTACCACATTCAGTGCAGTAAAAGCAGTAACAAGGTACTTTGTTTTGCTGTGTTTTTTTTTAAAGAGAACATGAGATTTGCTTAGTTAGCATACAAAACATAATCCTTTCATATCAATTAATATAGGTATACAGAAATGAATCCATTAATGAGTGGGGAGATGAGAAGTGGTACAAATATATTTCATTTAATTAAGAGGCTATTTATTTATTTTGTATGGCGGGTTAATAAGGATTATAACTTCCTTGCAAGCCCCTTAAAATTTACTTCAAAGGCTTCCGTTGGCCCAACACGCATATTGACAGATCCTTTGGCTCAGTTCCTGTTTTAATTGAGTGTCAAGGGTTACACGTTGCTGTGAGAGGAAGACATGACTGGCAGCAGAGGTCAGGGACTTGCTGGGATTCTATTAGAGACATAAAAACAAAACAGGATGATAATTTCACCTGCTCTAACCTCAATTTTTCCAGGATGGGATAGACATTGACCTCACTGTTTGTCAGCCATTGACTCTATAAACATCAACGAGCCTAATTCTGCTTACTAAACAATAGGATTGCTTTCACGGGGATGAAAATAAAACAACGGAAAATACCCTGAGAAGATTCAAAGGCGAGACATATGGAGGTGACAGAAGAGATAAAGTAACAGTTTTGCTATTTTTTTTATTCCTGGGTCACATTCCTCCTTTGGCTAGTTTACAACAATAACAGTTTCTACCACCAACCTTCACTTTTATCTTCCTTTATAGAATGCCTTCTAACTTCCTTTATGTGAATGACTGGAAGCAATAAATCTGGCAAATTGCTCATTCTCCCTAAAATCTATTTTTGGTACCAGAAGTGAAGGTTTTTTTCTTTTTTTCAATGCCTTCCCTTCCTTAAAAGTTTTGGGCTAAAATATATGTGTATTTTAAAGCTATAAATAAATATATTTTGTCATTTTGTTCAGAAGAATGTGAAAATAGCAAGAGTGAATGAAGCATATATTAAATGTATTTTAAACTAGTTTGTTAACATTAATTTAATTAAATAAAGTTTAAATATTGAAGATAACTTCATTCTGGTTTTAGTGTTTGAGTGTGTGTTCGTTTGCTATATGGCAGTTACAAACTGTTTAAGGCTTGGCTCTAGTTACTCAGGTACATCTTTTCATGAGAGGCAGTGCTGTCAAAAGGTTATTGGAAATCCACCAGTCACACCCTTGTCTTCAATTTCAGAAGGGTCGCTTGCTTTCCTATTAATCTGTTTATTGTTTTGGAGTGACTTTGAGAGATCAGCATAGGACTAGGTATTCTCTACAATGAGTTGAAGTCCTCATCTTTCCATCAGCAAAACAGAAAGGCAAAACAAACACATGGGAAAAAACATTGATATTTGTGTTAGACTAATGTCAATTTATAAATTAATAAGCTGTCATACAGTATCTAAGTCGCTTCTTAGAAGTTAAATGTGATTACTAGGAAAACTGTTATAAACAACTTTTTTTTTTTTAAGGCTTGGTTTATTTTAAAGACTGATCCACGTGAGGCCACAGCAAAGCCACTATGTACAGACATGAGGAAAGCTTTATTTCTTGGTCTCTTCCTCCTTGGACAGTCTTGATGAACTCCTCCTTTTTGGCCTGGAGGTGCTCCTCCCGGCACTTTCGTGCTTCCTTGATCTTCGACCTGTGAGCCTCAGCCTGGTTAGCCAGGGGCTTCTTATGGGCCTTGTCTGCCTTCACTTTGTGGATGTGCTCCATGAGAATCCGTTTGTTTTTGAACACAGGTCCAGGGTGGGATACATATGGCGGTCAATCTTCTTAGATTCACAGTATCTCCGGAGAAGCCGGCACAGGATCCTCATCCTTCTCATCCAGGTAACCTTCTCAAGCATCTGGGCGTCCCTATTACTAAACACTCTTTAATATCATTGATGAAGCAGCCATAAAATAAAATTCACACTTAGTGAACACCTCATAATTAACTGACCATTTCTCCATGTACATGTTAGATCTCTCACATTTACTTGGTATATGAACCTATCCTTTTAGAAAGGCATTAATTACCATCTACTGTACTTCATACAAAACTACCTAGCCATGGGAAAGGGCTAAAAAGATGACATGATCTAGGCTTTAGGAATATTTGGAACAACAATGAGTCTGAAAAGAGGACAATCCTGTTTTATTCCTACTAATATCTGTATCCATGGAAACTCCCTTTTAATAGCATCCACATCACACTGGAGAAACAGGTATGCTACCTTTTGAAAGTGAGTGCATTAAAAGAATCCAGCCCTCTGCTAAGAAGGTCAGCTCTTGAAAGCCTTCAAGAGCTATGGTAGCTGAGGAAGCTGGAGGGCTGTAAATCCTTCCTTTGGTTGCTAAGAAGTTTGGCCCCTGAGGATCACATCAGCACTCTCTAACACAGAGAGTGGAATGTAGATTCTTTGTTCACTGCCTATGATGTTACCCTCTCGAGGACTTGTTTCCTTAGCTAAGAGAACATGCAGGAGAGGCCTATTACGTGAACCCAGAGATTAATTATGAGTAGACTCAAACTGAGAAAGACAGGCAAAAAGATGTATAGTGTTTGAAGCAAGGAGACTTGTTTGAGAGAATGTCAGATAACAAATTCCATTACATTGGAAATATATGCAGTAAAATAATATTCACATTGTAATAGTTTAAAACATTTTGTAATCTCAACACATTTAACTATAATAAATATTTGTCAAAGAACAATAACCTTCCCTATATAATTATTTAAGATGAACACCACACACGATAGAACAATATTAAAAGTCATCATGTTTAAATCAAGCTTTAATATAGCAGGACTAGTTTTCTTTTACTACATAATAAGATACATAAAAGAGAAGTTATGAGAGGGTTTGGTGTCAGGAAAAGGAAGGAGGACATGATGTAATTATATCATAATAGTGAAAAAAGAAGTAATACAAATAGGAACAATTTAAAAAGACAAACACTTTGGAGAACTAGATGACAAAAAATTATTAGTGTTCAATAAAGATAAAGGTCACATATTTTGAATATAGACATGAAACAATGAATCTTATATTTGTACTGCATAAAAGTAAATGGCAATTATATGAATTATTTGAGAAATTGTTACTTTTATGGAATAACCATGAATATTTTTAGATATTATGCTTATGAACCCTGAATCATTCATTTCTCTGTGTCTGATTTAGTGAATTCATAGGTCCATGACAATATACAATATGATCATAAGATGAGATGGCTAAGTAATCTAAATTATCAAATTAATGATATTTGCCATTCAGTTCATTATGGCAAATCTGTGGGTAATGAACTTTTTCAAGCATTTACAAACATTACTTGTACCATAATCAATGCTACACACTTACAAGTTGTGCACTACCACAATTTCTGTTTTATGCTGGAGGCACCAAGATTCTGATTAAATTGTTCAAGCATAAGTTATCTAGTACAGTTGAGATATGAACTCATGTCACATTCCAAAATGTTCTGTCCCTACACATCAGTCCCCTGCCCCAGTTCAGCAGTTATGAGGGCCAAGAGCCTCCTCATACACTGGGGGCCTACATGGCAGCACCACTAGGGAAAAGTGTCTCATTAACAGGTAACAAAGTCTATGTTCCTGATCCTTTTGGTGCGTTGGTTGTAGTATAGTTATCCTGTACTATATGCCTAAAATCTGATTATAAGTGAATAGATGCCATGTGCATCCTTCTAAGTCTGGGTTAGATCACTCAGGATGAGCTTTTCAAGTCCCATCCATTTGGCTGCATGCATGATTTCGTTGTTTATGATGGCTGAGTAGTATTCCATTGTGTAGATCTACCACAGTTTTTTTTGTTTTTTTGTTTTTTGTTTTTTTTTTTTGGTATCCATTCATCAGTTGAGGGACATCTCAGTTATTTACAGTTTTTAGCTATTACAAATAAGACTGCTAAGAACATAGATGAGGAAATGTCCTTGTAGTTTGGTGAGAAATCATTTGCATACATACCCAGATATGGTATGTCTGGGTAGGATAGAAGGGAGAAGGGGTAGAGGGTGGGAGGGTGGGAGGATGGGGCTCGAGGGGTGGAAAGAGGGCACTGTAATGGAGATGTAACTTGATGTTACATCTAAAGAATGTTAACATTTTAAAAATGTTTATTTATTTATATATTTATTTATTTTTTGACACAGGGTTTCTCTGTGTATCCCTGGCTGTCCTGGACTCACATTGTAGACCAGGCTGGCCTTGAACTAACAGAGATCCACCTGCCTCTACCTACTGAGTGCTGGGATTAAAGGCATGCACCACCACACCCGGCAAAGAAACTTCATTAGCATAGGAAAACATTCATCTTTGGGGATGAAGTGAATCGAACTGAAGACTCAGAAAAGAACTCACACACCTATTGTCTGTTAATTTTTGCGAAAGAAGCCAAAACTGTACAATGAAAGAAAGACAGCATCTTCAACAAATGGTGCTGGTCCAACTGTATGTCGACATGTAAAAGAATGAAATTAGACCCATACTAATCACCTTGTACAAAACTTAAGTCCAAGTGGATCAAAGACCTTAACATAAGGCTGGACACACTATATGTATTAGAAGAGAAAGTGAGGAAAACCCTCGAACTCATCAGCACAGGTGACAACTTTCTGAACAGAACACCAACAGCTCAGGCACTAAGACCAACAGTCAATAAATGAGCATGAAACTCAAAAGCTTCTGTAAGGCAAAAGACACTGTCATTTAAACAAAACAGCAACCTACAGATTGGGAAAAAATCTTCACCAACCCCACATCTGACAGAGGGGTAATATCCAAAATTTACAAAGAACTCAAGAAATTAAATGCCAAGAAGCCAAGTAATCCAATAAAAAAATGGGGAACAGAACTAAACAGAGAATTCACAAAGGAGGAATCCCTAATGGCTGAGAGACACTTGAAGAAATGCTCAGCATCCTTAATCATCAGAGAAATGCAACTTAAGGCATCTATGAGATTCCATCTCACACCTGTCAGAATGGCTAACATCAAAAGCTCAAATGACAGCATATGCTGGCAAGGTTGTGGAGAAAGGGGAACTCTCCTCCATTGCTGGTAGGAGTGCAAACTTGTACAACCACTGTGGAAGTCAGTCTGGCAATATCTTAGAACACTTGGAGTAGTTCTACCTCCAGACCCAGCCATATCACTTCTGATTACAGATCCAAATGATTCCTCACCAAATCACAAGGACGTTTCCTCATCTATGTTCATAGCAGCCTTATTTGTAATAGCTAGACACTGAAAACAACCCAGATGTCCCTCAACCAATGAATGAATAAAAAAGCTGTGGTACATATGCACAATGGAATACTACTCAGCTATCAGAAACAATGAAATCATGCAATTTGCAGCCAGATGGATGGAACTAGAGAAGCTCATCCTGAGTGAGCTAACCCAGACTCAGAAGGATGCACATGGCATCTATTCACTTATAATTGGATTTTAGCCATATAGTACAGGATAACTATACTACAGCCAATGTACCAAAGGGAACAGGAACATAGACTTTGTTTACTATCAGTAAGATACTTTGTCCTAGTGGTGCTGACTTGAAGGCCCCTAGTTTATGAGGAGGTTCTTGGCCCTCATATAACTGCTGAACTGGGGCAGGGGACTGTTTTTTAGGGACTCTCTACTCCAGAGGTGTGGGATGGTAGGGATGGGAGTAGAGGGTGGGAGAGCGGGACTTGGAGGGGTGGAAAGAGGATACTGTGGTGGAGATGTAACCTGAGGTAATAAATAAATATTAAAAAATAAAAATATATTATTCAGAAAATTATTGTTTATAACCCTTGTGTGTGGATGACTACAGAAACTCTCACCTATTCCCACTGTATCTTCTTAATTACCAAACCTCAGCAATTTCAGATAAATGGTTAAATGCTTGGCTAGAGAAAAGAGCACTTGTTGAAATCTAGAAGTTTAGGATGAGAGTACCTATTCTATTCTTGCTGGAAGTTTAATGATGACCAAATGAGTATTAAAGACCCACCTTGAGGTGATCCCCTTTATAATGGTGTGATTTGAATTTTGACTCCTTTTTCAGTAGCTGTGTCATCTTGAATAACTGGCTTGATGGGACCAGAATGTTTGTCTATGAATTATATTTCAATAACATTAGTCACTCAGTAGTTTTTTAAGTCTTGCTAAAATTATTGAAACTCTTTGGAAGTGTTGTTAGGAGAAACAAACATAAAATCAGTGCTGTGAAATCACTATTGAGAAAACTGCTTAATACATCAGGTATCTATTTCAAACAGATATTTTCAGTCCATTGTTGGGGGTTAAATCAAAGTGAGAATCTGAAATACCTAGTAACCTCCAGAGCTAAGTGTAGAGAGAATAAACACATTCAGGCTTAGTGCTTAGCTAGTTTTCTCTGTTCCTATACCAGGGCCCAAAAGTGGGGACTGTGCTACCCAATCTCAAGCTGTGTTTCCCCATAGCAGGAAGGGCAATCAAGAAAATCCTTACAGACCTGTCTACAGGCAAACTTGAATTAGACAATATCTCACTGACAATCTCTTCCCAGGTGATTCTAGCCTGTAGCAGGTGGACAACGAAAGTTAATCAACACAAGAAGTCATGATATTCTCCCTGATTGAAAAGCATCACTTTTTGATTTCTGTGTATATTATCTGACAAGTTATAAAAACAAGCCATGTGACAAATGGTAGATAGGGAAATACTGGAAATCAACATGGAGGATGTTATGACACTGAAAGACACAGTGCGCACCACAAGCGCCCATTTTCATTGGCTTTCCCATTCTAGATGTCTTTCCCAGGAAGAGCTAGAAAAATTCAAATCCCAAGAATTTGCTCATAATAGACATTTTTAAGTTGTTTTGGAATGCTAACACAAAAGATAAAATAAAACATTGTGAAATGGATTTGGATAGAACTGAGATATGTCAGTCAAGGGTTTACTTGTCTATTTATTTTAAACTCGAAACAATCACCTAAATAGAGAAGATGAGACATCACCTCCTGAGAAAGGTTGTTTTGTTGTTCTTGCCATAGTTTTGTTTTGTTTCTTCCTAGGTGGTAATTCTGACTCATGCTGCTGGCTTATAATGAAAATTTGGTGTTATTTCTTGTGATTATCTTGATTAGTTTTCCTTTTGACAAAAGGATTATCTGGTACTCTTTTCTTTTTTCTTTATGTCTGAAGTCAGATGCAGGGCAAAATGATTTTGGTTTGGCATTATATTTTCTAGTATTGCAATCTGGTCTTCCCCTTATTAAAAGCCAAATTGTTTCACTCATGTAATGGGGACTATTACTGCTGATAGTTTCCTTTGTTTTTGATCTTTATCATTAAATGGAAACCTAAACCTTCTTGCTCTATAGAGAAAAATGTATGTATTGAGTTGCTGCATGGTTGCCTCTCATTTAATGGAATGGATAAATTCAGCAAGGTTAGCTGAAATATTTCTCAGTGATTCTTATTATAAATCAGAAACTTATTCTCATGCTGAGGTAGAAGTGTACCAAATTCACTTCAGTTCAAACCAGTGAATATTTACTGAAAACTTATCTAAGATATGGAGCACTGTGTGATATCCCCAGAAGCTAAAGGACATTGCCATTGCTCTCAAGCCCTCAATAGTTAACCCTAGGACGATTACATGAAAATAAGCAACACTACAGGCATCTTGAAATACATATAAAGAATAGACTACAGGAATTTGGATGAAGACAATATTGTGCCCTATTTTAGGAAAGCAAAAACAATTTAAGTGATCATCCGGAGAACAGAGAAGGTAGTCCTGCTAGAGTAAGATTTTAAAATAATCTATCAGCTCAATGACCACCTGCTTTCTTAACCACTGAGGAAAGGGTCAATGAAAGGTTTATGAGAGGCCAAACACAATGGGCAGGTCTCAAAGAGCAGAAATATTATATACTAATATGTTCACCTTGTTTCTGCAATATAATTTAAGTGGGAATCCTCACTCTGGCTTTAATAACCAAAGGTATGAACTGCTCTCAGACCCTACTCTGTTTCCTTGTCTTCTCATGCAGCCAGAAAAATGCTATCCTAGTAAAGGAGTCCTCCTCTAACATTGCTTAATAAAGCTGTACTCATTATGGGGCTGGTGTAGTTCTGGAGTCACCTGTTTAGATCCATGTTAAGTTTATCCTATTCTCTAACAAACATTGCTTTTGGGACCTGTGAACAGAAACAAGCCATTATGAAAGGGGTACCATATAACCTTGACTGAGCACCTGCCTTCCCCAAATAGACCAATGTGGGATCCATGATCCAGAGACATCATTATCTCAAGAAAAGCTGCTTCACAACATTTTATCCTTCTGTCACCAGCCACATATCTTACATTTCATATAGACCTTGCAGAATTTGTCTGAAAAGGAACACCTGCCCTTTGAGCAAGTGATGAAGCAAACATGGTGTTTTAGTTTGCTTTCTATTCCTGTGATAAATGTCGTGGCCAAAAGCAATCTGATAAGGAATAAGTTTATTTGGCTTGTACTTCTTTGTCTTAGTGTATCATTGAGGAAAAGCAGGGTAGAAACTCAAGAAAGGAACCTATAGGAAGGAACTGAAACAGAAACCAAAGAGGAATGCTGCTTTCTGACTTATCTCCAATACTAATGTTCAACTACCTTTGTTACAGAGCCCAAGACCACCACCTAGGGAGGGTATTACTCAGAGTGGGCTGGATACTACTGCATCAATTAGGAATTGAAAAGAAGATTCCTCATAGAAAGTGCCCACAGGTCCATTTTTTGAAAGAAATTCTTCATTTGAGGGCCCCTCTTCCAGGTGTGTTAAATTGCCAACCAAGATTAGCCATCTCATGCTATCTGCTTACTTCCATCTCCCTTAGCATGACTCTTGCCAACATCTACTGGTCCCTAAAGTACCACACTGAAAGCTGCCATTATACCATAGTAGAAATGGTTGTCACAGGGGGTTTTCCTAGGCTGAGATAGTACATGACTATGTCCAAAGTCAGTGTTTTAGTTCCAACTCTCTGCACATTGGGAAGAACTACCCTGGAATATATCCAGATGACCATGAACACACTCATCCTAAATGCTACCTGAAGTCCTGAAGCAGCCAAAGCCCTCTCTGTCCAGAAAGAGGCCTCCTGATCCTTGTGCCACGTGACAGTGAGGCCTTGATAGCTGCTGTTAAAGAGCAGCTGATCCAGGAGCTTCTAGTTAGGTACTGCTGGAAATGTGGCATTTAAGTTCAGAAAGAGGCTGCTTACACACTGGTTACCTTATCAGTGGAGTCCCTGGCAAAGCACTTGTTGCAGATAATGTACTCTAGAATCTTGAGGTCATTGATGTTCTCCCTAATCAAGACTGCAAGTCAACATCCTTGATGCTGTTTTTTAATAATATCATCCTGGAAACAAAGGAACTGTGGAAGAATGAGAGTTCCTGGCTTCTTACAGAAGAACTCAGTGAGGTTGATATAATAATCATCTTCCCGGACTATTCTGAACACTTTGGTGAGACAACAGGGTGAATGAGAAGATGGTAGTATTTTGAACCCAGGGTCAAAACTGTGAATTCATGAACTACTTAAATAACAGCAAAACTCCATAACTTCAAAACTAAAAATCACTTTTTTGAGGAACTGAACTACTTACTACGTTTTAGTGTCACAAATGTAAAGCTTTTAAAGCTTAACAAAATGTTCAACATTTTTACTTCTTATACTCACAGAAAAAATGACTACAGTCAGAATGTAGGCAGCATGTAGGTTTCTCACTCAAGAGTACATTCAACTAGAATGAAACAGGTTATATATGGAGAGTTACGGGGCATAAAATCTATTGCTTCTTTATTCTCCTAAATAGCCAGTTAGATAGTTATATATAAGTAAATGTATGTTTGGAAACAAATGAATGCTTTTCAGAAAATAGTAATAAACTAGGAACTATTATAAGTATAGAGTATATATTTTTACAACTTCTCCTAGTTTGGGACAGGTAAAAATGTGGATTTCCTGTATACCATGTCTCATAAGTGCTGTTTCTCAAGGCATCCAAAGAAAATTTGTTCTAGGGTGTGTAAAGAAAGCAACATCTGCAGAGATCAAGCCCTTGTGTTCTTAACATCATCATATTTGTACATTACTTCTGTCCATTGTCCACAATGAAAAGGCATTTCAGAGTTTCTTAATATACCTACTAGATGCATGGACTATTGAACTATTGACTACATGGCATTTTTAAAAGTGGTAATGACTTTAAAACAGACTGTAATAGAAATCCTGAACATTCTTGATCCATGACTAGCTAGCTCCTTGATTGTGGAAGCTACAGACAAAGAGGCCAAGAATCATTATGAAGAAAGAACAGCAGGAGGTTTCTCTGAATGCTGATAAAGAAACAAAGACATACACAATAAAATTGTTCTTGGGAGAGGACCACAAATGAGGTGAACTGAATATGATACAGTAATAAGTACATATGATTTTATATACTGTGTCTGTTCATTAGATTCAAACAATGCCTTCCACTAAATGCAAACACATAGGTAATTTGTTACAGGTTCCCAAGGAAAATGTCCAAGTTCCTACATTTTAGTAGAAACAAGCTAAGATTTTCAGAGGAAGAAATCAATGTATAAATTATTACCATGTTTGAAAAATTTGGAAACACATGATTTGAGTAGATGAAAGATGTAGGATGTTAATTGTTTTGCCTCTATATTCATTTTTATCACAGAAAAATGTTCTAGCCAATATTTCAGGGGATATTATGATAAGCCAAGACTGTCAAAATAATTTTTTTCAACAATCAATTTTTCTCAGTATTTAGAATATTTAGACATTTGATTCATTTTAAGTGTTAGTTGGAACGTTTAAGATATTAATATACTGTCCTCTCTTTTATAACCAGAATTAAACATGAATGAAAATTTATCATTGAGCATGAGAAAGGAAAGAAGGAGAAAACTGCAGAGGAGGGGAGAGTGAACCACCTGTGTTGTAGCTGCTGAGCTCTCAAGCTTGGACGTCAGAGGTGGTGGTCAGCGGTTTACAACGTAACTCACAGGACTGTGGGCCAATAAATTAACTACCTAAGCCTGGTAGACACTGAGTCAGGTAGTTTTTCTGGTTACTTTGAACTCAATTGGCAACCAAAATATTAAAATATGTAAAAATCAAGTGGCTACTTTTGATGTTTAAAATTGAATGTTAATACAGTAAATTAAAATGTTAAGGTTTTCAGGTAAAAAAAAAATATACTGAACCTGTAGGTGAATACAAATTGATTCAATTTTTAAAATAACTGTATTGTTTAGGTAAGCAGAGGGAAGATATTATCTTATGTGACCAATAAGTGAAATAAATTTAAGAAGAGCAGTCAAGGTCTTGAAATTGACAACTATCAAATGCTTTGAAATATATTCAGTCAGGAAAAATAATTAAGTTCCAAGGCTCATATTCATCAGAATCCTAGATATATCTCTGGCATCTTAACCAGCCAGCCAGAATTTAGAAAGAACTAGAAAGGGTAAGTTTATTCAGCAGTAAATCTCAGAGGGTGAAAACATTCTAGGCCTAGATTAGATTGGAAGGATGCTAGAAGCTTCTAAGCCTTGGTCTAGGTTAGCAGATGGAGGCAGTAAGCCTTGGAAATGACAATTACATCAGGCAAATAAAAGATACATATGGACTGGACATTGGGAATGTATGCTAAGCCATATAACTCATAATTGTGGCCTATTTATTTCAGTAGTTTTGTATTATATTTATTGTTATAAGAGAAAGAACCATTTGTTGGACTGAAAGGGGGAGTTGTTGGGGAGAAAAGATATACCTTAAACAAACAAACAAAAAAAAAGGGTAGAGAATGGGGAGGTTGAGGGGGAAGAAGGTGGAAGGGTGGGACAGGAGGGGGGAGTAGGGATTGTGATGAGATGTAACTTGAAGAAATAAAAAATAAATTATAAAAAAAAACTTTAAAAAAAGATACTTTTATTTAGGACTTGCTAAGTGCAGGAAATAAGACCAGCAATGTATAAATGAGATATTTTGAAACTGAAATGCCTGTGTGTAGCAAAGGAACTTGTCAATCAAGTGAAGACACAGCCCACAGGATGGAAAGAAAACTTTGCCAGCTATACACACTTTTTATCCTTTTCTGAACTCTGGCTAACTGGTTCAACTCAGCTGTTCTGGCTCAAACTCCCCTCTAAACTGACTGATTCAAACTGGCTTCTCTCAGCTTCTGACTGAATTTCTCTGCTTGGCCCCAAACTAAGCAAGCAATCTGTTCTAATCTTCTGGCTCCTTCTCATTCTCTGAATTGTTCTGTCTTCACTTGTCTCTAGCTAATATCTCCTCCCCTCTTTGGGGTACTGGGAATTAAATCTAGTGTCTTGTACATACTAGACAAGCACTGTGCCACTGAGTATACCTTATTCATGTATTTACTATTTCTTGATTTAGTAAATATTTAATGTTGTCTGAGTTTTTTATTGAGGATTTTTAATCATCTACTTTTGTATATTTGCTTAACTAACATATTATATTATATTATATAAACTATATATGTTTAATATGTCCTTTTGATATGTTGTTATAAAAACACAAGTGAGTGAGGAATGGGTTCTTTTGGTCTTCCCAGCACTTTTTTGGACCATGATAATTTCCTCAGTCCATTCCCTTCCTGGTTTTAGCCACTTCTAAAAATGCATGACATATGAAGCATAAAGTACATGTAATGGGAAATTTGTGATTCTTTAACATTTGCTCTCAATTCTAAAATACTGATACTCAGATGATTTTTCTAAATTCTTCTTTGCAAGCTATTTGGATTATATGATCCCTTCTCATTAAGTCCTTTCCAGAGTCCCAAAGGTAATTAATAAAATAATTTTCATTCTATTAGGAAAGATAAGACTGCTTTAGGTAGTATAGTCAAAGCAGGAAGCAGGGTTTCCAAAGCTTGCTCTCAACCAGCATCTTATACTTTTTCAATGCATGAAACGGAACAGGGATGAGTAAGTAATAATAAAGGAATTAGTGCATAGTTTTTTTGTGTGAATGAAGTTTGGAGGTATAATTAACAATAACATGTATGTTGGTATTTGTAACTTTAAAACTTTGACACATGTTTTGTTCACTGTTGGGGCTAATAACATTGCTTCCGATAGGCTGATTTCAATCCTGAAATCTAGTTACCACCCCTTCTGAGACATTCTCTTGATTGGTTAATAAAAGTCGCTGATAGCCAATTAGCTGGGCATAAATAAAGAGTATAGGAATGCAGGATTCCTGAGATTAGAACAGGAACCCTGTGCTTTATCCAGAGGATTAGCTCATTCCAGCCAGGAGCAGGAAGAAGGCGGACACACACCATGGGTTAAAAAGCAAAGCTTAATTTTTTCAACAGTTCACTTAACTAAGTGATTCAAAGAATGCCTGCCAATTCAATTTATCATCTATTTTCTTTAAAAATAGACAATATATTATGTCACTTTTCTAGAGAATGTTGTCTATACAGTTCTTTTGTTTATCTCATCACCTGTATTGACTTTTTCTGGATTTAAAATATGTTCTAAACCTATTTTATAGGGCAGTTTTGTGAATCTCAAATTGAAATTAACATATTTGACACATATCTTTATTTCTTTAATGCTAAAAGTCCCTCTAGTTTTATATTTCTTTTTGAGAAAGTGAATCACAGATTATTGTTGTTCTTACGATATCTTCTAAAACTTTAAAATTACATAATAAGTGTATTAAATTTTATGGCTTAGGGGAAAAAATTTGTGTCTTAGACCAAACAGCATTAGTCAGGATTCAGCTAAGAGTTTCACATTTAATGAGATGAGAGATTTTTTGTTTTTGTTGTTGTTTGTTTTTGTTTTTTGTTTTTTGATTTTTTTTTTTTTTGTAGAGTTGAGGACTGATCTCAGGTCTTTAAGCATTTTAGGCTGGTGCTCTTCCACTGCCCTGCATCCACATCCTTGAAGGAGTTCTTGAGGTGGGATGAATTGGTATCTAACCCATTAAAAACTTGCCCTTATGCTCAAAGGATAAATAACTATGTTGCCCCTAAAAAATGGGTTTCTAATAAATTTGTGGAAATAAGTTTTTCCCAAAGCTGTTGTCTTTTCACAGCTTCTTAAAATGTGAGTGCAAACAGTAAAAGAATTCAGAACTCACAATGATAAAAATTTGATTCCCAATTAAATGTATAACTAATCCAACATATTTATGGCTGTACTTGCTTAGTTTCATGTGACTTCCCTTCAGCCTTAGCTCTCTACTCATGACAGGCACAGTGCATGTGCAGTTTGTCATGGTAATTACTCTACCCAGTCCTCTTTCAAAACTTCTGTTCCTATGAGACTCTGCTGTCTTGTGGAATACAGTGTTTTACTATATATACTCATTTAGGCTTTTCAGCAACAGGAGTTATTTATGGAAAATAAGATGTTTTAGTTTCATTATTTAAGTATCAATGGTAAGTATACTTATCATTGGACTGTATTTTGTTAGAATCTTTGACTAAAAATTACTGTTTGGGTTATTGACTTGAGTTTCACTAAGAAAAAGAAGTCCATTCATTTTGACTTGGGATTAGAATAGAGTTTCTCAAATTTTTGAAATTGTTCCTAATCATACTTTGCAATTTTGTAGTATAGATTTAGCAAAGTGGTATTCTCAGCACTGATGATTTTATATATAAAATATCAACTAACTGAAAAACACTGAAGATTCTCATGTTCTGTAGTATCAAATATTCAGCCATGACTTAATATTTTATGTAAAATTAAAAAGCACATCTATCTCATTAGTATGAAATTTTTCTGTCTTTAATAAATAGTACAATTATATGCAAAGAATTACTTTTTCATACACTTCTGTATGAAATATTACTTGAAAAATTTGAGATATATTATATTTCTACATGCCCAAGATTATGCACAAATTTCTCAGGTTAAGAAGGATCCACTGGGAATTAATGGGAGAAGTCCTGCCTCGTAGAATCTGTATGTTCTCTAGAGGTCTGAGAGCTTTCTGTGTTTTTGACATATACATTCATGTGCACACGCACACACACACACACACACACACACACACACACACACACGCACACACACACACGCACACACACACACGCACACACACACACACGCACACACGCACACACATACACACACGCACACACACACGCACGCACATACACACACACGCACACACACGCACACACACACACACACACGCACACACATACACACACACACGCACACACACACGCACACACATACACACACACACACACGCACACACACACACACACGCACACACACACAATATAGAGAAGCAAAATAAGCAAAATTCTCAATCACTGAGATTACATTTCTTCCTACCTAAAGTTCATAACTAATTGACTCTGTTCATCTGTTAGAGAGTATTTAATTTCCTTTTAATTTATTTTTCATCATAGTCAGCAGTTTTCAGCTTGAGCATATGTGATAGCAAATGCTGCTATTGACTGAATGAGATATAGAGAATTAGATGTGGTCTGTGATAAATAAACCAGCTCCTTTTGTCCCAAAGGAAAATGAAGGCTTTAATGACTCTTCAACCAGTTGGTAGAAACCATTATTTAGATTCAAATTAAAACCAAGTTTGTTGTACATTGTCAACACTCGGATGAGAAGACATTGTGCAGATCTCTGACAACCACCTTGGTGGGTGATTTTTTACAGAGGAGAGATGTAGTTAATGGAGTAGGTTAGACATTTCCAATAATAAAACATATTGGTTTTGTCTGGAGACTGACTTGCTAATTACTTGGGTCCTAAATAATGCAAACCTTGTTCTCCTTTATTAGCTAATATCATTCAGAGGTTGGGAAGATGGTTATAAAGACCAATTAAAGATACAGTTCTCTGGCGTGCTAGAGCCGTTTATAATCTTGGCAATATGAAATGTCATATGGGGGAAGTCATTATCAGAATCTTCTTCCTTAGTTTATATTAGTTTCTGAAAATATTTTTCTTCTCTTTGTATCAGTCTTACACAAAGCCTTTGATGGTGTTGTTATAACTCTTGTTCAATAACAAGGAATTCTAATTCTAAAAAGAATTCTTTGATACCACATTAACCTTGCATCAGATAAACAAGTGTATTAGGGACTGTGTTTAATGCAGCCGAATATGAATATAATGCATTGTGTTTGAATAGAAATAGAAGAAAGAGAGCACAGAGCAGCCTAGGTAGCAGGAAACCTTGTTGCATGGAACTGCTTTTCTTTAAATATATCTGTTCCACTAATAAGTATCAGTTGGAGGAAAAGCTGTTTTATATACAGGGAAATGCTATACCTTAAAGACAATCTAGCTTTATTAGTGCTGATGTATTTATCTAGTTTTTTATATTATTCAATACTTAGAAAAATGTTTTTCTAATTTGGGAGATAAAAATAAATCACAACATCCCCATAACAATCTTAAGGTCATTACAATGAATATGAAGATGATGTTACATTTCTTTATATGCTTCTCAAAATAATTATGTTTCTATATAACTTTAAATACATTTGGATATTAAGGACGTTCCTTTGATGGGCTGCATAATGGCCTCTAAATATGAGTTTGATTTAAATCCCAGAACCTGTGAATGTTGCTTTCTATTGAAAAAGAAGGTATGCATACGAATTAGTTACACTTCTCATCACACAGACAGAATCCCTGAGAAAAACAACATAGAAAAAATTTATTCTAACTTATGTTATAAGATAGTAGAGGGTGCAGTCCATCATAGAAGAGAAGCATGTCTACAAAGGGACTTTGGCTGTAGCAGTCACATTTTGATGTGGTTTTCTCATACATCAGTATCTCAGGAAAGAGAATGCTCAGCTATAAACACAGCCATCCTATAACCCTCCGTCTTGTCCCTATAGTCATAGGTCTGCCAATTAGTTGCCATGTCGACACTGTTCTAGAACCTTCGAAGAAACATCAATATCTGGGGAGTGCATCTTCCATATGTTAGTTCCATCTCCATATGTAGGAGACATTTCACAATTGAATCAAGACAGCATACTTGATTAATTTAGGAATTTGGGCATTATATTTTTGAGAAGATGACTTAGTCAGTAGTCTTTGTAGCATAAGCAGAGACTGAGTTGAAATCCCTGGCACACACATAGAAGCTAGGTATGGCAGCACACTCCTGTAATCCAGTGCTGCTGGGACATAAATAAGAGGATCCCTGGAGTTGAGAGCCACCTTGTCTAGATAAATTGACAATTCCTGGCAAACTAAGATACTCCACATCAAAGTACGGTGGAGATTGGTTGAACATATACACATATACACTGGCTTCCATATGGACACATGTGTATAAACACATGAGCATGTACACACATATTCATGTGCATAAAAGAATTTATGGATGCAAAGATTTTTCTGACTTATCTTGTGAACCTAATGTAACCATAATGGTCCTCATCAGAAAGAAGTAGATGATGTCAACAGTGGCAGAGGAAGTGAAGCAGAGTGGTATACTTTGCAACCAGAAAAAAAGCCAAGGAGTGTGAGCTGTCAGCCCAGTAGAGTTCTCCTCAAAGCATGAGACATGAACTAACCATGCTGATACCTGATTTTACCAGAGTTGAAATGATTTTGGGCTTTTAACTTTCAAAATGTTAAGAGAATATATTTTTTTAATTTATTTATTTTTTCAAGTTACATCTTGATCACAGCTTCCTCCTTCCTCCCCTCTCAGTCCCACCCTCTCTCCTTCCCCATCTCTGTCCTCTCCTTCTGCTAAGTTGGTGGAAAATTGTTAAAGAAAAATGAACACAATGCAATTTAAGATGGTAGTATCATCTCTGAAGTCTGTGAGTACTTTTAGAGTTATGATATAATGTCTCTAGCACACCAAAGCATTCCTGGGTAATGAATATCTATTTTAGAGTCTGTTGCAACAGTTGTTAGACGTTCAATCTGAGGGATATTAACAGAGTTCCTTTAGTTTCATTTTCTTTACTTGTAAAGTAGGATAACAATAAAAATGGAAACTATCCTTTAAAGTAGTTAATGATAACATGAGTCAGTACATATAAAAGCAGTACTTAGTACAGTGGCTAGGTGCATAGCAATAATGCTCATCTCTATTTATCCCATTAAGTAGAAGTACTGTTGTGGGACAATCAGTAAGCAGACAGATGTTGTGTAATAGACTTTTACCAGGAACACGTGAACAAATGACTACTCACCTCAGATAGAGAACTGATTACAGACCAAAGTACAGATACCACCAAAGTCCAACTTGGTAATCCTGTGGTTTTTTACTGGAATTATTTACAAGAATATTGCTGGAGGGGTACTTATAGATGCAGAAATGAGTTAAAGACAATGGCATCACCAAGTCCCACTCCAGCTTGGATGACAGCTAATTGAAGATGGGGACAGTGCACAGCATGCAGGCAGCTCTGTATGTTAGAAAGTGCCCCTTCCAGGGTCTTTTCCCAAGCAGTATATCTGGACTGTGTATCTTCTGGGAAGTTTGACATGTCTCTGTTTCTTCCTGGTGTCTGAACTTGTCTAAGAATTGTCTTTGTTTTTGACTAGTCTGAGAATGACATGCAGCAGTCCTTGCTATTTAGATATTCTGAAATGGAGATGATTGTGAATCTATTCAGAATCAGGGATTTCCTGGATCTGTTTGAGTTGTTTACTTCCTGATTTAAGGAAAATCTCACCTCTCCTTAGAATATACTGTTGTATCAACTCCCTGCTAACATCCTGTTTTAAGATGTTTCTCTCCAAAATGGGAGGTCTTTATCTTAGAGGAAACTGTTACATAACAGCAGTGATATGACACTGTCATTAGTGGGTAAGTAAGCAAATGATGATTTGAGGTTAAGGACTTGGAAATTGCAAGAAATAAACATGACACAACAGTTGAAAGTAGACACAGGAGGCAAAGCTTCCAAACTACTTCTTCACATACGTTTAACAATCACTGTGGTTCTTTGGAGAAGGTATTATTATTTATACTGAGAAGAATTAGGCAACAAAAAATACATTTTGTACCCATGAGTCATAAGTCTACATATGGAAGAAAATATTTTCACTCAAACCTGGTTAATGAATTTCATTCACTGAAATCAAGGACACTGTGACATCATCAACACAGGTAAATCCATTGTTTAAGACAGTTATCTACTCCAGATAGAAGAACTTGCCTTTTTAGTTATAATCTATTTCTAGTTCGTTGTCCTGCTTGGTTTCTGTGGCTGTAACAAACATTATGACCCAAAACTCAATGTGGAAAGGGTCAATTTCAACTCACAGTTTATATTCCAGCATCAAGGGGAGCCACAGCAAGGATGCAAGGCAGGCATCTGGAGCAGAGACAACTTATTCGCTTGTTTTCAGGTTATGTTTAGCTGCCTTTCTGACACTTGCCCAGGGACGGTATTGGCCACAGTGGGCTAAGCATTCTGCATCATTTAGCAAGTAAGAAAATGTCTAACAAACATATAGGCCTATCTGATGGAGACAATTCCTCAGTTAAGTTTCCCTCTTCCTAGGTGTCTCTAGTTTGTGTCAAGTTAACAAAAAAGTACCCAGCATATTACATCTGAGCATACAGGAATTATATTTTTAATATGTGATGAATAGCTTCACACTTATTGGCTATTTAGTTAGAGTCAGGAAAGGTTTTATAACAAAAGGTTGAAATTCTAATTCTCAATGGAGCCACTCATTTTTTATACATTAAAACTTGTATCTAGAAAATCTGTTAATGAAGCAAACTTTCTCTCCTTAACATATTCATTTTGGTTAAGTTTTATTATTGAGAATATTGTAGCATAAGTTTTGCTATATACTTTTCAAAAATCGGATATGTAGTAAGTACTGTGTGTTCAAGTGGAAGGATGAATTTAGCTCACTACTGTTGTTCAACTTTATCTGTCAAAACATGGTTGCTTTAAAGAAAGTGAGTTCTATAGTTAGGCTGGGCCTCTGTTCTAAAGTATGCCTTCAACCTTCCACTATTACCCTTTCCTGTGCCTGCTGCTCACACACTCTCAAATATCTTGATTCTGTCCTGATCCAAGTAGTTCTTTGTGTTTCCTAGTCTCGTTACCCACGTCCAAAGGTAACTGACCATTTAATTTACAGAATTGAAGGGAGCATGCTTTTGTCATTTAGCTATTTTATCATTTTACAGGGAAAAGGGACCTTCAAAGTGACAATTTTTTTCACTCAGCTCAAATTTGTCTATTTGATATTCCAGTGCTTTGTCAGTTATAAGCAGAGATCTGTATGATCCTATTGATATGTGCCTCATTGTTTTTTCCTTTGTTTCATTTAATGGAAAACAAGCTTCATGATGCTTTTTTATCCTCTTTTTAAAAAATCAGCCAACATTTACCCTCAAGCGCTGAGTAAAGAAATTAAGTTGTAAAAAGGTTTTTTTTTTTCCTTGTATAATCAGACAATTTCCCCTTTAGCATTCTATAAAACAGCTTTAGGGTCCACTTTGACATTGCTTCTGTCCTTAACTAAGCTATTCACTGTCACTGTGTCTATAATTTCCCCTAAGTTTTGCCTTGATATATTCATGAATCTTTCTACTAATAATGCCAATAAAACACATATACATACATGTGTATTTTTATCATTTACATATGTATATATACACATGTTAATTTAATATTATCTCATGAACTTTCTTAGGGTATATACATGTAGTCAAAATGACTAATATTCATAACACTCTCATAATGTAGATACTATGACTATATTTTTATATTATTGTTTACAGAGGGAAAAAAACCTAAATGATCATAAAATTCAAATTTCTCTTTACTCTGTCTTCCAAACAATCTCTACAAACTTGCTGTCAGACAGTTAATTCTTCAGTTATTGGTAAATTAACTTACAAGTTACCCCAACCCTACAGAATCACTGATACCTCTTCAAGGGTTCTTGTCTGTTAGTTTATCTTTGAAGGCCCCAGTTTTAACTCTCCACTGTGGCCTACTCAAGTTCTTCATTTTTCCTCTCCTCTGTCTCACTTCCACAATGAAGTTTGAGATGGTCTTTCCGCAGAGTCTCTAGAATCTGAGTTATAAATGAGATCTGAAATATAGAATCTTGGAAAAATGCTAACAGAGGTTCTTGCATCATGTGACAGTCCCTTGTGGCTTGATGTAGCATCTCTTAATAAACATATTCATATTTATGGAGCTAAACATAAATGAGCAGTGCCATGCACAAAGATCATTTGAATCTCTTTCAATAACTTAGCTCCTAAACAATGAGTTATAAAAACTTCCCATTTTCATAATTTTGTGAATTTCTCATCTGAATACTAGAAAATGTGGAATTGCATCCCATTCATTTTGTTAAATTTATCACATTTTATACTTGCATGGAAACAAAGACATACAACTTTCTGCTTTCTTCTGACAAAACTTAAGCACAAACATACTCAAGATCATTATTTATTCTTTACTTCAAAACCAATTTACCCACTTTAATACTAATTATAACTGCAAGTATTCAACATGTGTCCATTTTTTCTCTAGTAGACACAGAACAGATAGAGACTAGGGATTATGTCTTTAATTTTTATCACTCCACAATCAGGTGGAGTCACATTTGAGTTTAAATTACTACATAAATATTTTTCTAAATGCTCCATAAATTATTGGATTGATTGTGATTAACAGGGTGAGTCTAGTTTATATGGAATATTGAATAAGATATGAAACTTACTGAGAGTGATCTGTTATATCTCTCATAATGATGTGCTACAACAACTTTTTCATTTTGTTTTTTATAGGTTAAATATGTTAAATTAATTATTATAACAGTATTCTCGGTTGGTTACTTTGGTGTATAGAGAGATTCTTCACTTTGAAAATTAACGTGCCATGGTTTTATTACTTATAAGAAAAAGGAAAGAGATAGCTAATGAGATCCACATGTGATGTTTTATTCTGGTGGACACAAATTACATGTTTGTCCTTTCCTGAAACCCTCTTATTCACTGAGGAAAAAAGGAAAGTGTCCAAATTCCCAGCTGTTCTACTCCATGGTCTTGTCTTTAACTTTGAAGAATTTGTCTGATTCTCTTTATAGCTTCTAATTTACCTTTAAAACCTGGAAAATATTTCTACTTAGTTTTGATTAGGAGATAAGTCTCTTGAGTGGATCACAGAGTTAATACCAAAGACTTGTGGATTTCTATTATCAATTAGTATATTTTACATGTGTTCCTTTATCAAAATTGACTTGGAAAAATATGACAGGACAGAGTATTTGACAGTGTGTTCAGTTTTCAAAAGAATCCACACGACAAGTTGTGAGTTGTTCATAGAATATATTTACCCTCCACACAATAAAAGCATGGTCCTTTCAGTAGATTATCTTGTTTTACATCTTTGCTCAGTCAGAAGTTAAAGTCTCAAACACTATGCCTGGGGATCTGATGACTCTGGGATATCATGTGTAATTGCAAGTTTTGTAGGAGAAGAGACAAAGAAAACTCATGGAACATTGGTGACAGTCAAATGAGATGGTCTAGTTAAAGTGAGCTTTTAAGAAGAAAGCTAATAAAATAAAATATGTAAATCTCTTTTGAAGTCCCAGAACAGAGAGACTGAGATGTATTCTGGACCTGAAACAGGTATTTGATGCTGAAGATGCTAAAAGTCTTTTAGGTGTGTTTTGATTTGTAAGAGATGAATTGAGCAGAAATATAAAACAAAACAAAACTGTCTATAGATTTTAATCTTCTTGGTACCAGATAACAATTTCTTTTTCATTCCTCAATTATAATCCATTTTAATTGAGACAATTGTATTCAGGCACATGGTTTTACAACAGGACTATCACTTATCATTCCAAGGAATCTTCTTCTTTTTTTTTAAGAATAATTTATTTATTTTTAGTACATTGGTGTTTTGACTACATGTGTTTCATCAGATTGTTTGGAACAGGAGTTACAGACAGTTGTGAGCTGTCATGTGGGTGCTGGGATTTGAACCTGAATCTTCTGGAAGAGCAGTCAGTGCTCTTAACCACTAAGCCATCTCCCCGGAATCTTCTTCTTATTCTAAATATCAGAGCAATATTAGTTTATATTTCATAGAGGTTTTGATGACTAGATGTGGTAATGTATGTAAAGCTTTCTCACTAACTGATTCTTTAAAGGGTAACCAGAATGACAGTTCTGAGAGCCAGTATAGTTTGTAAAACAGGAAAATAAGAAACAAGGAATGTATAAGGTGAAGCATGAGAAAGAACCAGAAGACCTTAAAAATAAAATAAAATGAGAACACATGTGAAACACTGCCCCAGTGTTTTCCTGAATTCAAAATACTTTTCTGCATGAGATCATGTGCTTCTGAGATCCAAATGACAGCTATGCAAGACCCCTATAATTTAAAATTACTATGAGAAAAGTACAATTTGTATGAAACTGTCATGAGACACATTATTTTGTATAGTAAGTTAACAATATAATTAAAATATTTATAAATATGGTTTTATAGTTAAAAACATCCATTTTAAAATTATTTCTAAATTTATCAGTTCTTTGTTATATAAGTGCTCTGAATTTTAGTTATATTTTTACTTGTTAAATTGTTTATTAAAAGTAGGTTATTGATAACATGCTATGTTCATTATGGTTCCTCATAACTGAACAAGATGAAGTCTATCCAATGAAATTAACCAGGAATTGTGGATACCTATAACAGGATATTGTATTTATATTTACTGAATTATATTGCCTCAAAATAAAACTTTATGGATTAAAAAAACTCATTAAAATATGTGCTTGATTAATTCAAATGGACTGTGTTGTATGCCTGTATTTGAGAGTGAGCCACAAACAAAGAGCAAGAAGAAAGTGTAAGGAAAATCCTGAGCATACTCCATATGACTTATTGTTAATCATAATTACCAACAATGTATGGGAAGTTTGATACATGGGAAGTGTGCTTCTCTGCTTTTGTGTGATCCTGATTGTCTGTGTGAATGGGATTGGTGAAAACCCTCAGACTGAGAATGTCCCAGGCTTTGATGTATCTGCTGCTAAGACTTTTTCTCTGAGCTGTCAAATGATCTCCTCTTCTTGAATGTAGAGGTGGATAATTATCACCAAAGCTGGAATGTACTGTGAGTCATCAGAGATTCTCTATACTTGCAGCAAAAAGAATGATAGTGATCTGGTACCAGAGGTATTTCAGGAACAGCAGGAAGCCCCTAGTTGTGAATATTTTGCCAAACTTCTAACTGGAACAGAAAACTTTCAGCAGCCAAATTTGTACATGTAATGAACTAGCCCATGCTCTGAGCTATTATGCTGATTTCTATGAATTTATTTCTAATTTATAGGCATTTTAAAATTATATCTAAGGCCTCTTTTTATACTGTCTAGCATGAAAATATTGTTAAAATTAAATGAGCAGCATTTTTCTCAGTTCTGTTCAAACCACAGATGCTGGGCTTGATTTTATTTCTAACAGTGAGATTGAAATTCTATTTTAATATGCAGAACTGCAGCCTGGGGAGCCATAAAACACAGAGTGTTTTCATTAGATGATGGCCCTGCACCTCTAGTTAACAGGAAAGCTGATTCATCAAACAGCAGCCATCACAGCTACATTAACTAAGACCTGGAATGAAAACACGAGATGGGGTGAAAATTACCTGTTTTGCATCATATAATTGTAACTTTGGAGAAATTCCTAGTTTGCGGCATAAAACTGTTACAGGGGATGCATGAGGGTTTGCTGTAAATTTGCTGCAGATGGCCTAAGATTGAATATTTTTTTGTATTTCAAAGGGATCTTAAATTTTATATCAGTTGCCACTAATTTAAAGGAGTGAATGTCCACCTTTATGTTCTCTGCTCTGCACCAGAGAGAGAAATGAATTTGAATGAATTCTATGTTGGAATTTCCCTCTGAAATATTTAATGTGCAAAATAAAGAGTGAGAATCCAGGGACTTAGTTACTTATCTATTGCTATATAGAGACACCATAACCAAGGCAACTTTTAGCAGAAAATGTTTAATGGGAGCTTGCAGTTTCAGAGGGTAAGTCCACAGCCAACATGATGGGAATTGTGGCACAAGTCGGCAGATATGGTGCTGGAGTAACCAAGAGCCTGTATCTCATCCAAAGCATGAAGCAGAGAGAGGTAACTGGGAATTGTTTTTGATTCCTGTAAATATGTTCCCATTGACACACCTTTTCCAAAAACACCACACCTCCTACTCTTTCCCAAACAGTTCCACTAACTGGGGATCAATTATTCAAACATATGAGCCTGTAGGGGTCATTTTCATTAAACTACCAATGGAATCATTTGTTCTAGTGGAATTACAGAATCTATCTGTATATTGAAATGTCCCTACTGACCTCAGGCAATAAATTGACATGATCCCTCTGACCATGTCACTGATCATGGAAAAGGGATTGCTGAATTCAACCCCTAAAAGCAAAACAGGTAGCAAAAAACCAAACAAACAAATAAAAAAACCTTTGTGATTCATGCACCCAATGCAATTTCTCAAAAAAAAAATAATAAGGCTAGAAGACACCGAAATCATTCTACTCATTGAATTGAAGCTTTTCTTTTTCTTTTTTTTTTTTTTATAAATACTTTATTTTTTTTTTCTTCAAGTTACATCTCAGTAACAAACCCCTCCCTATTCCCCCTTCCCAACCCGCCCTTCCACCCTCTTCCCTCCAGAGGTTTCCCCTTTCAGTCCAACAGCTGGTTCCTTCTCTTATAACAGTAAGTATTA
>CAJQZJ010032273.1:2855962-2881209 GCA_907164525.1 Lophiomys imhausi | reverse complement strand
TCCTTTTATGTTCAGTCCTTCTGTTCTCAGCTGTTTAGATGACCTAAGGGGTTTGTAGGCAGAAGCTGATCTTGCAGGCTTCACTGAGGTTCCGGCTGGGGCATTGTGTAGAGCTGAACGTTCCCAGCGACACTGGATTGCAGTGGTGGTTGCAGGCCCCCGATGTTGAAGCTTTTCAATGGTATTTTCCTGGCTTCTTTTCTAAGTAGAAGCAAGGGAATAGAGATAAAAGTGGATAAGCACACTCCAGAGGCTTTCTGAGCTTAATTTCTTATTTCCTTTCAAACATATCACCATGACTTTAGCTATTTCATTTAGTAGCTTCTATTAAAACTTCACTTTCTAAAAATGATTAAATTGTTCCCAGGTTCTTGGTATTACGAATGAACATAGTTTAGCAAATGTCCTTGAGGTATAGCTGGGTTTTGAGGCAGAACTATTCCCAATTTTCGGAGGAAGCGCCAAATTGATTTCTACTGTAGTTGTACAAGTTTGCATTCCTATCAGCAATGGAGGAGCATTCTCCTTGCTCCAAATCCTTGCCAACATGTCCTGTCACTTAAGGTTTTGATCTAGCCATTCTCACAGGTGTGAGATAGAATCTCACAGTCATTTTGATTTGCATTTCCCTGATGAGTAAGGACTTTCAGCATTTCTTTAAGTGCTTTTTGGCCATTAGAGATTTCTTTGTTGAGAATTCTCAGTTAGCTTTGCACTCTAGTTTTTAAATTGGGTTATTTGATTTGCTAGTTTCTTGAGTTCTTTGTATATTTTGGATATTGGCCTCTGGTCAGTTGTAGGATTGGTGAATATATTTTCCCAATCTATAGGCAGTCAGCAGCTTTATTCTTATCAACCAAAACCTGGAAACAACCTAGGTGTCCCTCAACCAATGAATGGATTAAAAAAATGTGGTTGGTACATTTACACAATGGAATACTACTCAGCTATTAAAAACAAGGAACTATTCGATTCACAGACAAATGGGTGGAACTAGAAAAGATCATGCTGAATGAGGTAACTCAGGTCCAGAAAAAAAACAGATGGTATGTACTAACTTATAAGTGAATATTACCAATACAGTACAGGATAACCATCTTACAATCCACAGACCCAATGAAGCTAAGGAAGGCCCAAAGGAGGATACTTGAATATCACTCAGAAAGGCAAAAATATAGATATCAGAAATAGATGAAGAGAGGGAACTGGATGGGAGCCGGGATGGGGAGAGAATGAGAGAGGAGATCAGGTAGGGGAAACAGGGGTGGGAGGTGGTAGGGCTGAGAGAGAGAAGGGAAACTGATGGGGTAGAGATCTTTGGGACAAACTGGAGACCTGTTTGGGGTAGCCTCCTTCGAGGATAGTTCAGTGACTGTAGCTGAGAATTCTAGCAGGGGGAATATGAAGACTGAAGTGGCCATCTCCTAAAGCCAAGAAAGACTGCCAGTGGAAGGAAGGGAATACCAACCCACCCGTAAAACCCTTGACCCAAAATCTACCCTGCCTATAAAACATGCATGTATAAGGATGGATCAGAGATTGAGGAAATGGCCTGCCAATGATTAGCCCAATTTGATACCTAACCTATGGGAGAGAGCCAACCCCCATACTATTAATGATGCTCTGACTTGCTTGCAGACATGAGCTAGATGTCTGACCTCTAGAGGTTCCACCCAGTAAATGATTGAAACAGATGCTGAGATCCACAGCCAGACAGAGACCTGGGAGTCTTGTGGAAAAGTTAGGGCAAAGGACAGAGGCACCGGAAGGGAACAAGAGCAACAGAGGCAACTAATCTAGGCCTATGTCAGCTCATACAGACAGAACCACCAATCAAAGATCATTCATGGACTGAACCCAGGCCCCATACACTCATGGAGCTGAGGGACAGTTTGGTTTTCATGTGGGCTCCCTACCAATTGGAGCAGGGGCTATCCCCGACACCTACTCTGTTGCCTACAGTCGGATTCCTTTCCTCTAGCAGGATTAAATTGACTGGTTTCAGTGGAAGAGGTTGCAGTTAGTTCTAATGCAGCATGAAGTACTGGAGCAATTCCTTCTCTGAGAAGAAGGGGAAGGGGGGATGGCAGCAAAGGGTGAGAGGGTAGGATTGGGAGGAGAGGAGGAAGAGAGCTATGAATGGTATGTTAAAATGAATAAATAAATAATTGAAAATTTTGAATGATTAAGTTGCTTAAGACTTTTCTTTTTTTCTTTTTTCTCTCATTCCTTTTTTAATTTTTTAATTTTTTATTTCTTCAAGTTACATCTCAATCGCAATCCCCTCCCTATTCCCCCTTCCAGTCCCATCTTCCCACCCTCTTCTGCCTCAACCCACCCATCCCCTTCCCTTTTTTTTTCTAAGTTTAAGGTATCTCTTTTTCCCCCCAACAGCTCCCCCTTTCAGTACAACAAATGGCTCTTTCTCTTATAATAATAAATACAATACAAAACAGAGGTAATTAGGTGACAATTAATAGAGTTATATGGCTTAGCATACATTCCCAATGTCCAGTCCATATGTATTTGGCATCTGACTTTAACATTATACTATCTAACCATCTCCATGACTTTAAAGGTCTATATCTAACTCAGCTTTCATCCTAACTTTCATCACAATTTAAAAAAACATCTTCTTAGATCCAGAACACCCTCTTGATTCCTAAACAACTCAAAATTTAACTATGAGACTCTAGCTATCTATTCTTCAACCATCTCAGAGACATGAGATGGATAAATATGTCTGATTATATAGGAAGTACAGGCAGGGCCTGAAGCTTCCAAAACTAAGAAATGACATACCAGTGGCTGCCTGGACTGTTCCCATTTTCTCTCCATACATTACAGCATCGATCTTCAGTCGTTTGTCCCCATTTCTCTGACAGACATTGATTGTAGAGCAAGAATTATGAAGGACTTGCCTACCCTGTCTTGGCAGAGCTAGATTGTCCACTTACCTCCTTCCAAGTTTTGTCCTTTTTGGACAGCATTCTATCTACAGTTGGAGCAAGAGGTTTTTCCTGCCAAGAGATAGGCTTGCCACTAATTCAATCATCTCCCACTGGAGATTCTTTGATGCTCATCTTCTACTTGGAGTAGAATAGGGGGTGCTGTCAGGAGCTGACATGTCTCGATATTAAAAAAATCTAAAGTTAAGAGAACATCTTTAAATGCCATATTCTGCAGATCTCTTGAGGTTTTTGAAGAGGCCCTATCTATCTCTTATATTAGGATAAGCAAATGTTGCTTGTCTCTTAGCAACTTGATTTCTGATTAGCTTAGAAAATAACTATAGTACACTATCATAGCACCTAACAAAATGACCTGCTTGTATGATATTAGTTTGCATTTCTTAATTATCCTAAACAGGTTATGACAATTAGTAGCAAAAGGCCAAAATTTCACATGTCATTTTTTTTTCTTTATCCCCTGATCCTTCCATACCACTTATCTGGATTGGACTGTCTCTATATAACAGTCCCTCATCCCAGTTCAGAGGTCATATGAGGGCCAAGAGCCTCCTCATACAATGGGGTCTATGAGGCAGTACCACCGGTGAAAAGTGTCTCATTGCCAGGGAGAGAGAACTAAAAAACCAAACAAACAAATAAGCAGGCAAACAGATAAAAAAGAATAAAAAATAAAAACAAATAAAAATAAAAATAAAAGAATAAAAAATAAAAAGTCTGTCCATGTTCCCTTTGGTGCGTTGGTTGTAGTATCAATATCCTCTACTATATAGCTAAAATCCTACTATAAGTGAATAGATGCCATATTCATCTTTCTGAGTGTGGGTTAGCTCACTCAGGATGAGCTCTTCTAGTTCCATCCATTTGGCTGCAAATTGCATAATTTCATTGTTCCTGATAGCTGAATAATATTCCATTGTGTAGATGTCCCACAGTTTTTTAACCCATTCTTCAGTTGAGGGACATCTGGGTTGTCTCCAGTTTCTAGCTATTACAAATAAGGCTGCTATGAACATAGATGAGGAAACGTCCTTATGATTCCTTGAGGAGACCTTTGAGTGTATACCCAGAAGTGGTATGGCTGGGTCCTAAGGCAAAGCTATTCCAAGTTTTCTAAGATATTGCTATACTGACCTCCATAGTGGTTGCACAAGCCTGCACTCCCACCAGCAATGGAGTAGGGTTCCCCTTTCTCCACACCCTCGCCAGCATGTGCTGTCATTTGAGCTCTTTATCTTAGCCATTCTGACAGGTATGAGATGGAATCTCAGAATTGTCTTGAGTTGCATTTCTCTGATGATTAAGGATGTTGAGCATTTCTTCAAGTGTCTCTCAGCCATTAGGGATTCCTCCTTTATGAATTCTCTATTTAGCTCCGTCCCCGATATTTTGATTGGATTATTTGGTTTCTTGGCATTTAAGTTCTTGAGTTCTTTTTAGATTTTGGATATTAGCCCTCTGTCAGGTGTGGGGTTGGTGAAGATTTTCTTCCAGCCTGTAGGCTTCCGTTTTCTTCGAATGACAGTGTCTTTTATCTTACAGAAGCTTTTCAGTTTCATGAGGTCCCATTTATTGATTGTTGGTCTCAGGTCCTGAGCTGTTGGTGTCTGTTCAGGAAGTTGTCACCTGTGCTAATGAGTTTGAGGGTTTTTCCCACTTTTTCTTCTAGTAGATTTAGTGTGACCGGCCTTATATTAAGGTCTTTGATCCACGTAGACTTAAGGAACAAGACAAGGATGTCCACTTTCACCATATCTCTTCAATATATTACTTGAAGTTCTTGCTAGAGCAATAAGACAACTAAAGGAGATCAAAGGGATAAACATTGGAAACGAAGAAGTCAAATTATCCCTATTTGCAGATGATATCATAGTATACATAAGCAACCCCAAAAACTCCACCAGAGAACTCTTACAGCTGATAAACACCTTCAGCAAAGTGGCTGGATACAAAATTAATTCAAAAAAAATCAGAAGCCCTTCTTTATACAACAAACAAATGGGCTGAGAAAGAAATAAGGGAAACAACCCCCTTCACAATAGCCTCAAACAACATAAAATACCTGGGGGTAACTCTAACCAAGCAAGTAAAGAACCTGTACAACAAGAACTTCAAGCCCCTGAAGAAAGAAATGGAAGAGGCCTTTAGAAGATGGAAAGATCTCCCATGCTCATGTATAGGTATGATCAACATAATAAAAATGGCTATCCTACCAAAATCAATATATTGATTCAATGCAATTCCTATCAAAATACCAACACAATTCTTTAAGACTTGGAAAGAGCTATTCTCAATTTCATATGGAACAACAAAAAGCCCATAATAGCTAAATCAATCCTTTACAATAAAAAAAAAAAGACGTCTGGAGGTATCACCATCCCAGATTTCATGCTGTACTACAGAGCAAAAGCAGTAAAAACAGCATGGTATTGGTATAGAAACAGACTAGTAGATCAATGGAATCGAATTGAAGATCCAGAAATAGACCCACACACTTATGGCCACCTAATTTTTGACAAAGAAGCCAAAATGTCACAATGGAAGAAGGACAGCATCTTCAACAAATGATGCTGGTCCAACTGGATGTCCCCTTGTAAAAGAATGAAATTAGACCCATACTTATCACCTTGTACAAAGCTTAAGACTTTTCAAAACACTGGCAGCCTGATACAATTTTAAATGGTCTACCAAACAAGAAGGTAAGACTAGTCTAGAAGCTAGCTGTTGATCATGATTGTTTAAACTATGTTGTAAAATTATTTTATTACAGTGGTCATTTAGTGGTTCATACTCTACTAAAGTGCATTCCTTTATGCACAAATCACTATTATCCTTGAAATGTAATAACAATAACATATCTATAACATATTCCCTGAAGATGTCTGTTTAGAATACTCTGATCTTTTATAAGAAAAACAATCTAAACCAAAAAAATGAAGAAATTTTTATATGTTAGGTAGAACTAAAAATAGCTCCCTAAATGTATTACTGGATGATGAAATAATTAATTGTAGGAACTTAAGATAATAGAAAAATACAGTGAAAATGTAAGATAATTAATATTCATTTGTTAAATTGAATAATATTCATTAAAATATTACTGAAGTCTGAAGATTGATGCTGTAATGTATGGAGAGAAAATGGGAACTGTCCAGGCAGCCACTGGTATGTCATTTCTTAGTTTTGGAAGCTGCAGGCCCTGCACTTCCTATATAATCAGATATATTTATCCCTCTCAGGTATCTGAAGTGGTTGAAGAATAGATAGCTAGAGTCTCATAGTTAAATTTTGAGTTGTTTAGGAATCAAGAGGGTGTTCTGGATCTAAGAAGATGTTTTTAAAATTGTGAGGCAAGTTAGTATGAAAGCTGAGTTAGATAAAGAACTTTAAACTCATGGAGATGGTTAGATAGTAAAATGTTAAAGTCAGGTGCCAAATACATATGGACTGGACATTGGGAATGTATGCTAAGCCATATAACTCTTATAATCGTGGCCTATTTATTTCTGTTGTTTTGTATGTATTTATAGTTATAAGAAAAAGAACCATTTTTTTGGAGTGAAAGGGAGAGCTGTTGGGGGGAAAAAGAAATACCTTAAATTAAAAGAAAAGAAGGAAAGAGAATGGGGGGTTGAGGGGGAGGAGGGTGGATGGGACTGGAGGGGGGAGTAGGGAGAGGATTGTGATTGAGATGTAACTTGAACAAATAAAAAATAAATTATTAAAAAAAATTACTGAAGTCAAGATTTGACTTATTGGAAAGCTTGATACAGGGAGTTATATGCATATTTTTCATATATATTTGTATATTGACAATTTTAATAACTGTGGCTATATTAATAAACAATTAGAATTACTAATAATATTATTCTATCACATTTAGTATGAAATGAAGTTTAAATATATTGATTGATATGGGAGTAGGAAAAAATTTCAGAGTCAGCATTAAAAATCTTATAAAAGAATGAGTGGCATATATAAGATAGAACAAAATAATCATGTTATAAATACTAAATGTATTAATAAGATTTATGTCACTACAACAGTAACTGACACTGGATAAGTGTAGAGATAAAGATAAATTTTTGATCTAAATCATTGATCTGAGAACTCTAGACCAATGTCAAGTACTTCCATTCTTCTCTGTATTTAACAATAATAAAATGTCAGGGATCAAGTACATGGCAGAATTGATCATTTATATCTCAAACCAGGAAGCTGAGAAGAAGACGAAGAGACTAGGGTCACACAATTCCCAGGAAGAGCATGCCCTAAATGACCTAAAGGTCTACATACCAATAACATAAACCTGGGGATCAAGCCAATAATATATGAATATTTGGGGAACAGCATCACATTCAAACTATAGTGTGATATGCTGGCAAATTCCCTAAACTTTCGTCATAGTAGTCGACAGCTAAGAGGACTATAAAATAAAAGAAAAGGGGATCAAGGAGGAGAGAGACATATAGTGTGGGTAAATGGTCACAGCGAGAGTAAATAGTATCAAGAAACATTAGTTTCATATACAGAATCTTCAAAGAAAAAGTAAAAGATATTTTTAAGTGCTGTCTTATTTTTTTCTGAATTAATCTATTCAAAAAGTTAACTTACAGAAGAATGCTATTTTTTTTTGAGAATGTGCTTTATGCTCTGTTTGAGCATGTCAGAGTATGTTAAACACAAGAGTCTGCTTAATAAAATTGCATAGCTGTGCTAAGTTCTGGAGTAGTCATTGCTGTCATTTTAGCTTTGGCTTGGTAGAGCTCAAACATTTCCCTGAGCCTTGTGAGGTCTTCAGTTAAACAGTGTAATATTCTTACAACTCACTGTTGCTTGTAAGTTGTCCTGTGACTAGAGCTACAGATTTCACCTGCACATGTAAGTATTCAGACACAAATTGGAGGAGACATCCTCAAATTGCCAGACATTTTGTTCTGTGTGGTTCCCTGCTGTGTGGTGTTAAATCTGACACATTTCTGGTTTCCTACTGCCATCTTTTCAATGTAGTGAAAATGCCCTGGGTTTTCTGGGTATTCTCTCATAAGCACCATGATTTGGAAATTGCCTCCTGACATAAAGCTGTTTAATAATAAGATTCCCTGCTGTATTTTATTTCCCTCACATATCATAATTCTACTCATTGATTTCTCAATGTTTAAAGATACCTTTAAAATTATTAATCTAGATTTTAATTACTTTTCTCTAGCAGAGGAAATGCTAGTCTGGTACCAGATAATCTAGTATGATTAAAGTACAAGTGCATGTATTATTTTTGAATTTTGGAAGACCAAGACAGCATTACAGATACTGTCTGACTAAAATTTAACCAGCACAGAGGGAAGGTTAAGTTGATTACTAATGATCTGAGTAATCATGAGTATATATGAAGCCTCCATAGAAAGATTTGAGATAGCTGAACTCAGAGATTACTGGAGAGGTGTACCCAGAGAAAACAGCGGCTCCTATCCCATTTTCCATGCCTAACACCTATGCAACTCTCACCTGTATCATCTATAATAGTCATTACAGTAAATGGTAAATGTGAGTGTTTCCCTGACACTTGTGACAGATTGGTTATGGGCCTCAATTTATAACAGTCAGTCATTCAATCAGCATGGGTAAATAAACCTGGGTGTTGTAAGTGGTACCACAAGTGGGGACTATAGTCCAGCAGATTGTGCCAGAACTGAATCACTTCTGACAGCACTAGCTGTTGTTAAAAGATTTGCTGCATCCTTGTCTTCAGAAACTATTGATCATTTTGTGTATCTTGAAAACACTGGACATATAGTCATAAACATGTCCTTTGTTGAGAGACCATAGTTAACTGCTCTCAATTTTTCCCCTATATCTGTAACTCACTCTGGCATTGGGAAGTGCTGCAGCTAGCAAAGATCAGAACACATTGGCCATTTTTGATGGTTTTTAGATTTGAGGTAGCACTATCTTTCTATCAGGGCCAAAAAGGTATAATCATTCCCTAGTAGCAATTTTGAATACAATACATATATACATGTTCTATGCACAGATAAGTTATCCTTTAAAGGATCCGCATATTCATATGTATTTCACAGAAAGGAAAGGCTGTCTTAGCCTCCGTCCTGTGTACAATCACTTTCTTATGGAATAGTAGACTCAAGAGGGCAGCTCCAGCATTTCAGTACAGCCATTGGTAAGTAATTATTGATAATTGTTCCCATAGGATAAGCTAGTTGAGGAGAGTAACCACTGAGCAGCTCTGTTTCAAGAGCCTTTGAAGTGAGGCAGCAAGGTACTATGACTCTTGTTTCTTGGTAAATTTAGAAAGTTGACTAACATATCTATGACTACTATCTCCAGAGAAGTACAACCACAATAGTCACACTCCTTAGATACACTCCTCCCTGTGATTTTAGACAAATTATCTCTCTCTCTCTTGTCTTGCTTTCAGCATGGGTAAAATAAATATAATTATCATCCTAGTGCAGAATGTTCCTGTGAACACTAAAGATAAGAAATTGGCATTTGACTATTTCACAATAAATGAAATTATTAATCTTAAAAATGAAAATGCTATTAGGTCAAAGAGTAAAGGGTCCCAAGGAAAGCTGGGATTGAGTCTTGATCAGGAAAATAATAAAATAAAATCACCAGAAGGTTTATATAACCTGATATAGACTTTTTTAATGTGTTACAGAGTTGGGGCTGAGAGAGTGAAAAACACACTTGCCTAAAAGTCTGTGAGTCCTTTGACACACAGTAGAAACTCATTTCTCAACAGTCATAATTATCTCCCATGCCTGTTTTTAATATGTTTTCTAATATCTTTTATGTCCTCACTGCTTGCGTATATGGCTGGAGAAAACTGAAGAGTAAGTAATATTTATTGAACAACTTTCAGGTGGTAGGAAGCATATTGTACATTATCATTGAGCTGTCCTGATGTTTCTCTAAGGATGGTCTTTGAGGATTCCAGTGTGGGACTGGAGCTGAAAAACACTGGCTATTTTCAAGGTCTCACCCGTGGTTGACCAATGATACAAATTCAGATGAAAGGTACTTGGGGGGTAACTGCTTTAATTCACTTGCATGCCTACTACCATGTTCTGAATGACATTGAATGTCTTGGACACAGCTCATAGCCTAGTATGCAGTAAACTGTATATGATTGTGGAATGGGTGAATGGATATTTACCAAGTACTCAATATCTTTGTAAGAAGTTATATAAATTTCAAAACCTATTTAAGGGATGGCAAGATTGATCAGTGTGAGTCTGGTAACTGGGATTTTATCCTCTGAACCCACATTAAAAGACTGAATAAAGTAGTCCATGTCTGCAGTTCCAGCTTTCTTACAGTGGAAATATAAAGTTCCAGCTTTTCCTCTAGTCTATTGGTAGACATTTAGTCTGGTTAAATTTCTTAGCTATCATAAATAAAGAACAGTTAACATGGTTATATAAGTATCTCAGTGCCAATATATAATATTCTTCAGATATATGTGTGCTCAGAAATGGTACAGCTAGGTCAGTGGTAATCCTATTATTAACTTTTCTTGAGAAATTACCATACTGTTTGCTTTACTGGCTGTACTACTTCCCACTCCCACCAGCAGTGTGTAAGAGTCCCTTATTACTCACATCCTCAGCAGTTTTTATGTTGTCTCTTTCTACAATGGTAACCGTTCTGACTATAGTGAGATGGAATCTCAAAGTAATCTTAATTTGTATTTCCACAGTGGCTAAGGATATTGTACATGTTTTCAAGTTCTTGTTGATAATTTGTGTTTCTTCTTTGGAGATCTGTTTGTTCATTTCATTGACTTATCTGATGATTGGCACATGTTTAATGTTTTCTTTATTTTGATGTTTGATATTTATGGTTCTTTATATATTCTAGATATTAATCATTGTTTGAAATAGAGATACCAATGGTTTTTGTCCATTCTGTAGGCTTTCCATTCACTTTGTTGCTATATTTCTTCTTTGTGCAAAGCTTTTTATTTAATATTGTCCCTTTTGTTAATACTTAGGGCTATTTCCTGTGCTATTAGACTTTTGGGTAGGCAGCACTAACCTATACCTATATCTTGCAGCATATCTCCTATGTATTTCCCTAGCAGTGTTATTGGTTTGAGTTTTAAATTAAGGTCATTGATGCAGTTTGAATTGATTTTTTTGTGTGTAAGATGAAAGATACAGATCTATTTTCATTACTCTACAGGTGGACATCTTGTTTTACCAGCATCATTTGTTAACTAAGTCCTATTTTCCTCTAATGTAGGACCAATATAAACTATAAATATTGCTTTGTTGGTAAATTACAAGGTTAAGAGAATACCAAAGAGGTCTTCTGGTAAGGAAATGCCTCATCAATTCTTTTTTATACTTCATAGCTACTAAGATACTATTGGCAATCAACAAGGTACTTTCATTACTGTTGACTGAAGATACATCTGCTTTCCTTTCCAACTGGGTTGTTAAATTCCACATATATATTTTATGTATAATCTTTTGTTTACTTGTAAACATGCTGAAGTAATCCTTTCCAAGGGAGTTTCAAACTATACTTTGAATTATAAAAACTTTTTCAATTGAGCCCTATGTGAAGATTCTCCTGTCAAAGGAAATTAATTGAACAAGACCTAAATAATTGTAAATAAAGTATTTTAGATTAAATTTCAAAAAAAGTATTTATTGCCAGTTATATGAGACTTCAATAAACTACAGAAACAAAAATTTTAGAAGGTAATAGATAAAAAGTTCTTTCTCCTTTATCTTTGTAAAATGAGTATTCCAAAGTATCAGCATACAATTCCCACCAGGGAACTTCCTGTGACACACTTTGCTTCCTCCCAAGAACCTGGTCATAATATATCACATGGTTTTGTTGTTGTTGTTGTTGTTTTGTTTTAATTCTTCCCTTGCTATAACTTCTTTGTGCTGTAAGCACATCATAGATCCCATACCCTGGGATTATTATCTGCCACTGTGGACACTCATGTTGACTCTGTTACAACAGAGAGATAAAAGAACTCATTACTTTTATTTAGCAATTCTAACGAAGACTATACACATGGCAGAAGGGAATATATTTGAAATAAGATATCCAATCCAAGTTTTATATCAAGTTGTATTCTTACTTATATGTCTCAAATATTGTTTGATTTCTGGTTCAAAAACTGCAAAATGACTTCAACAAGAAAGACCCTGCCTATGATATATCAAACACCAAATGGAGTGTAGGGTGTCTTTCCTACTATTACATCTTTGAAAAGAGGCAGCATTCTATTATGTTTCTCAATGATACAGTTTATACCAATTAAATGCTGTTATTGCTATGAGACCCTTCCTCTCACCAAGGGCAATTTTGGAGAATAGATTGAAATCTTTATACTTGCTTGGCTACATTTTGCTAGTAGACAAGGTAACTACATTAAAAGAAATTAAACTTGGATCAATATATATTTTTTGTTTTGTTGCTCAGGAGTGATGTTTCCTTATTTATGTAGTTTGTCCTTTCCTCCACTAAACACAGCTAATGTCTGTATGTTAGAGTGTCATTGTTCTCAGTGTTCCAATTTCTCTTCTGGGACTGATGGATTCTCCACTGGTTACCCAAAACTACTTTTTAATGGGAATGAATTGGAAATAGAAAGGAGTTAGATGGTATAAAATGAACATATGTCTGAGATTACAGGATATGGTAAGTCTTATGTATAGGGATATGCAATGTGTTTGCTCATCTATTAATGAATGCATGCTTTTCCCTATTAATTTAACACCTTGTAGACAGAAGTCATAATACTGGGTAATGATTCAGTTCAGGTGGGAAATGAGGGATAAATTGTATCTAAAGTACAGTGACATAAATATTTAAAGTAATTAGATTTGGTCATTTGGCAAAATAAATTGCTATATATTATTATTACTAGTGACTTACAAATTAAACTAAACCAGGAAACAATGTTTATATTTGTGTACCTTCAATCTGAATGATACACTAACTGATTTCTTCAAACTTCATGTAAGTTTCTATTTGACTTAGGATTCTTTTGTGCTTTTAAAGCATTTCTGTTATTTACCACTTTCTCAATATTCTTGTCACATTATTCATATGGATTTTTCCCACTTAACAGATGCAAAGTACTAGGAGGAAGGCAATATGATGTAAAAGGCTTCACCAATGACACTGAAAAGTCATACATTTGTTCAGAAATTTAAAAAGATTCCTAACTTTTAAAATAATTTTCAAGCCAGGCATGGTGGTGCAAGTTTAATCCCAGCCCTTGGCAGGCAGAGTCAGGTGGATCTCTGTGAGTTCACAGCCAGCCTGGTCTACAAAATGAGTCTTTCGAGAGCCAGGGCTACACAGAGAAACCCTGTCTCAAAATACAAAAACAAAGCAAAACAAAAACCATAACAACAAAAGACAAAACCAGACCAAACAAAAACAACAACAACAAAAACCAAACAAAACACCAAGAAAATAATTTTCAATAGGAGAGAATACACAGAAAATTCACTTACATTCTTGAGTCATTGATGAATATGTGTGTGTGTGTGTGTGTGAGAGAGAGAGAGAGAGAGAGAGAATGACTTATATATCTTTGCTACTACAGTTCTGGATATCAGAAAGGATTTGAGGTCATAATCTTTATTTATTATATTGACAAAGATGATAACTTCTTGATATTGACATTCAGAAGTTCAAGTCTAGTTTCTACCAAGTATTTGTGTGATAATTGGGAGATTACTATATTTTGTAATACATCCTTCTTCATGTTCTATAAAATGATCCTAAATATTGTTCTAATGCACATCCAAAATATTAGAAGATTTAAATGAAATAGAGAACTTTACCTATGTCAATCTATTTAAAAACTGTAACATTTATTATTCTTGTTTTAATCATGTTCTCCAATGAATTCTTGTTGGTCATTACACATATTTTTTCTGGTAAGTGAGTCTCTCCTCCTCCTCTATTTCTCTCTCTCTCTTTAAAGTTTATTTATTGCATCAGGTTACATCTCCATCACAGTACCCTCTTTTCACCCCTCCCAGACCTGCCTCCCTCCCCTCTACCCCCTATCATTTCCAACCCACTCCTCCAGAGTGGAGTGTCCCTACATATCAGTCCCCTGTCCCAGTTCAGTCGTCATATGAGGGCCAAGAGCCTCCTCATACACTGGGGGCCTACAAGTCAGTCCCACTAGGGCAAATGGTCTCATGGACAGGAAACACTGTCTATGTTCCTGTTCCCTTTGGTGCCCTGGCTGTAGCATAGTTATGCTGTTCTCTCTCTCTCTCTCTCTCTCTCTCTCTCTCTCTCTCTCTCTCTCTCACACACACACACACACACACACACACTTTGACTTTACTCATCACTAAAGCATAGGACTTCTTACTTTATGCAGTAATCAAATAATTAACTATCAAACAGTCCAAAACAACTGATATTCAATTACCAGCCTGTTCTGAGTTTAACAGTTTCTTTATGTTGTTAATATATTAAATCTCTTACACACTATCATAAAGTAAATGCCATCTCCATTTTGCTTAAATGGCTTCTTGATTAATTATCTAGAACTGAAGGAATCATAGGAATCATAGGAGCATAGTCTTCCTGCAGTAGAAAATGGTTATCAGATTCCACTTCTACTGTGATGAAGATTCAAATTAATTTGAAATGTAAAATATAATTTAAAATTTGAAAATAGATAATTTTGAGTACTTATTTTGAGTCCTTTTAACATATATCTTTTGCACATATACCTCTAAGTTATATGTCTTATAATGTTTGCATAGGGAAGGTAGGAAATAAATTGTATTAGGACCAAATATTTCTTTTGTCTGATAGTCAAAGGAAGGCAATATGGCTTTGAACATTGATAATTTGTAAAATGGTAAAAATCTAGGCTTTACTAAATCTAGCACTGAACCTTTGGGCTCATCTTTTGTGTTAACAGATAAATTATTTCTGAGATATTTCCATATGTCAACTTAATACTCATATAGTTGTGACTTTTAGATATGTCCTTTGTAAGTGTAGTTTTTATTTCCCCAGATAAGGGGATGAGATGAGAGCTGTATCCAGTCTTCACTGATACATGACTTGGACTGAGGCCAGAGTGTTTCTAACTATCCCTAGGCCTAGGCCTGGAAGCTACCAACCTCCATACAGTCTAATCTTCTGCAAGCCTACCTTGAAGGCTTCAGCTTCCAACCTCTGTCTGCTAATCTAGGCCTAGAATGTTTTCATCCTCTGAGACTTACTGATGAATAAGCTTACCTTTTCCAGTTTTTTTCTGAACATTAGTTGTTCTAGATAAAACCTCCTCTGCAAACTGACTGATCCCAACTGGCTTCTCTCTGTTTTTGAGTGAATTGCTTTGTTTGAGAAAACTTCCTCTGAACTGCATGAAGTAAACTGATTGACTCCATCAATTGAACAGAACTGAACAGAACTGCAGAAGCTCAACTGAAATCAATTGCATTCCACTGAACTACACTGAACTCAACTGTCTTCTCTCCATGCACTGTTTTTAAGTACCTTCTCCTTTTGTCTATTAGGTATATCTTATATCTGTCTCATTCTGTCAAATCTTTCTCTGACTTGTCAATTTGTCTCTCCCTCAATTGGAAGTCGTTGTTTGGAATTAAAGATGTGTAGTAAGGGCATGCATGTCTGTATTCCTGCCAGAGGGATTAAATGTGTGTACCAAGGACATGTGTGCATGACAGCTGGACCAAACAGACAGAGAAGGTATTTGGATGTGATCCTTTGCCAGAACAGCCATGTTGCTTGATTAAAATCCCTCTTTAGTTCTTTGCACTTATAAGATGGAGATAATGTCCAGTTCTCCCTGTGTCTTTGGTTCATCAAATTTAATTAGAGCTGATGTTAATGTTCCCTGTTTTTCTCTTTCTGCAAAAACAATGGTGACCCCAACACAAATCTGTATCGACAAAGGGTAAATTTTATCCAAAGATTAAGATTTTATTTGATTTGTAAAGATGTTTTCTCTGTAAAACACCTCCCTAATTGTCTTTAGATTTATTTATATTTTTCATTATAAAGGAATGCAAAAAAATTAATTTAAAAATCTCATTAAAATCTAATAACTGTGGTATTACATAGTTATTAAATAATAAACATGTTTATTATTTGATTTTTCATTATTAACATTTCTCAAAGAATTATAAAAGTAAATGGTAAAAAAGAAAAAAAATACCCAAGTGCGTAAGTGCTGAAAGAAAGCTTGTTTATTGAGTAGTCCTATAGCTACAAGTCAGGGGGAATTTATTTTGAGAATATCACAAATAGTTTGTCAAGTGACTCTAAAATTTCTTACAAAAAGATAAAAATACTATTCTTAAAGATAATCGATCTTCTTTTCTGTGTTGGAACAAATAGAGGAAAACCACAAACAATGTCAAACCAATAAAGCCCTTTTGAGGGTTCTGTTAAAGGCAACACAGTGGATACAATAGTTATTCTGATAGTCACAGAGATTAGGGGTAGGCAGCAGCTTCAAGAGATTTAAATGTTACAAAATGATCAGACAGGAGAGATATGTGCCTTGGATCTATATTATCCAAGCTTATAAACCGGCAACAATACACTCCTCATTAATTGAAAATGAAATCACCTTTAAAAAAAAATGTTTCCTAAAGAGTAAAAAGGAGCCTAAGGATTGCAGAGAGGGCAGGGGAGGAGGAAATGAAAAAAGGAAAAAGAAATTATAACTAGCTTACTGCTCAAACTGTGTAGGACTTGGAAGGAGCAAAGGAAGCAAGCGGCTAAATCAAACACTTAGCTGGAATGGAGAAACAGAAAGCAAACAAAGAGGAATCCAATTACTTTATGTTTGTTTTTGTAAATGGTTTTTCTGTAAGAGGAACAAAACTATTTTGACTTGTTTTTCTCTGTACTGTACTGCTGGGAGCAGCCAGTACCTTATGAGTAAGTCCAGGAAACTGCTGATACTTCTGCTAATGCTAATTAACCTCCTGCCACAAATATCAACAGACACACATCAGAGCTGGTCTGTATATTATTGCCCCTCCCTTGTAGTCGGAATCGCTCTAGGCTTTATTGCTTGCTATTTATTGGGTGGAATCATATCGGCAGATGAAAAACAAGATGATGCAAAGGGTCACATTATCTGTTGTTTTCCAGACAGGGAAAGAAAAAAGAAAAAGCCTTAAAATGACTTTAGGAAATCAAAATAAACTTGCTCTAAGAGAGAGTGGGGTTCTTGATTGGAGTGTGGTTATTGGGAATTGACTTTGGGGCTGGACTTTCTTGTCTGGAAAGGACTGTCAAGGGCATTCACAGCTGTAAGTATTGTGAAAGTTCTCTCAATATCTAATCTTTTTGCACAAATGCCCTCTAATTCTTTGTTCCCTTCAGAGAAATCTGATTGTATAGGCCAAGAATAAAAGGAAAGACTTTTATTCCTTTTCCTCTGAACTACTTTTCCAAGGTTGAAACAAAATTAGAATTTTCAATAGTGATTTAAAATCAAGGAGACAGGGTGAAAATGACCAGGACATACCCAACCACCTTGTGTACCAGCTTTACCATGCTTCTCCTAATATTCTCCTAATATCTTTCATGTTTTCAATGTCTTCTTAACCCCAAAATCTATTAGCTAATAATTCAAATGTTTTCTGTTGGCTGGGGAAAATAATTAAAAGATTTGTGTTTGATTTAACATCGTACTATCAGCATCTATAAGTAGCTTCATTCACCACTCTGCCTGTAATATCCTCTCCAGTTGATGAAAATGCACCTGTAAAAATTAAGTCCATCTTTAAAGATGGCTTGTATTCTCTTACTCTCTACTCAATATAAGCTATTTTAAAGTGCTACAAACATACAAACAATATTTGATCCCAAAATTTATCACACTTTTTTCTTTCATATCAATAATAAAACTTAAAATCAACATAATAGCATGAAGAAAACTTAATTGTTAGTGGAGAATAAGAGGAGTATGAAACAAATTTGAAAATCAAGATCTCAACCAGTTATAGATTGGTTTATAGGTATAGGGTCCACAAAATGAGGGGAAAACATAAGTTAATAAAAGTAGAGTGTGTTAATGTAGATGAAATGTATTTTCTAGGAATTCAATCACCTTCTCTTTTTAAATATTTTTGTTTGCATATATTAAATACATGAGGTTTCACTGTATTGTGCACTTGTATGTTTTGTATTTTCATTGTAATCACCTCCCAGAGCCCTATGTAAGAACATCCTCCTCCCAATAATCCTTTTTCTCTTTCTAACTAGTTTCTCTGCCCACTTTACCTCAAGTTTTTGTGGGCTGGGAATCCAGTGATTTTTTTTAATCTTTTTTGTTTGTTTGTTTTCTTAATAATTTATTTTTTATTTCTTCAAGTTACATCTCAATCACAATCCCCTCCCTACTCCCCCCTCCAGTCCCACCCTTCCACCCTCCTCCCCCTCAACTCCCCATCGTCTTCCCCCCTTTTTTTTTAGTTTAAGGTATTTCTTTTTTCCCCCAACAGCTCTCCCTTTAGTCCAACAAATGGTTCTTTCTCTTAAAACAATAAATACAATACAAGACACCAGAAATAAATAGGCCACAATTATGAGAGTTATATGGCTTAGCATACATTCCCAATGTCCAGTCCATATGTATTTGGCACCTGACTTTAACATTCTACTATCTAACCATCTCCATAATTTTAAAAATATCTTCTTAGATCCAGAACACCCTCTTGATTCCTAAACAACTCAAAATTTAACTATGAGACTCTAGCTATCTATTCTTCAACCACCTCAGAGACCTGAGAGGGATAAATATATCTGATTATATAAGAAGTGCAGGGCCTGCAGCTTCCAAAACTAAGAAATGACAGTGATTTTAATTAGGAACACACACATGGGTTATTTATAAAGGTACAGGTGTCTTATCATTTGTAATATCACTGAAGAAAATGTCTCATCTTCCCCATTAGCTATCGCTAATTACCTTTACATTTTCTAGAAGGAAAGAGGTAAGATCTGAACTTCTCTGATCTCCATAGCAAATGTTCACAGACCCATTCTTGTGCAACTCATTTGAAGGTAGTTGTAGCTGCTGACAAAAATGCCTAAGAAAATGCTCTACAACAGTCTGTCCTTTATTCTAGCTCTAACATCTTTGAGCATCCTATATCAAAATGGTCCCTAAGTCTCCGAGTGAATCATACACATGTCCTTCATATTATATAGATATAATGACTGCACATTTAATAGTCACTTATTCTCAGCACTTTGACCAGTTGTGTGACCCTGTTGTAACCAATCACTTACCACAAAATCCAGCTTCTTTGATCAGTGCTCCCAGATGCAATAATCCACTGACATAAACAGAAATATTTAGGAGGCAAACTGACATGTACATCATGTTCATTTAGTCCAAGAACACCAGTAGTTTCTGCATCATGGTCTATGGCCTCCCCAGTCATGGGTTTTTATTAGCCACCTTCTTCTGTAATACTTTTTGTTATAATGAAAGTCATGGAGACCACCATGACATGGCATTGGTGTGGGAGTATTCAGCCTGGAGACAGGATTATAATAAAATCAGAAGATGTATTGGTCACTCTGGCATCCATCTGAAGCCCAGTGGTTTAACTAGCAGGTCTTCTTGTCTAAAAATGTCTTCAAAGAAGTGATCATCATGTAGACTCAGACCGGGATCAGAAGAGGGAAGGAGAAAACTATGATTCTCTGTCCTCGTCTCATTGGGATTTTGTTTGGTTTCCCTGGATATTTCTTCATTAAGACTTTAAAAATGTCATCCAAACAAGAAATAATAGATGACCAATGGTTCAGGCGGGTTTCAAAGGATCCCAGATTTTGGGAAGTACCAGAAAAGGACCAAAAAATCAAAACTGACAAGAGGTTTCGAGCCATGTTTCATGACAAGAAGTTTAAATTGAACTATGCTGTTGATAAAAGAGGACACCCTATCAATCACAGCATTACAGAAGACTTGAAATGCTTCTATGACCTTTCAGATTTTCAGAAGGCAAAGTACTGAACCAAAAAAAAAGCAAAAAAAAAAAAAAACCATACCAAAAAAGAAGGAAAGTCAAAAGTGCTGACTGAAGAGAAAAAGAAAGAAACCAAGAAAACTGACCAAAAGGATCCTATAAATAAAAATGACTTGGATAATTCTGAAAGAATTCAGATTAACAACAACAAAAAAAAAAAAAACAAAAAAAAAACTCATGTAAATCTCAGAAGATAGATTCAGAAGTAAGTCCCAAGGAGAGTGAGGAATTTCTACAAAATACAAAAAAGAAAAGGAACATCGTTGACCTTAGTGCAAACACTTTGCCCAAAGGAAAACTAGGACTAAAGAGTCCAGTACCTCAGAAATGATGAAATCTGCAACAATCATTTATGCTAAGGCCAAAAGAGAAAAACAATCAATGGTTCCAGTCATAATGGCAAAAGACAGTGATGGTAAAATGCTTGACAAAGATGCACTAGAAGAAGATTCAGATAGTGTTAGTGAAATAGGAAGTGATGATGAATCTGAAGATGAAGTCACAAGTGATGACAGAACTTCAGCTGTTGATGATGAAAATGAAGAAGAGGAAGATGACAAAGGTGAGGATGATGATGAAAGTGACAGTGGTCCTGATCTTGCAAGGGGTAAAGGAAATATAGAAACTAGTTCTGAAGATGAAGATGATTTGGCAGATTTGTTCCCAGAAGAACCTGGTTTTGAGCATGCTTGGAGAGAATTAGATAAAGATGCTCCTTGGGCTGATGAGTTTACATACCAACTAGACATTTGCAACATGGAGTAGGATAGAGTAAAGGCAAAAGATTTTCTGGCTCTCTTCAACTCATTTAAGCCCAAAGGAGGAGTTGTGTTTTCTATAAAGATATATCCTTCATAGTTTGGAAAGGAGAGGATGAAGGAAGAGCAAATTCAAGGACCAGTAGAGTTACTGAGTATCCCTGAAGATGCCACTGAAAAGGACTGGGCCTCTAGAGAGAAGCTAAGAGACTACCAGGTCAAACGACTGAAATGTTATTATGCAGTAGTGGACTGTGATTCTCCTGAAATAGCAAGTAAGATTTATGAAGATTGTGATGGCCTGGAATTTGAAAGCAGTTTTTCTTTCATAGAGCTAAGGATTATACCAGATGATATTACTTTTGATGAGGAGCCCAAGGATGTGGCCTCAGAAGTTGATCTAACAGCATATAAACCAAAGTTATTTCACATCTGCTGCAATGGGAACATAAACGGTGGAGATCACTTGGGGTGAGACTGATCATCAAAGAATCACAACACTTAACAGAAAATTTACAAAGGAAGAGCTTTTGGATATGGTCAGGCCTACTTAGCTTCATTTAGTGAGGGTGAAGAGGAGATAGAAGCAGCACCACAAGGTGAAGATGGAGTTAATGTAGGAGATGGGAAAACAAAGAGAAATCAGGATGATGAAGAACAAATTGCTAAATATGGACAGCTATTGCAGATTCTTCAGAAAAAGAAAAGAATGGAAAAGAGAATGATATGGAGATGGAAATCAAGTGGGTTCCAGGTCTTAAGGAGAGTGCAGAAGAGATGGTCAGAAACAAGTTGGAGGGTTAGGGTAAACTGACCCCTGGGAAACAATTTTGAGAGAAAAAGAAAGAGAAGAAAAGAAACAGAAGGCTCTTGCTGAAGAAGCCAGTGATGATGAGCTTCCTTCTGATGTTGATATGAATGATCCCTACTTTGCTGAAGAAGTTAAAAAAAAAATTACGTATTAAGAAAAAATCAACGAAATCGGCAAAAGACAGCACATCTTCCGAGGAAGAAGCTGTCCTAGAAAAGCAAAAGGCTGAGATGGTTTTGCTCATGATGGATGAGGAAGAGAATGGCAAGAAACACTCCAATTATGACAAGATCGTGGAGCGTCAGAATCTGAGCAAAAAAGAAGAAGCAACTTATGAAGAAGAAGGAATTACTTGAGGATGACTTTGACGTAAATGTTAGTGATGCACAGTTTCTTTCAGGCAATGTACACTTCCCACTTGTTCAATCTGGATCCCTCTGATCTGAAATTCTTGAGGAGAATTCCCGGCATCTAGAACGGAAAGAGGAAATACTTACTCAACTCTGTAGTTGAGAGAACGCAGCAGGACACAGGAAAGCCAGCAAAGAAGCAGCCTTTGAGCCCTGAGTTGTCCGTGCTGATTAAATCTGTAAGAAACAAAACAGAGTAATTCCAAGCCAGAAAAAGACAGAGGGTCAAATAATTGGGCACAGTTTATGTTATCTCAAGTATACAGAAATAGTAAAAGGGATATTGGGAGTAAAATTGCTCTTCTAGAATATGAAAAGTATCCTTTTCTTACCATTGTAAAGTTGTTCTTCATTACAGCAGGAGAGATGTCTCAACAATAAAGATCAATGGTGCTTTTGCAGAGCATCTGAGTTTGGTTCCCATCATCCACATGGCAGCTCACAACCATATGCAAATTCCAGTTCTGAGAGATCTAGTGTCCTCTCCTGGCCTCTGTGGGCATGGCATTCCCATAGTGCTTACACAAACAATTGCAGACAAAATAATCACAAGTAAAATTAAAAATAAAATTTAGGAAAAAAATGTTTCTCTTAAATAATTGTTTTACCTAATTGTAAATTGTTCACATGATATATTATATATTTTAACAGATTTGTTATAATATAATATATAAATTATAGAATTTTTAAGATTTTTATATTGTATAAGTTCATTTCCTACAAGTACAAAGTTACTCTAACTTAGCTTCCTAAGAGACTATTTGCAATCCATGTAAATAGTGTCAGTTTTTCTGTGTACACGTTAAAAACAAATTGAAAATATGTATATGTAGGGTTAATCTCTCTGAAGGCAGGGAGACGGATCTAATTAGTTAATAAACTAACTTATTTTTCTAGTGTAAAGAGTGGAAGCTGTGAACTTTTCCCCCCATGCTTAATCATTTGCTTGTAGAACTACTTTATGAATAATAAAAGTGGGAGATATTTTTATTATTTGTACAGCAAAAAAAAAGTGATCAGGATGGTGTATAAATTCAGTTCTGTGGCAGGATTACTCTTTCTGGTTTAGTTCTTAGACACAAAAATACGCTGTTACCATTCATACATAACATCTCAGTGCAGTGTTGGGGTAACCTGAAAGCTGTTTGTATTTTGTTGCTAATTTCTGGCCCCAGGATCTTATTGCCACCCAGACAAGGACAATGTCATATATATCTGTCTTTGCTGTCTAAACCTTGTTCCACATAACTTAAATTTGATTGATTGAATAAAATGCTGGAGCCCGGATTAGGTGGAAGAGAGGTAGGTGGGGGAGGGAGGTGAACCAGCTTCTGGGGGCAGAGAGAGTATCACTGGTAGAAGAAGCCAGGAGGAAGAAGGAGAAGACACACCATAGGTTCGATGGAAGAGTATCATTCCACATGATCTGGAACATAGGCATAATGGAGAGAATAACACTCTAAAGGGAGGTATGTATATAATGGGGTTTTATTTGGGGAACAGCATTAAAAGTTAGCTTAGAATCTCCAGTGGGAGATGACTGAATTAGTCGCAAGCCTATCTCTTGGTAGGAAAAGCCCCTTTCTCCAACTGTAGAGAGAATGCTGTCCAAAAAGGACAAAACCTGGAAGCAGGTAAGTCGACAGCCTAGCTCTGCCAAGACAGGGTAGGTAAGTCCTTCATAACCCCTGCTCTACAATCAATGTCTGTCAGAGAAACGGGGCCAAACGACTGAAGAGCGATGCTGTAATGTATGGAGAGAAAATGGGAACTATCCAGGCAGCCACTGGTATGTCATTTCTTAGTTTGGGAAGCTGCAGACCCTGTACTTCCTATAAAATCAGATATATTTATCCCTCTCAGGTCTCTGAGGTGATTGAAGAACAGATAGATAAAGTCTCATAATTAAATTTTGAGTTGTTTAGGAGTCAAGAGAGTGTTATACATCTAAGAAGATACTTTTAAAATTGTGTTGCAATTAGTATGAATGTTGAGTCAGATATAGAACTTTAAACTCATGGAGATGTTTAGATAGTAGAATGTTAAAGTCAGGTACCAAATACATATGGACTGGACATTGGGAATGTACGTTAAGCCATATAGCCCTCATAAGTATGGCCTAATTACCTCTGTTGTACTGTATTGTATTTATTATTATAAGAGAAAGAGCCATTTGTTGGACTGAAAGGAGAAACTGTAGGGGGAAATAAGATATACCTTAAACTTAAAAGAAAAAAAAAGGGAAGAGGATGGGGGTTGAGGGTGGGAGGGTGGGACTGGAGGGGACTGCGATTGAGATGTAACTTGAAGAAATAAAAAATAAAGGAAAAAAAAGAATGAAAAAAAAAGTTAGCTTAGATGGGCTAAGATTGCCCAATCCAGCCTAAGGCTTATTAAAATCCACCAGTTGTCTGTGTGATTATTTATAATGCTAGTTTAGGCATTAAAACCACCAACCAATTAACTAATACATTAATTATTAGTAATAATTACAATTACTAATAGTAATACTAATACTAACTTGTTCATTTCAACAGTACAGTAGTGTGTAAGTAAAGAATTCTTGTTTAAGCAGTATTGCTTAAACATGTGATATAGATGGTATTATTCCAATGATGGGCTAGCCTTGCTCTCCCAGTTAGTTCTCTATAGATAATATGTCTTAAGATTTTATCAGAGTGATATATAACAGTAGCCTTTTCAAGACTGGAGGAAGTTTTAGCTGTTTAATCACTGATTGTCTCGGGAACTTTTGAAAATTGTGAATACATTTTCATTATTTGAAAAAAAGTGTATAATAGTATCATTTTGTCTAACACATGATGTGGATATGAGAACTCTATCAAATAAACTCACCAGATGGCTCTTTATATCCACAGAGTTCATTTGGATCATTGTATTATGTTTAATCTTGTAAAGGAATCATGTATTCTGTTCATAGTAGGTCAAATAACTTTTAAGTTTTTGTAGGAAACTTCCCTAGGATTTTTGTTTCTAACGATTTTGTCAAAACTTCACTCATCTCTAAGACAATCTTTAGTCTTCTCTGAAAACTTTCTCACTCCTTCACATGTATTAAGTTTTACTGTGCCTTCTCTACTAAACCACCCGATGCTTTTGTTGTTGTTGTTGTTGTTGTTCTACCTTTTCCATTCTCTGATGCTTAGATTTGACATAGGGCTCTGCCATTGCCACCTGATTTTGAGTGTTTCTATCTACATCACCAACTTCCTCTGCTTGGC
>CAJQZJ010032273.1:2809688-2855952 GCA_907164525.1 Lophiomys imhausi | reverse complement strand
TCATCCTGAGTGAGCTAACACAGACCCAGAAGGATGCACATGGCATCTATTCACTTATAATCGGATTTTAGCCATATAGTACAGGATAACTATACTACAGCCAATGCACTAAAGGGAACAGGAACATATCTGTCAATGAGACATTTTGCCCTAGTGGTGCTGCCTTGTAGGCCCCCAGGGTATGAGGAGGCACTTGATCCTCATATGACTGCTGAACTGGGGCAGGGGACTGTTATGTAGGGACACTCCACTCGAGAGGAGTGGGATGGAAGGGATAGGGGGTAGAGGGTGGGAGGGCAGGACAGGGAGGGGTTGAAAGAGGGTACTGTGATGGGATTATAACCTGAAGTAATAAATAAACATAAAAAGAAGTGAGACCTGATATCAAAGCTATAGAGAAGTTGGCCTTGCCTTTTCTCTTATCTAAGAGAAGGGATCATCTGTTGACTGCCCATCATGGCCACTGGCCACTGTGCTAGACTGTTGACTACTGCTTACTCATTCTGCAATTACAAACAAAAAATCACCACTTCAAAATTCTTTATGATTTTATTGCAGATGAATTAAATAATAAGCATTATTTTTCTTTCATGTTTCTCAGGATGGTATTCAAATTTTACTATTAAATTGAATCAGACTGTGATTTAATTTAACTACCACAACTACAAGAAATAGATGTCATCACTATTAAAAGGCTATGACAAGATTTCAGTTATCAAAGTTTAAATGTTCAAATCCTGTGTGTGTGTGTGTTTATATGGACTTTTTTCTGAAGGATGAGAAGGAATTTAAATTATAGAAAAAGTAAATTAAAAAGCTATGGAAGTATTTCAGAAGCATTGCCAACTTTCATGGTTGTGATTCCTGACACAGAACACAGAGCCTGGGGGCTCACTTTCTCCTTCCATGATTACACTTGCCCAGAGTCCCTGTGGTCTGAAGCTAATTATTTTGGGGTTGTTTGTATTTTTGTGCTTATAAATGGCAGATCTTTACAGGGAGTAGATTTTCAGCAATTAAGAACTGGGTGTTTGAAAGCTTACTTCTTTGGTGGCTTTTTCCTTCCCCACACCCCTCAGTGGGATGAACTTCAAGAGTGTAATTATGGGCTCTACCTCCAACAGCAACTGGTATTCTGCTTTGAAGTTGTTTCTTTTCCCAGAGGTAAACTTCAGTTTCCTTATCTGAAAAAGTTAAGATCGTTATACTTTTCAAATTTGATATTACGATGAAATATTATAGTAAAAAAACAAAGAAAATTCAATGCTTAGCACATTGTAGGCAATTAACTAGTGGTAAGCACTTTGTTTTCTACATTGTTCCCTTCTATTAGCTTTCAGATCATACTGACTTTTGGAGAACAGACAGGACAAAGTCTGTACAAGCCATCATAGATATATTCTAGGAATCAGTGTATACAACTTATTTACTTATTTATGTAGTAGATTAGAATCTACTACAGAACCAGGGAAAATCCTGCAATCAAAATTATCTATGTGAAATGAGAAAAGGTTGGAGGAATTTTACCTGGAGAAGTAGAAGAGTGGGGATACAGAGGGATAGGTGAAAGGAGGGATAAATAACACTAAGAATGATTGAAAAGTCATATGGAAACATAGTATTTTATGTTTATATTAAGTATATATATAGTTTAAATACATAATATATAAGTTAATGTGTAAACATATATAACATTTTCAAATGAAATTAAGCAATTTGGGATGAATAATGCCCCTCACAAGAGACATACCCTATATAATAAAAATCCTAGCAGTAATAAGAAACCTGCTTTAAGTCATTAGTCAAGGGAGTCCAAGAGACTTCTACAGCAATATGGGCTATTGCTAATGGCCTTGGTTGTATTCTAGAACTTGAATATAAGACCCTATTGTTAAAACATCCATATACTTTGGACACATGACTTAGAGGAATCAAGCTGGGTATCACCTGGAAGCCTCCTCTTCAAGGACTAGATTTTATATTAGCAGAAGTTGCTATGCAAGCTTCCATTAGAGAGGCATAATCAACAGTTCTACCAACCTATGAAGCCTAGGAACTACTACAATGACTAGCAGGGCAAGATATATCCAAGTGTGAAATAGTGACATTTATATCTTTGGAATAACGAACACCACATAGGTAGACATAAGTCCTCCTCATACATTTACTTGAAAAGGAGTGAATTTATGCTTGGTGTTAAAAAACTAGCCAACTGCCTGTGGTCAGTAATGTCATGGATTTTAAGGGAAGCCATAGTGCTGTCAATTCCCTAAACCAATATAATTCACAACTGCATTCTAAACATATTCTTATTTCCAAAGGTTAGTGTATGTCTCACTTTTCATCAAAGAAGCTTCTTTTTGCAACAGACAGAAACAATCACATGAATCCCAAGTGGTCAAAACACAGAGAACAACTGATACCAGGTATCTTAATCCCAATTGATGACACCTATAGCCTAACCCCAACACCCAAGGATCAGAATGATTGTAAGAGCCAGAGGAACAGAACATCTACTATGAGACAATGTCTTCTATTGGGACAGGTGTTGTCCCCATGGAATCTGACCAACATAAGCACCTAAGGAAGACCTTCACTATGACAGCAACAGTGGTCACCCCAAAAAGATTGGGAGATCTCACAAGGCCCCACTTCTAGTTTAGGAGCTTTAGATAATTCAGAAGTTCCAAGGGAGGCAGAATCAGTTTTCTCCAGGGATGAGCCACCTGATATATATATATATATATATATATATATATATATATATATATATATATAGAGAGAGAGAGAGAGAGAGAGAGAACTTTAAGTAATTAAGGGGTACTATGGAAGGCAGAATCAGCCTTCTCCAGGGATGAGCCGCCTGATAGTTTATCCATTCTTACATGGCTAGCTCTGAGCACATATACATATGATCAATACTGAATGGACAAATGTGTGTGTGTGTGTGTGTGTGTGTGTGTGTGTGTGTGTGTGAGAGAGAGAGAGAGAGAGAGAGAGAGAGAGAGAATTGGAGGTATGAAAACATGGAGTTAGGAAGGATATAAATACAGCATTCCACTATGAAATTCTCAAATAAGTATAAAATAAAATAAAAACAAAAAGTCTATGTCCAAGTTCCCTTTGGTATGTTAGTTGTAGTATCGATACCTTCTACTATATAGCTAAAATCCTACTATAAGTGAATAGATGCCATATGCATCCTTCTGAGTCTGGGTTAGCTCACTCAGGATGAGCTTTTCTAGTTCCATCCATTTGGCTGAAAATTGCTTAATTTCATTGTTCCTGATAGCTGAATAATATTCCATTGTGTAGATGTACCACAGTTTTTTAACCCATTCTTCGGTTGAGGGACATCTGGGTTGTTTCCAGTTTCTAGCTATTACAAATAAGGTTGCTATAAACATAGATGAGGAAACTTCCTTATGATTCCTTGAAGAGGCATTTGGGTGTATACCCAGAAGTGGTATGGCTGGGTCCTGAGGCAAAGCTATTCCAAGTATTTATTTATTTATTTTTTATATTTTTTTTCTACTTTTTGGTCTTTTTATCTATTTGTCTGCTTATTTGTTTGTTTGTTTTTTAGTTCTTTCTCCCGGGCAATGAGACACTTTTCACTGATGATACTGCCTAGTAGACCCCCAATGAATGAGGAGACTCTTGGCCCTCATACGACCTCTCAAATGAGATGAGGGACTGTTATATAAGGATGCCCCACCCCAGAGAAATGGGATGGAAGGGATAGGAGGTAAAGAAAAAAATGAAATGTGATGTTTCGGCCTTTTACTACTAATTGTCATAAACTGTTTAGGATAATTAAGAAATGCAAACTAATAGTTACGCAAGCCGGTCATTTGGTTAGGTACTATGACAGCCTATTATAGTTATTTTCTAAGCTAATCAGAAATAAAGCTGCTAAGAGACAAGCAACATCTGCTTACCCTAATATAAGAGATAGATAGGGCCTCTTCAAAAACCTCAAGAGATCTGCAGAATATGGCATTCAAAGATGTTTTCGTAACTTTAGATTTTTTTATATCGAGACATATCAACTCCTGACAGCACCCCTATTCTACCCCAAGTAGAAGATGAGCATCAAAGAATCACCAGTGTGAGATGATTGAATTAGTCGCAAGCCTATTTCTTGGTAGGAAAAGCCCCTTGCTCCAACTGTAGACAGAATGCTGTCCAAAAAGGACAAACCCTGGAAGCAGGTAAGTCAACAGCCTAGCTCTGCCAAGACAGGGTAGGCAAGTCCTTCATAACCCCTGCTCTACAATCAATGTCTGTCAGAGAAACGGGGCCAAATGACTGAAGATCGATGCTATAATGTATGGAGAGAAAATGGGAACTGTCAAGCCAGCCACTGGTATGTCATTTCTTAGTTTTGGAAGCTGCAGTCCCTGTACTTCCTATATAAGCAGATATATTTATCCTTCTCAGGTCTCTGAGGTGGTTGAAAAACAGATAGCTAGAGCCTCATAATTAAATTTTGAGTGGTTTAGGAGTCAAGAGAGTGTTATAGATCTAAGAAGATGCTTTTAAAATTGTGTTGCAAGTTAGTATGAATGTTGAGTTAGATATAGAACTTTAAACTCATGGAGATGTTTAGATAGTAGAATGTTAAAGTCAGGTGCCAAATACATATGGACTGGACATTGGGAATGTACGCTAAGCCATATAACCCTCATAACTGTGGCCTAATTACCTCTGTTGTTTTGTATTGTATTTATTATTATAAGTGAAAGAGCCATTTGTTGGACTGAAAGGGGAAACTGTAGGGGGAAATAAGATATACCTTAAACTTAAAAAAAAGGGAAGAGGATGGGGGGTTGAGGGTGGGAGGGTGGGACTGAAGGGGGAAATAGGGAGGGAACTGGGATTGAGATGTAACTTGAAGAAATAAAAAATAAAGGAAAAAAATGAAAAATTCTTACACTAAAGACTTATTGATATTAGGAAGCTTTATTTAGAATCATACTAAAGAGATCCACACAGCCAGAAAGAATCACTGCACAATACAGCTAAGCACATTTTAAAAGCATTTTTTTTCCTGGCCTAATATCAGTGCTCTTCAAGAACCAGGGTGTAACCGAACTTTTAAATTATTATTTAACTCTTATTTATTTATTACTAAATTCACTTATAACAAACACCAACAATTTCTTAACTATTAATCCTATAAATTCCTACAACCCCTTTAACCTATCCACTAAACCTATTGATAATTATAACAACTACTTTCATAACCTTTTAGAATGATACAATCTCTGGGGCAGGTCCTCAGTCGTCAGGAACACAGTCTTTGTTGTAGATTCTTTAACACACTTAGCAGTCCTTTTTCTGGATCTCTCAGATGCAGGTTCGTCAGGGTCAGTTGGTTATTGCAGTCTCACCTTAAATAAGGCTTCATGCTTTCTTCTCTGTGGGAGACCCCAGCCGTCTGCAGGCCAACTTACTTCTTTTGAATCAGGAACTCAGCTGCTCTGCCTCAGTCCTTAAAGCCAGGCACAGTTTCCCCTAGGCCACTGATCGGACAGATCAAACCCCTCTAGGCAAAAGCTGAGCCACAGGGTCCAGTCCTTGGCCTTTTGGTATCTTGCTCAGGCTTTCTTTGCTCACCAGCTTCTTTCTGCTTCAGGGAGAGAGCTGGCCATCAATGGCCAGAGCTTTTTTCAGCAGGACTCTTGGAGCTCTCTAGCATCAGGGGCCTCTTCTTTTTCTGGGCTCCATGCACTGTTCTTAAATAGGAGGAACTCTGTTTCAGCTTAATTTGGGCTCTGCCCACTTAGCAGCTGAAAACAATGTCAGGCCAGATACTTTGTTTCTTCAAGTCCATTAAGTCTTTCCTGTGTTCCTGACTTCAAACTTGTTTTTCTGTCTATTGAGTCTTTCCTGTTTTTCAGTCTATTGAGTCTTTCCTGTTTGCTGACTTCATGCTGATAATGCTCTTCAGGCCCCGAATTAAGAGACAATACCAGAAACTCCTATATATTTTCTAAATCTAATTTATCTAACCCCTACACCAGGGTGTTGTACAGATGAATACGGAGCCCTTGTTTTCAAAGAATTCTAAGAGATTCTCAGATACTTTCTTCATATCTTTAGAGTTTGAATTGAAGCCTCAGAGGACAGTAAACACAAAACAGATGAAAAATGTAAACAGACAGAAGCAAATGCTGCCAAAGAAACCAAATTGGCCAGGAGGGCTGCCATGCTCACTGCCTCATTGTCCAGCTGCTGTAGACTCATTAGCATTTATTCTTTCTATGTAGCTTGTCCTTTGTTGACCTTAATTTTCAGAAACAGATAAACTGATGGCAAGAGACAGACTCAAACTTTGTGCAGTTCCAAAGGAGCCTCATTGATATGTTGTCTGTCACAAACTCCTCTCAGTACTACAAGGGAGATTGCAGTCAGCCTTGTGCTTGGGAACTAACTAGTTTCTAAGTTAGAAAAGTCTGAGCATTTGAGAGCACCTATCTTCCTGTGGCTTCTATCTTTCTCCCTTAGTTTTACTCTTGAATGAATGGAATAACTGTTTACCTTTACTACAAAGATTTTTAGACTGTTAAGTTGAAATGCATTTCCATTTCTTTGTCAAGTTAAATATCTCTCCTTTTAAAACATTCTTAAAGCATACAGTTTCCTTCAGTAAACTGCTTTATTCCAGGAATCTATCTATGGAGTTTACATTGCCCTTCAAGAACATGAAATGATAGAATAATATTGTGAGTTGATTAAACCAGAATGGAGCAGAGCTTTGTTGTAGTTGCTGCCGTGTTGTCTTCCTGCCTCTTGTTCTGGGATCATGATTGATGATCATTGAAATTGGTAGCAGAGGATCTACAGAGCATGTTTACAGGACTTTCTACTTACCTACAGCTATAGTGTGGGATGCTCAGGGCCATCCAAGTTCCTGATTCTTTTTATAGTTGTTGTTCAATTTTATCTTTGAATATTCATCACCTTCTACAGTCTATTATGGTGTTTTGGCTAAACCATTCAAAGCACTATCACTTCCAGTTTCATCTTATGTGTAATCTGATGATTTTAATCATGAAATTAGGAATGAATCAGCCCAGTCAAATGAGTATTCTGCACATAGTTCCCCATATAAGAGTTTAAAAGGTATGTCCTAGCATAGCTCACCAGATGTTTTATAGAAGTCTAGACAGAGTAAACTATATTCACAGCATTACCACATTGAAACACAACTAAAGGTAACTAAAAAAGCTGAATATAGTGAGATTATCTGTAATCAAAGTATGTGGGAGGTTGCATTCAGAAGTGTCACATTTCCCCAACTCACATGGTTGTTTTGTGTGTGTACATCAACACATTGCATTTTGATTGGTTGAAGTTTTCTGTAATGGTCTTGACTGTTGCAAAGAGAAGTTTCCTTGTTAAGGGGTGAGGACTACATTAATTTGTGAATATAAGGGCAAATACTTAGAATGTAGTTAGGGACTATGCTGTCTGGGTAGTTGGCTAAGTTTTTAGTATCAAACATGACTGGTCTCTTATTGAGAAGGTCACAAATATGATATTGATGATAATAGTAATACATGGTAATTAGGAGATGTGGAAGAGATACTCAAACTTTGCTTGTTATTTATAGATTTGCTTGATGCACAACAAAGTAAACAGTTAAGGAATCGAAAACATTCTTCTTGAAAAATAACATTATCCATGGAGTGGCTCTTCATCAGAGAGAAGTTTCAATGTGTGGTAGAACTCCTGTGCCTACGTAGCCTGGACATCTTCCAACTATAGCGAAGATCTAGGAAGAACTAATCAACAGACTCAAAGCTTGGGTCAGCAGTCACTGGTCATGTGGTCTGTGTGTGTATAGTGAATACTCACATTAACAAGATGAGTGTCAGATAACACCAAGTTTTCAGATAAGGAAATAATCAAGGGAAAGAATTGGGTGACTAAATCTCCCATATAATTCTTTCTATTGGGTTTTTGTATGGATTGAGTGTCCAAGAGAAAGCTGTGGAGTTTGTCTCCCTGTTCAAGTCTACAGTATATAGTACAAGGAATCAAAAGAGCATGTTTCTCTTTAAACTATGTATCTATTCTAATGTTCATTAAAATGCCATTCTTACTCTGTAGTTTTACTCAGTGTGTGAATAAAACTAGTCAAAGAACATTCATCAACTAAAGCCAAGGTATAGAGGTAATGGTTGCTATGTACAGTGTAAGTTATGCCACTTTTTAAAAATAAATATTTGTTTTACTCATTTAATAAGCAATGTAAAAAGTGGCCTTACTTTGTATATTAGTGAGATTTTTTGTATTAAGCCACATGTGCAAATAAATCAAGATATCCTAATTAATGTAACTATTTTTTCAAATGTATTTTAAATTTTAGATTATCATTTGTAGGTAAAATTAAAAATTTCTTAATGTCTGTTTATTTAGAATTATTATTACATATCATCATTATCTTTAGCCTGACTTCAAATAGACTATTATTAACTTTAATATTTTATACCAAGAAAGAAAACCACTGCTTATTCAAATACAGTACAATAAATGTTCTCCAATAATCTCTTTGATTTTACTTACAGCAGTTTTCTTTCAAAATTTTAATAAGAGTACATAAACCTTTGTGATACCTAGTATTTTCCAGAATTGTTGTGATTATTATCTGAAAAATAAATGACAGTTTGAACTAAACTTGTTTTTTTTCTTCTGTTAATGCTCTAGTGATTTTATGAGGATTTTTAAGTGTGTATTTTATATTTCCTTTAGAAATTTCTACATGTGTTGATCATGTTCATCTCCTTTCCCAGTTCTACCCATTGCCTTCCCTCTCAACTAACTTTGTGTCCATCAAAAAAGTTTCTATCAAGTACAATTTATTCTTTAATGTTTTACAGTACTGAAATATAATAGTCATGCTGTCCTGAGAATACTTTTCTTTCTTGGAGTTAGATAACATACATTTGTAAAGGGAAACTTTGAAGTGGAAATTTCAATCCCCTAAAGCAACTTCTAGCACCTACAACAGCATAATAAACTGATAACATGTCTTTTAAAAAGTAACTGTCTAAAACAATCCAATATGTTCATCCAATAGTCATGTTTTTAGTGGTTGCATCCTCTCTACCCAAAAAAAAAAAAAAGTGAAAACAAGTAGACTAATGTGAAGTTCAGTATTTCTAACCATGACTAAATGGTCTTTTTTAAAAAAGTAATACTTGAATTAAAAATTTTCATGCAATATATTTCACTCATGTTTTTACCTCTCCCAAATCCTCCTGGATCTTTCCTACTTCCCTACCTACCCAATTTTATGTTCTGTTTTTTCTCACTTCAAAAAGAAAAAAAAAATAGAACAAAAACAAAAACAGAATAACTCATGTAAACAATGTTTTTATTACCTCATATGACAGGATAAGATGAGAGCTATACCCAAGCTTACTAATACATGGCTTGTGCTGAGCTCAGAGCATTTCTATTTAACTATCCCGAGGTCTAGGTCTGGAATCTTCTAGCCTCCATACAATCTAATCTTCTACAACCCCGGACCTTAAATGCTTTAGCTTCCAGCCTCTGTCTTCTAACCTAGTCCTGGAACGTTTTCATCCTCTGAGACTTACTACTGAATAAGTTCCCCCTTTCTAGTTCTTTCTGAACTCTGGCTGGCTGTCTGGTTCAACTCAGCTGTTCTGGCTCAAAACTCCTCTCCAAGATAACTGATTGGAATTGGCTTCTCTTGACTTCTCAATGAATTGATCTGTTGGGAAAAACTGCTTCTGAACTCCACTAAACAAACTGCATGAACTCAACTGCACTCAACTAACTGACCTACATCTACTGTACTCTCTCCACAAACTCTAATATATTCCTGTGGTATACTCTTCTCTGTCTGTACTGTTTTAAGTAGCTTCTCTTTCCCGTTTCTTCTCATCACTGACTCGTTCTGTCAAAACTTTCTCTGATGACTAAATAGTCTGCCCTCAATTAAAGTCATTGATTCAGATTAAAGGTTTGTACTAAAGGCATGTCTGCATTCCACCCAGAGGGATTAAAGGTATATATTCTAGTCAGAGGAATTCAAGGTATGTACTAAGGTTGTGTCTGTATTTTAGCCTGATCACAAAGACCTTGGTCTTGGATGTGATCCCTTGCCAGAGTAGCCATGTTTCTGGATTAACATTCCTCTACAATCCTTAAAACAAAAATCAAAACAAACAAAGGTAAGAAAAAAATACAAAAACAAAATGAACCAAAATGCTCATTTAAAAACCGTAGAGTTTGTTTTATGTTAACCAACTGCTCTTGGCATAGCCCCCCCCCCCGAACATGATTGATATACACAATGACAATCCAATGGACAAAACTGATTTTACTCTTGCCAGTGGGTATCAATTTCAAATAGCTTCTATAGGGGTGGTAATTCTTGTCCATTACATCTAGAGGTCCTGAGACTCCATCTGGCTTGAACCAAGTCTTATGCATACTGCAGCACTTTTTTTGAGTTTATATGTTCACAACTTTTGCTTCTGAAAGATACTGTTTCCTTGGAGTCATACATGCCCTCTGGCTCTGAAAATCTTTTTGTCTCTTCTTCTACACAAATCCCTGAATCTTGAAAGTGGGTAGGGGAGAGTTGATGAAGACATTCCATTTAGGACTGAGTGCTCAAATCTCTCTGGGCATTCTCCTATTGTGGGTCTGTGTGTTAGTTCCAATCTACTAGAAGAACAAATCTCTAATGAGATTGATCAAGGCACTGATCTATAGGCATAGGAATAGGTCATTAAAAGTCATTTTATTTCTATATTCCTTTAACAAAATGATTGTAGTAGATTTTCCTCTAGGTTCATGGCTTACCTAGTTTCAGGTTCTTGGTCATTTTAACAGTGTCAAGTTTAGGGTCCCTTTCATTTCATTAGGGTTTTAAGTCTAATTAAAACTTGGCTAGTTACTCCCAAAGTATTTGTGCAGCTATTACACTTATATCTCTTTCAGGGAAGTTACTGTTGTAGGTCACAGAGTTTGTGATTAATGTTTACCTGTCTTCTCTGGTATTACACAGAGTAAATTCCAGTACCATGAATGCAGGTCAATAGTGGTGAAACTTCTGACTGGGGACAAGATTTGCTTCTCTGTGTTTGATGATATTATTAAGTTCTGTTTTCAGAAGTAGGACTTTACCATCAGGTTATGGAGAGAAACTTAGAAATATCTGTGATGTTTGAGAGGCCCCATGGATCCTCTTTGGTTAAATATTCAACAAGATGTAAGCCATTCCTAGTATCGTGGGTTTTGCTTGATGGCATAAGATGTTTAGTTGGGGTTTTATCTCCTCCCTTATATGGGGATTTCATTTTAATTCTTTTCATAGATGTATATATTTTAGGAAGTTTCTAGTGCAGTAGGTTTCCATATGGCTTTTCAGAAGGCTTTTTTATTTGTTGTCCCTCCACATATTCCCTGCTTTACCCTTCTCTTCTATCCTCCCAGTTTAAATATTAATGTTTAATATTTTAGTTTCCCCTTTATCTCTCCATAATACTGCATTCTATTCTATTTTCCCTTCATTGGGAAACCATTTTCTCTTCCTCCTCCCTTACTAGATACTTAATATCTATGGCTATTAAGATTCTAGCACATTTATAAAAAGCTTAAAAGCTATCAACCACACATAATAAAAAGCATGCAATATTTGTCTTTTGTGGTCTTGGTTACCTCACTCAGGAAAATTTTCTCTTTCCATTTATTTACTGTAAATTTCATTATGTTAATAACTGAATAATATTTTATTGTGAAAATATACCATATTTTCATTACCCCATTTATCAGTTGATGGACTTCTAGGTGATTTTCAATTTCTGACTATTGAAAGCCTGGTACATTTCAAATTCTGTTATGGCTGAATCTTTAATTAGATTTATTCCCAGATTCATGAAGAACCACTACACTGATTTCCATAGTGGCTGTACATGTTTTGTGCACCAATCAGCAACAAATGGGTGTTTCCCTTTCCCCATTTCCTCACTAAAACTAACGTGAACTGTCATCTCTTCTATTAACCTTTTCATTCTAAATCATGTAAGATGAAATCTCAAAGTAGTCTTAATTTATATTCTCTAATAACTAAGGATATTGAACAAAGTTTCAAATTTTACACTTACTTAAATTGACTTCAGATATTAAAATAAATCTATTCTGAGATTGGATGACTATAGGATCAACTTCTTCTAAGTTTCCTTGTTAGGAACAGACAAAAACTAGCTTCCCAAATGGAACATGGCAGTCAAGCCAAATGGTGATAAAAGTGGAAAATACATTGTGTAGACTTAGTGTACCCAGATAAGCTCCCCAAGGGATAGATATCAATACACCCTCAAAAGTAACCCAGAAATCCAGGAATATGGAACTTTAGTCTCCTGTAATATACCACAGTCATGTGAGAAGAAAGAGATTTATATTTGCTGCTCTGTGACAATAAAAGTAAGCATTAAGAGGAGACTTCTGATTGGCAAGTTTTTTCTGTGTTTTGTCATAAGTTATTATTTCAATTCTAGTTAAGTTATTAGACTTAAGAAATATTGATTTCTTATTTAAAGGGAAGTCATAGTAGAATGCAAAAAAGCCTCAATTAATATTGTCAAATAAGGATTCATTCACAGTCATTCGTTTTCTTTAATTTATCCCCTTATGGCCGTGCTAACAGGGAACTGAAAATAGAAACAATTGTAGTCTACCTGGAGCCTTTCCTCTTTTATCTCCTCTTCCAAAATGTTGTCAAAAATGTAAGTCATATTATTTTTCCAAGTTTATAGAGAGAAGTTAGTTAAAGTTATCAACAGTAGCACTTAAAATTACAAATGTATGTGCCAGTGAGATAAATTAGCAGGTAATAGTGAAGTCAGACAATAAAAATAAAATTTCTAAGACTCACATGGGTTAAGGACAGAACTGACTCCTGCAAGTTGTTCCCTAACTTCCATATGAGTTCTGGGACAAACACTCACCACATTAAATAAATGTATAAAACATAAAAGTAAAACATTTTAGATTATTCAGGCATTTTATATCTGTATATTTAGGACCAGGCTGAAAGACTGCATGATTTTTCCCATGATACCATATTTTAGATTGTGTACGTGTGTGTGTGTGTGTGTGTGTGTGTGTGTGTGCACTGAATTTCAAATGGAATAAGATTTTCTTCAATTATGAATAAGAGGAATAAAAGATGTATCCCAAAGAAGTAGCAATAACTTACCTTATTACAACAAGAATGTATTCCAGAGATAATTTGGAAATTCATGGCTTACACTAAGCCAGTAGAATTCATGGCTTCTTCCTACCAGTAATCAGCAGTTTTGCATGACATGAGTTGACATTCTGTCACTATACAACTGTTAATTTAGCTTAATTTAAAAAAATAGGCACCCTCACACAATTTTTTTGTTTTTCTTCAAAATCCTAAGCAGGCATTTTGCTTTCAACCAAATTTACTTTCTCCTGAATCAATGTAGTTGATAAGACTTTCACTTGTTGCTTTGTGTGACTGACTCTCCAATATATAGTACCTGTCAGTAGTTGCCAAGCCACTGTGACAATTGTATGGCTCGCACACATTGGCATTCATTGCCATAATGCTGTATTGTAATGTGTGTGTCAAGTAGGAATACAACTACCAACCAGAATCAGACTGGTACAATAAATAGGGATAAGTGGAAACAAATGCAGCTATTCTTCAGCATCCAGCAATGACATTAGGTAATTGACACACTCAGGACTCTGATTCTAATGAGTGAAGATTCAAAAGAGTTTATCTTTTCATGAAATAGAGAAAGATATACTTGATAACCACATTCAACTTAATGGGCATATGTACACATGTTTGGAAGGCTTCCGTTATGAAGGCTTTTGTAGGCTTTTGTCTGTTTGTTTTGAGATAGGATCTTACTACATATCCTTGGCTGGTTTGAAACTTTCTATATATATCAGGTTGGCCTCACATTTATTGAGTTTCACATGTTTCTGATACCCAAGTACTTGAATTAAAGGTTTGTGCCACCTAGCTCTATGATAAAGAATTTAGAAGGATGGTGACTATGCAGGGAGATGCTTTGAGATGGCTGTCAACTTGTAGGCACACAGGCGTGGTTTAACAGAGCCTGTCTTTTCAGGCACTCCATATCTAAGCTTGCTCACTTACTCTTCTTCAGTCACGTACACTGTAAACTCAAGAGAAATGTGTTACAGTGTGAAGGTGCTAACTCTGTACCCATCTCAAATGAGCAACATGGACAAGTGTCATTGATTGTTGCTTGTGCCACTTATGAAGTAAAGAATGTTTGAAAATAGAGAGAAAGAATCTTTAAGAAATAATTCTATTTTGTTTATTTGTAAGAATAGTGTCTTGAGCATTGCTCTAACATTATTCTTGCTCTTTAAAACTGTAGAAGTAATTAAGAAAGTTTTCAGACTATCTTGCCACTTATAAAAAACAACAACTACATAAACAGAAGAACTGGTGCTAATGGATATCCACTTCTGCTGTCTTACATGTAGTAATACATGGTTTGGAAACCTCATTATTTCTTCATTGAGTATATATTTTCATGGGTTAACCCTTGATGAAGGCGCCTGTTTTAAATAATGTGATGATTTTCAAAACTCTAATTGGTTTCATTATAGAAGCTAATGCATGATGAAATGTTCAGTCTCTGATATATAGCCTCACATGGTAGAAATATGCCATAGACAAACACTACAATGGTACAGGTATTTGCTTATATTTGTTCTCAGATGTGGCCTTTTCTAGAGCACAGTGATGTATCATAGTTGGTTTTCAAGGTCACTCACAATAGCTCTAACTCACTGTTATAAAGGAAATGGCTCAGGATTCTTTGTTTAGAAGGACACTCTATTCTGAATACCAACAGCTTCTTTATGTGTAGACCCAGTCATCTGCAGAATGACAACATGTTGACCATGAGCAGACTTTTTGTAATTGTTATTATTCCTGAAATGTCTAGCAACTATTTTCATGGAATATTCACTGTATTTGCTTTTATAGTTAATCTAGAAATGATTTCAAGTGTTTGGGAAGCTATATGTGGATTATACACAAATGATATAGCATTTACCTTGAGAAATTTGGACATTTGTAGGGGTTTTAATAGTCCACAGGCACATCCAGGGTCAATCCCCAATGAATCTTGAGAGACAACTTAGGAATGTGTATGAAGCACACACATATGAATTCTATTTATTTATTTATTTATTTATTTATTTATTTATTTATTTATTTATTTAAGTTATATTTCAGTCACAGTCCCCTATCTCATCCCTTCCTGGTCCCACCCTTTCACAATCTTCCTCCTATCCCACCTCTCCTTCTTAGATGAGGGGATCCTGCACACATCAAACCCCTTCAGTTCATTAGTCACACAAGGGCTAAGAGCTTCCTCTTGCACTGGGGGCTGCTTGGGCAGCCCAGTTAGGGTAAGGTGTTCCACTAACAGGTAACAGAATCCATGACCTGATGCTGGGTGGAGTTTCACATAGGATAGTTATGCTATGCTTCTGTATCTTTGGGTCTGTGGTTTGTAGGATGGATGTCCTACACTATATGGCTAATATACAGTTTAAAAGGAGGATATACCATGTGTATCTTTCTGGGTGTGGGTTAGCTCACTCAGGATGACCTTTTCTAGTTCTATCCATTTGGTTGCCAAATGCATGATTTCCTTGTTTCTGATAGTTGAGTAGTATTCACCTGTGTAAATGTACCACAGTTTTTTGTTTTGTTTTGTTTTGTTTTAGAATCATTCTTTGGTTGAAGGTTATCTGGGTTATTTCCAGTTTCTGGCTATTATGAATAAAACCACTATGTATGTAGTTGAGCCAATGTCTTGTGTTTTGTGGAGAGTCTTTCACTTATGCCTAGGAATAGTTTGGCTCAGCCTTGAGGTAGAACTGTTCTCTAATTTCTTAGATACTTCCAGATTGATTTCCAGAGTGGTAGTACAACTTTGCAAGCCCACTAGCAGTGGAGAACTGTTCGCCTTTCTCCATATCTTTGCCAGCATTTGCTATCATTTGAGTTTTTGATGTTAGCCATTCTGAAGTGTGTGAGATAGAATCTCAGAGTAGTTTGAATTGTATTTCCCTGATGATTCAAGATGTTGAGCATTTCTTCAAGTGCCTCAAATTCATTAAAGATTCCTCTGTTGTGAATTCTCGGTTTGGCCCTGTAACCCATTTTTTATTAGATTATTTTGTTTCTTGGTATTTAATTTCTTGAGTTTTTATTTATTTTGGATATTAGTCCTTTGTTTAATGTGGGATTGGTTACAAATTTTCGGAATCTTTAGGCTGGTGTTTTGTTCTAATGACAGTGTCTTTTGTCTTACAGAAGCTTTTCAGTTTTAAAAGGTCTCATTTATTGATTGTTGGTCTTTGACCCTGAGATATTAGTGTTCTGTTCAGGAGGTTGTCATGTCACCTATGATAGTGAGTTTGAGGGTTTTCCCCAGTTCCTATTCTATTAGATTTAGTGTGTCTGGTTTTATGTTGAGGTCTTTGATCCACTTGGACTTGAGTTTTGTGCAGGGTGATAAATATGAATCTATTTGCATTCTTCTACATGTTGACATTCAGTTAGACCAGCACCATGCCATGCTTCCTTTCTCCACTGCACAATTGTAGAAAAAATGGCTAATTAGATTACTTAATGAGTATTTAGGTTATATTTAATTGGTTTGGCAGCTATTAATCCTTAACCCACCACTATAAATGAATACACACAGAAACCAGATAGATTTTAACAAGCCTTGGCCTGAATTGTGCAATACTAGCCTATCTAAGCTAGCTCATAATTCTATTTCCAAAATATGACCCCATATATACATACATCCCTGTGGACTGCTATTCTCCATGTTATGTTGATGTTGCAGGACACATGGAATGATCTTCTTTAATCTATCCCATCATGTGTGTGCTCCTTCTTCCTGCTCCTGGCTTCGCTTGGAGCTTCTTCCTCCCAAGATGCTCTCTGTTTAAGAAGCCAGTGCATTTAGTCCCACTTATCTCTCTCATTGCCCAGTCTCAGGCCTTAGCATTTTATTCAACCAATCAGAGACAATGTAAGTAACAGAGAGCAAGCAGGACTAATTAATTAACATTTAAAATGCTTAACACCAATCCATCATAGAGTTTTGGCTTCTTTGTCAAAAATCAATTGACCATAGGTGTGTGGGTTTATTTCTGGAATTTTGATTCAATTCTTTTGATTAACTGGTTTGTTTCTGTGCCAATAGTGTTTTTACTACTATTGAACATAGATGAGGAGGTGTTCCTTGTGGCTTGGAGAGGAATCATGCAGATGCATACCCAGAAGTGGTATGGCTGGGTATTGAGGTAGAGTTATTCCAAGTTTTCTAAAATATTGCCAGTTGATTTCCATAGTGGTTGTACAAGTTTGCACTCCCACCAGCAATGGAGGAATGTCCTCCTTTATCCACAGCCTTAATAGCATGTACTGTCATGTGAGTTTTGATTTTAGTAATTCTGAAAGGTCTGAGATAGAATCAGAGTTGTCTTGAGTTACATTTCTCTGATGATTAAGGATGTTGAGCATTTCATCAAGTATCCAAAGACCATTAGAGAGTCCTCCTTTGTGAATTCTCAGTTTAGCTCTGTATCCCATGTTTTGATTGGATTATTTGGTTTCTTGGCGTTTAATTTCTTGAGTTCTTTATAAATTATTGATGTTATCTTCTGTCAGATGTGGGGTTGGTAAAGATATGTTCCCAATCTGTAGAATGGGGTTTTATTCAAATGACAGTGCCCTTTGCCTTACAGAAGTTTTCAATTTCATGAGGTCCCATTTATTGATTGTGGGTCTTAGAGCCTGAGCTATTGGAGTTCTGTTCAGGAAGTTGTAACCTGTGTCAATGAGTTCAAGGCTTTTCTCCACTTTCTCTTCTATTAGATTTAGTGTTTAGGGCTTTATGTTGAATCTTTGATCGACTTGGACTTTATTTTTTTTCAGGGTGATAAGTATAGGTATATTTGCATTCTTTTACATGTTGACATTCATTCAATTAGACCAGCACCATTTGTTGAAGATGTTGTCCTTTTTACTCTGTACAGTTTTAGCTTCTTTGTCAAAAATAATTGACCATAGGTTTGTGGATTTATTTCGGGGTCTTCAATTCGATTCCATTAATCAACTGGTTTGTTTCTATACCAGTACCATGCTGTTTTTGTTACTACTGCACTATATATAGCTTGAAATCAGGGATACTGATACCTTCAGATTTTTTTTTAATTGTACAGAATTTATTTAGCAATTCTTGGATTTTTGTTCTTTCACATGTAGTTAGTTGAGAATTGTTCTTTCAAGGTCTGTAAAAATATTGTTGGTTTTTTTTGATAGGAACAGCAATGAATCTGTATATTGCTTTTGACAGGATGGCCATTTTTATTATGTTCATGCTACCTATCCATGAGCATAGGAGATCTTTCCATCTTCTGATGTCTTCTTCAATTTATTTCTTCAAGTACTTGAAGTTCTTTTCATACAGGTCTTTCACCTGCTTTGTTAGAGTTACCCCCAGGTACTTTTTATTGTTTGTGGCTATTGTGAAGGGTGTTGTTTCCCTAATTTCTTTCTCAGCACATTTATCTTTTGTATAAAGAAGGGCTTCTGATATTTAAAATTAATTTTGTATCCAGCCACCTTGCGAAAGTTGTTTATCAGTTGTAAGAGTTCTCTGGTGGATTTTTTCATACTATACTTATGTATACTATCATATCATCTGCAAATAGGGATAATTTGACTTCTTCCTTTCCAATTTGTATCCCCTTATCTTGTTTAGATGTCTTATTCCTCTAGCTAGAATTTCAAGTACTGTTTTGAAGAGATATGGGGAGAGTGGGTATCCTTGCCTTGTGCCTGATTTTAGAGGAAATGCTTTAAGTTTCTCTCCATTTAATTTGATGTTAGATACTGACTTGCTGTATATTACCTTTATTATTTCTAGGTGTATGATCCTTGAATGCTAGCTCTCTCCAGGACTTTTATCATGAACGGGTGTTGGATTTTGTTAAATGCTTTTTCAGCATCTAGTGTGATGATCATGTGATTTTTTTTCTTTCAGTTTGTTTATATGGTGGATTACGTTGGTGGATTTTTGTATGTTGAACCACCCTGCATTCCTGGGATGAAGCCTACTTGATCATGGTGTATGATACTTTTGATGTGTTCTGGGATTTGCTTTGAAAGTATTTTATTAAGTATTTTTGTGTCTATGTTCATGAGAGAAATTGTTCTGAAGTTCTTTTTCTTTGTTGGGTCTTCATGAGATTTGGTATCAGGGTGACTGTGTCCTCATAGAATGAGTTTGGCAGTTTTCCTTCTGTTTTATTTTGTAGAAGAGTTTGAAAAGTATTGGTATTAACTCTTCTTTGAAGGTCTGGTAGAGTTCTGTGTTGAAACCATCTGGATTTGGGATGTTTTTGGCTAGAAGATTTTAATGACTGTTTCTATTTCCTTAGGAGTTATAGAACTGTTTAATTTGCTAACCTTATCCTGATTTAACTTTGATAGGTGGAATCTATCAAGAAAATTGCCATTTTGCTTAGGTTTTCAAATTTTGTTGAGAACATATTTTTGAAGTAAGAACTGAAGATTCTCTGGACTTCCTTGATGTTTCTTGTTATCTTTTCATCTTTGATTTTGTTGATTTGGGTATTTTCCCCTCTGCTTTTTAGTTAGTTTGGCTAAGGGTTTGTCTATTTTGTTGATTTTCTCAAAGAACCAACTCTTGGTTTTGTTTATTAGTTGTATTGTTCATTTTGTTTATAACTTGTTTATTTCAACTCTAAGTGTGATGATTTCCTGCCTTCTGTTCCTCTTAGGAGTGTATGCTTCTTATTTTTCTAGCTCTTCCAGTTCTGCTGTTAGGTTCCTAATATAAGCTATCACAATTTTCTTTTGAAGGAACTTAGTGCTATCAACTTTCCTTGTAGCACAGCTTTCATTGTGTCTGATAGGTTTGGGTAAGTTGTGCCTTTGTTTTATTTGGCTTTTAGGAAGTTATGTGTCAGGACCATGATCATGGTCCTCCCAAGCTGCTGTCAGGGTCTTCTCAGGTTCACCTTACAGCCAGAAGACCTGTGATCTGGTACAGCCCACATCACCCAGGCAATGAACAATGGTCCGGGGTTGTTTCACTGCTACAGGGTTGGAGCTCTCTCTATTTTAGCCTGGATATTCAGCTGAGGGGTAAGGCAGGTGACAGCAGGGAGTTCTGATGTGGAATTCACACCCTATCCACAGTGCTTGGATTCAGGGAAGCTCAACTGCCTTTTCCCAGCCAGAATCACTGTGCTCCAATCCATACTGCCTGAGCCAGCATGGCTTCTGGGAGTTTCCCTGTAGCTAGGGTGTCAGGATTCTGGTTGTGGTCCTCCCAAGCTACTCTCAGGGTGGTCTCAGGATCAACCTGTGCTTCTCTGTCAGAAGCTCTGTGGTCTGGTGTAGCACAGTTGTTCAGGCAGCATGCAATAGTACAGAACTGCTTTACTGGTCTGGACTGATATGTAAATGCTCTAGACTAAGGCAGTAGACTGAGAACACTGCCAAAGTGTGTGTGGGCAGAGAGTTCCAATAAAAGTTCACAAGGAGTCTACAGCTCTTGGACTCAGCAAATCTCAGCCACTGTTTCCCTGGCTGAAGCGCTGTGTTCCAGAGAATCCTTCCTGGGTCGGCAGGGCTTCCAATAGTACCCCTGAAACTAGGGTGTCAGGACTGTGGCCATGGTCCTCCCAATACACCCTCAGGTGATTCTCAGTGCCAGCCTGTGCCTCTCAGACTGAAGCTCTGTGAACCAGTGAAGCCAAGTTTCTCTGGCTTCCATAATTGTCCAGAACTGCTTCACTGCTCTGGGCTGAGATGTAGAGGCTGTACCCTGAGTGCACAGTGGAGAGCCCAGCCGAGGAGGGCGGGGAAGGAGTTCCAATATGTAATGTATATACCCTATCCACAGCGTGCTGGGCTCAGGGAAGCTCAGTGCCTGACAGCTCCATAGATCCCCCATTTACTAGTCAGCCAGATGCCACCATGCAGCAAATCCCAAGAATTTCCCTCAGTCTTACCATAGTGACTCTGCTGTTTTTTTCCTGGGTGTCAGAACACCTGCATAAAAGCTGTGAACTCAGGAAACAGAGGAAGGCCTCTGTTTGGGGGTTGAATCCACCGGCTGTCTTCCTGAAAAGATCCAATCTGACAGCTCTTCCACTGTGATGGGGCATGCACTGTTTACTGTGTCTTGCGTCTCTGTCCTTACAGTGTCTATATTTCTATTACCGAATTCTTTATTGTCCCTGACTTCACTGGTCAAGCCCAGATATGTTTGTGCCTCAAAAACTGCCTTTCAGCAGGAGTATATTTCTGAGGTGTGTGGTGATCCTCAGTCTTCCTGAAGATCAGAATGTGTCCAAGTTTATTCCTGCCATCTTGGAACTGCCTAATTTACTTATTTTATGCATCATATATATATAGAATTTATTTTAATGCTATTTTATCTTAAAATAAATTAGTCGACTATTAGAATTCTGGTACAACATTGTTTTAAACTATGTTTGTTTATATTCACTAATAAATTTTTAATAAAACAATTTGTCAATATATTATGTAAATTGTGATACAGATGATAGAACAATCACATAGCAGGTATTAAAAGATTAAAAACTTTATTGCATTAGTAGATTAAATGATCCTTATAGTCTCTCAAACACATAAATTATTCTGTAACTCTTAGAATTGAGTTAAATATCACATAAAGAGACTTTCAAACTAATTGAATATTAGTGTCATAGTTATGGAAGTGAGTGACTATGAATTTTTCTGAGACCTTTAATTATTGTAGGCATGCTACCGATTTTAGGACATAGTTTGAATAGAATATACATATAAATAATATATCAACCCCATATATTAAGTACTTAAGTTAATTCTATGAATGTCTGAATCATCATATTTTCTTTACTTGACATTTACTAAACATTGTGTGAGAGAGCTATATTGAATCTTTGAAAGGGTAATATGTCTCTAGTTATCTCTCTTGCTTCATTTCTTTGAACTTAGACTAGAGCTAATTATTTTATTTACAGTTAATAAGAGTTTAACATGTAATTATGAGTCTGGATACATTTTATAAGCCAAGAGCTACTTGAGAATTCATGTATTCAAGATGTTGCCTGATAAATCTCCATTTTTGAAAGCATAGTTTGTTTGACAATCACACTAAATTCATTAAAAAGCTGAAACTCATTAGAGTAATATATTATACAATAGGATAATAAATTCATATTTTAATAGCTATATACTCCAACTTCCATCTGTTTTCAAAGATTGTAAGTTAGTTTTGCCATCAAATATTAGCGTTTAATACCTGAGAAAAGCAGCACATTATATTCAATATTCTCCAGTGCTTCTTTGAAACTATCTCCTTTCCTACCTCAACTGTAACTGCATTTATTTCTGTTTTATTGAGATGAGTGAAGTTAGTTAGATAACCTTTGTAAAGCATACCATCCAGTGTTGGCAAATGTTACTTCTTACTCCTTCGGATCCCCCTGTCTCTACCCTAAACATGTCTATTTCAATCTTGGGGTCTTCTGTTATCCTACAATCATACTTTGCTAAAGCTACTTCTAACATGAAACTGACAGAAAATAGTATGCAAAAATTTGGCTGAATGGGGTCTAAATATTGGCTCAGACTGAGGTTGGGTTTTTTGATTAAATACTTGCAACCATGACTTGATACAACATAGCTTCCCAGTTCTGTCCTGGAATGCTTGCTGCCTCAGCTGTCAGTCAAAACATTTGTTTTGCTTCTGACTATGGCATGCTTTGTGAATTTGTTTTAAATTCTAGAACTTTATGGAACTTTACAGAAAAGATAGCAAGATATGAGTATTATTTGATTTAAAATGTTCAGTTTCTGCAAATGATTTTCACTTCTTTGGAAACAATAAAGATGATGACCTAGAAATAAACAAGTTATAGTCTAGGAAAGCCCATGTTCTTCTGTCATGAAACAGTACAGCACTGAAATAACCAACTCCAATTATTAGGCTCCTGGGGAATAACTGTAAATGATACATTGTAAGAATTTAATCACAACCCTCTTACATTCCCACTGTATGTACTTAAACAAAGGCTATAGTTTTATTATTTGAACTTCATAAAAATGAATCATTGTGGGTAACTATTAAACCAATCCTTCAACATCAGATCATGATGTAATGTTTGATGTTGAAATAAATTAAGGAGAATATGTTTTTATGTGCCTAAAGTGCTTGTTCCTTATTAGAGGCAAGTTAACCGTAATTATTTTAATTTTGAATTTTGTATTTATTACATTATTATGATTATTTTTCACTGTTATGACTATGTGTGTCTGTGTGGGTATAAGTTATGGCATATGTTCTACAGGATGCACGTGGTGGTCAGAGGACAGCTTTATGGAGCCAGTTCTCTCCTTCTGGGGGTTCTGGGAATTGAAGCTGGGTTGTGTGACTTGTATGGCATGTATTTTTACCTACTGAGCCATCTCCTGGACTTAGTTTCCTGACTTACGTATCAAATACATCATTCTAACAATTCAGCATTTTTCAGTGTCTGTGTATTTATTCTCTTCTATTGAATCTTTGCCTAGTAAAGAAAAAGAAAAGAAGAGGAGGAGGAAGAAGAAGAAGAAAAAAAAAAGAAGGCCTTTCCTGCCCACAGTTCAGAAAGAGAATGGATCAGTACTCTCTCAGTGGAAGAATGGAGGATTTTAAGGATCAACATCTTTCTTGTTTTTTTTTTTCCTCTGAGTAATTTCTCAACATTAACCTAAATCAGTATGCTTTATTCACAGAATTTTCTGACTCTGTCATTTGTAGAGTCTCTCAGCACATTACCAATGTCCACTGACTTTCGTACTTGTACCTAATCTTAACAATTTGCAATTGACTTGAAAAAATAAATTTATTGTCATCTTCTAGAACACCATGCCTGATTACTTTCCCCCAATCATTTTAGAAAATTATTTCCATTCTGACACTGTACTATTCCTGTGAGTGTTAAATAAGAGAAGTTGGCTCTAAAATGGTGTATTTGATGCTTGAGTTTTCTCCTGAGTATTCAGGCACTACAGAGGCGATGCAGGTAGACACTGATCTTATTGTTTTTCTGGATGTTATTCAGAAAATTTTAGGAAATGGCTGTGAACACTGATGATCCCCATTTAATCTTCCAATCTGGAAATAATTAAAACAAACAAACAAAAAGATGGCTTAAAAGATATACTAGGGGTGGAATTTTTTTGAAGTGTTTCTACAAAAAAATCTTACTGACATCAAATCTGTAGACTTTTTTTCTCTCACAGCAAATTAATTAACTTTCTAGACATCAAACTAAACATTCATCAGTTCAATTATATTCAAATACTAACCACCTGGAATTACCTTCAGATCCCATAGATTGAGGCCTAAAATCCCCTGATTATTCATATGCTTCATGTGTGTTACAAATCATACCCTCTTGAACAACCTACCAACAAGAATTCCTTATGAACACATCAGCTGATCAGGCCAGTAAAACAAGAAAAACACAGCCATGACACACTCTGAAAATCCAGACAGTAAATAGAAACCAATGAATAAATTACTCACCCAACAAAGACAAACTCAAAACTCAGCACCTAGACCTATAATCATCCAAACACAGATTTCTAGACTCCAGCATAAAAATATAATCAATAATGGCTAGGGTAATATGTCTGTCTCCACTAAAGCCCAGATATCCTACCACAGTAAACCCTGAATATTCTAACATATCTGAAGCACAAGAAAACACACTAAATCTAATAGAAGAGAAAGTTGGGAAAAGCCTCAAACTCATTGGTACAGGAGACAACTGCCTGAACAAAACACCAATAGCTCAGGCTCTAAGACCAACAATCAATAAATGGGACCTCATGAAACTGACAAGCTTCTGTAAGGCAAAGGACACTGTCATTCAAACAAAATGGCAACCTATAGATTGGGAAAAGATATTTACCAACCCCACTTCTGACAGAGGCCTAAAATCCATAATTTATAAAGAACTCAATAAATTAAACAACAAGAAACCAAATAATCCAATGAAAACATGTGAAACAGAGCTAAACCAAGAATTCACAAAGGAGGAATCTCTAATGGCAGTGAGACATCTGAAGAAATGCTCAATATCCTTAATAAACAGAGAAATACAAATGAAAACCACTCTGAGATTCCATCTCACACCTGTCAGAATGGCTAAGATCAAAAACTCAAATGATAGCACATGCTGGTGAGGTTGTGAAGAAAGGGGAACACTCCCCCATTACTGGTGGGAGTGCAAACTTGTACAACCACTATGGAAATCAGTCTGGTGATATTAAAAATAATATGTCTAATTAAATTATTTACCCAGTATTTATATTATTATTAATTGGTTTGGCAGCCGATCCTTAACCATCCATTACAAATGAGTACACAGACACCATGTGGATTTTAACAAGCCTTGGCCTGAATTGTGCAATCCTAGCCCATCTAAGCTAGCTCTTAATTCTATTACCCAAATATGACCCCATATATACATATGTCCCCTTGGACTGCCATTCTCCATGATATGCCAATGTTCCTGGCCAGGTGGAATGAGGTTCCTTTTACTAACCCATGGTGTGTGCCTCCTTCCTGCTGCTCCTGGCTGGAATGCCTTCTTCTTCCTGCTGCTGGCTGGAATCTTAATCCTCTGTCTAAAGTGCAGGCTTCCTGTTCTAATCCCAGGAAGTCCCACCTTTCTCTGTCTTTGCCCAATCTCAGGCCTCGGTATTTTATTTAACCAATCAGACTCAATGTAAGTAACAGACAGCAAACAGGACCAATTAATTAACATTTAGAATGCTTAACACTACCCCAACATGGTGATATCTTAGAAAACTTGGAATAGCTCTACCTCAACACCCAGCCATACCACTTCTGGGTATCAACCCAAACAATTCCTCACCAAACCACAAGTACATAGCTTCATCTATGTTCATGGTAGCCTTATTTGTAATAGCTAGAAACTGGAAACAACCCACATGTCCCTCAACCGACAAATGGATTTAAAAAATGTCATGCATTTAGACAATGCAATACTATTCAGTTATCAGAAACAAGGAAATCATGCAATTCGCAGCCAAATGGATGAAACTAGAAAAGCTCATCCTGAGTGAGCTGACCCAGACTCAGAAATATGCACATGGCATCTACTCACTTATAATTGGGTTTTAGCCATATTGTACAGGATAACTATCCTACAACCAACACACCAAAAGGATCAAGAACATAGACTTCATAACCTATTAAGTGTACAATTTTCTCTTAGAGTGCTACCATGTTGGGCCCCAGTACAAGAGGAGGAAGCATTTAGCCTGCCTATGAGTGTTGAGCTGAGAGGGGCTGATATGTAGGGACACTCCACATTGGAGGAGTGGGAAGGTTGAAAGAGGGAGGTGAGGGTGGGAGGGTGGAAGCAGGAGGGATAGAATTAGGGTACTTTGATGGAGATGTAACTTGAAGTAATAAATAAACAACAACAACCAAAAAAGAAAAAGACCCTAAAACAAACTATATGTTGATAATAGAGGCCCTTAAATATGAAATAACTAAATTCCTTAAAGAAGCTCAAGAAAAGACAAAACATTGAAGGAAAAGCATAAAACTGTTCAAGATAAAAAAAAATGAAATAGAGGCAATAAAAAAAACAGAAATTGAACGAATTCTGAAGGTGAAAACATTAGAAATTCAAACAGGAACATATAAGGGTAACGTAACATATAAAGGCTGACCTATTAGATCACAAATGACTTGTCAACAGACTCTAGAAGCCAGAGAGATGTGTTTTAGATTCTCTAAGCGGCCACAGATGTCACCTCAAAGTACTATATCCTCAAAGTATTATACACACACACAAAAAATTACCAATCAACATAGATGGAGAAAATAAGATATTCCATGATTTCAAATTCAAACAATTACAGACCAATTTCCTTTATGAACATAGATGCAAATTATTGCAAACTAAATCCAAGAACACCTCCAAAAGATCATCCACCATGATTAAGTGTGCTTTCTCCCAGAGATGCAGGAAATATTAATGTGGACTCAGTAGTGGGGGATATGGAGTCTTAACTGGCCATCTCTTCTAGCCTGGCAAAGCTTCCAGTGGAGAGCTTGAGTTTCACTCAATTGAGTTGTGTCCTAGAATCTCCCATGGAAATCCCCAGACAACTCAGGATGATCCTAAGACATAAGGTTGCTCTCTGTAAACTGACAGGAGAGCCTCATTGCCAAAGGCAACATCCACACACTTCACTATACATAGAGAAGTAAATCTGGTGTCTACATGGACCTTCACCTCTATATTCTAGTACTTTGGTTCAGGAAGGTACTTTGCAGGATACCAAAAAGAAACTTGTTCACCAATCCAGCTAAAAATATTTGACCTATTATCAGAGATGCTTCCTCCAGAAGCATATGGGTATGGATGCAGAGACACCCCACAGCCAGATAACATGTGAAGACAGAAAGTCTAAATAAAATGTCTCCTTTAAATTCCTTCCAGGAGAGCTCAAGGAACCCTGCAGATGGGGAGGCTGAAGGATTTTAAGAGTCAGAGGGGATGAAGACACTAGGAAAATAAGGCCCTCTGAATTAACAAAGCAAGATGCACATGAACTCACAGAGACTGAAGCAGCAAGCACAGGACCTACATGGGTGTGCTTCAGATTCTCTGCTTACGTATCATGGGCACTAACTTAGTATTTTTATAGTCCAACTGTGATATGAACTTTTTTGTTTTAACTTGTTGTATTTTATTTTGTCATGTTTGGCTGTTTTCTTTTACAAGCTCTTTTCTAATGAGAGACAGAGAGAGAGTGGATCCTCTGGTGGGATAGAAGGAGGGGAGGGACTGGGAGGAGTAGAGGGAGCAGAAACTTTAATCAGGATGTACTGTACAAGAAAATAATTTTATTTTTTACTGAAAAATTAAACTATTTTCTATTAAAAAATTTTCAATTTTGGCAGGCATTTTTAAAAATACTACAAACATTAACTAATATATAAGATGGATTCTGGTAGTAATATAAAAACAAATATAAAGAAACATATGCTAAACTAATGTATAAAGTAAATGGAGAAACATTTATGCTAAACACACAAAAGACCAACCCTGAACTTAAGACTTTGATTTCTTCGTACACATCTCTATTCCATTTCTGTAGTTAAGAATGTCATTGTGAGCTTCCATCAGTTTATGGAAAACTCCAAGCCAGAAAGGGCCCGGTGGTGAGATATGAAGTGGACACAAGTTCCCATTCCTAACCCAGAAGCTATTTTCAATAGAGAACCACTCATAGAGGAAAAAAGCTTAGTTTTGTCCAGTGGAATTTTATTGGGTATACAAACAACACTCAAGGCCAGGCCTCAGGCCTAGAAGTGGATGGCCAACACAAAACAAACTTAATGGTATTTTTGAAGATATTTTGTTCCGCAATGATTTATTTTAAGCATTTTAAAATATCTTGTATCTCTTTGGTTTACTTATTATGGTTTAAGATTTTGTGTTCTGATGGTGTGTGTGTGTGTGTGTGTGTGTGTGTGTGTGCATATATCTGCATATGTATGTGTTTCTCAAGCTTTTTCTTTTCCTTTTTGTTTTTTTGTTTTCTTGTTTATTGTTTATTTCCTCCCTCTCCTATTTCCTTTGCTATATTATGGTCTGTTTGCTTTTTTTTTAAATGTTTATTTATTATTTCAAGTTACATCTCCATCACAGTCCCCTCCCTCCATATCTACCGCTCCATCCTCACACCTTCTCTCCCTTATCCCACCTATCCTATTCTTCTGGTGTGCGGTGCCCCTACATATCAGCCCCCCTCAGTTGAGCAGTCATATGAGGGCTAAGAGCTTCCTCTTTCACTGTGTACATACATGGCAGCTCCACTAGGGCAAAGTGTCCCGCTAACAGGTAACAAATTCTATGTTCCTGTTCCTTTTGGTCTGTTGGTTATAGGATAGTTATCCTATACTATAGGGCTAAAATCCAGTTATAAATGAATAGATGCCATGTGCTTCTTTCTGAGCCTGGGTTAGGATGAGCTTTTCTAGATAGATCCATCCATTTGGCAGCAAATTCCATGATTTCCTTGTTTCTGATGACTGAATAATGTGCCACTGTGTAAAATGTACCACGGTTTTTGTTTTTTTTTTTTTGTTTGTTTTGTTTTGTTTTGTTTTTTTGTTTTTTTATCCACTCACTAGTTGAGGGACATCTGGGTTATTTCCAATTTCTAGCTATTACAAATAAAGCTTCTATAAACATAGTTGAAGAGATATCCTTGTAACTGGTGAGAAATCATTTGGATATATGCTCAGGAGTGGTATGACTGGGTCTTGAGGTAGAGCTATTCCAAGTTTTCTAAGATATCACCAGACTGATTTCCATAGTGGTTGTACAAGTTTAAACTCCCACCAACAATGGAGGAGTGTTCCTCTTTTTCTACAACCTCACCAACATGTGCTGTCATTTGAGCTTTTTATCTTAGCCATTCTGACATGTGTGAGATGGAATCTCAGAGTCGTCTTGAGTTGCATTTCTCTGATGATTAAGGATGTTGAGCATTTCTTCAAATGTCTCTTAGCTGTTAGAGATCCATCTTTTGTGAATTCTTGGTTTAATTATGTACCCCATTTTTTGATTGGATTGTTTAGTTTCTTGGTGTTTAATTTCTCGAGTTCTTTGTAAATTATGGATATTAGCACTCTGTCAGATGTGGCATTGGTAAAGATATGTTCCCAATCTGTAGGCTGCTGTTTTGTTTAAATGACAGTGTCATTTGCCTTACTGAAACTTTTCAGTTTCATGATGTCCCATTTATTGAGTACTGGTCTTAGAGTCTGAGCTATTGGTGTTCTGTTCAGGAAGTTGTCACCTGTGCATATGAGTTCAAGGTTTTTCCCCACTTTCTCTTCTATTAGATTTAGTGTATAGGGCTTTATGTTAAGTTCTTTGATCCACTTGGACTTAAGTTTTGTAAAAGGTGGAGGTGGTAAGTATGGGTCTACTTGCGTTCTTTTACATGTTGACATTCAGGTAGACCAGTATTTTGAGGATACTGTCATTTTTCCATTGTATGGTTTTGGCTTCTTTGTCAAAAATTAAGTGACCGTAGGAGTGTGGGTTTATTTCTGGGTGGATTAGGTTCCATTGATTCACTGGTCTGTTTCTATACCAGTACCATGCTGTTTTTATTACTATTGCTCTGTAGTACAGCTTGAAATCTGGGATGGTAGTACCTCCAGATGTTTTTTTTTTTTTAATTGTACAGGATTGATTTAGCTATTCCGAGTTTTTGTTTTTCCATAAGAAGTTGAGAATTGTTCTTTCAAGGTCTATAAAGAATTGTGTTGGTATTTTGATAGGAATTGCATTGAATATGTATAATGCTTTTGGTAGGATGGCCATTTTTATTATGTTGATCCCACCTATTCATGAGCATGGGAGATCTTTAAATCTTCTGATAATTTTATATATTCCTCAATTACTTTCAAGTAAAAATAACCTCAACATTTTATCAAATTCAGCAACAAGGCACAAATCACATTTTCAAACATGCTGTCACTCTCTAAATCACATCTTCTTTGCTCACTCATTGATAGTGTGGTCTGCTAACCCAAATTGCTGTCTAGGACAATGTGTCATATTCCTACACCTATGCACTTCTTTGTATTTATGCAGCCCACTCTTTCTGCATGAAAAGCCAACCCCAGGCTTTTATGAGAGGAAATTTAATTCACTTTTTAATACTAACTGTAATATTTACATTCCTTACTTCTTTTTTTTTAAATACTTTATTTTTTTTCTTCAAGTTACATCTCAGTCAAAAACCCCTCCCTATTCCCCCTTCCTATCCCGCCCTTCCACCCACTTCCCCCCAGAAGTTTCCCCTTTCAGTCCAACAGATGGTTCCTTCTCTTATAACAGTAAATACTATACAAAACAACAGATATAAATATGCCACATTTATGAGAGTTAAATGGCCCAGTATACCTTCCCAATGTCCAGTTTATACATATTTGGCCCCTGACTTTAACATTCTACTATCTAACCATCTCCATGAGTTTAAAGGTCTATATCTGACTCAACATTCATACTAACTTACAACACACTTTTAAGAGTATCTTCTTAGATCTATAACACCCTCTTGATTCCTAAACAACTCAAAATTTAACTATGAGACTCTAGCTGTCTATTCTTCAACCACCTCAGAGACCTGAGAGGGATAAATATATCTGCTTATATAGGAAGTGCAGGGCCTGCAGCTTCCAAAACTAAGAAATGACATACCAGTGACTGCCTGGACAGTTCCCATTTTCTCTCCATACATTCCTGCATCAGTCTTCAGCCTTTGGGTCCTGTTTCTCTGACAGACATTTGTTGTAGAGCAGGGATTATGAAGGACTTACCTACCCTGTCTTGGCAGGGTTAGGCTGTCGACCTCCCTGCTACCAAGTTTTGTCCTTTTTGGACAGCAGTCTGTCTCCAGTTGGAGCAAGGGGTTTTTTTCATGCCAAGAGATAGGCTTGCCACTAATTCAACCATCTCACACTGGAGATTCTTCGATGCTCATCTTCTACTTGGAGTAGAATAGGGGGTGCTGTCAGGAGCTGATATGTCTCGATATAAAAAAAAAAGAAAATCTTAATTTAAGATAACATCTTTGAATGCCATAATCTGCAGATCTCTTGGGGTTTTTGAAGATGCCCTATCCATCTCTTGTATTTAGATAAGCAAATGTTGCTTGTCTCTTAGCAATTTGATTACTGGGTAGTTTAGAGAATATTTGTGATAGACTGTCATAGTAGCTAACAAAGTGACATGTTTGCATGACTAGGAGTTTGTTTTACTTAACTATCCTAGACAGTTTTAGACGGTTGGTATCAAGAGGCCAGAGCTTCACATTTTATTTTTAAGTATCTCTAGGTATGATACCATTAGGAAGCGTTACCTTTAATTTTGTATCAATATACAAAGATCTATTCAATTGTGGTTAAATATACTCTTAATTATGTATCAATATACAAAGATCAATGCCTATGTAGCCCAATACAATCTTAATATTACGTCCATATACAAGGGTCAATACCATTGTGGCCAACTGTAATCTTAATTTTGTATCAATATACAAAGATCAATACCTATGTAATCCAATACAATCTTATTTTTGCACAATAAACAATGGTCAATACCACTTTAGCCAAATATACTACTAATTTTGTATCAATATACAAAGGTATAAGGGCATATTCAATAATCTGCCCCTTCTTCTTGGACCTTCCTGTGCTATGTCTATGTCTCATTTTTCTCAAGCCTATGCACTCATACATAGGAGAGGAAGAAGGATACAGAAAAGGAAAAGTAGGAAGTCCCTGGGGCTGACCTCCAAAACCCATTAAACAGGACCATTTATCAGCTTGTAATCTCTTCCCCTAAATGTCAGAGTTTTCAGTTATCCTTCAAATAACCAAAAAGAAGGGCGGAGAAACACCCTCCCCACCCTCTGGGCATGGGATGTCACTCTCTTAAAGTGACTTCCTGCTGATTTGGGTCATAGTAGACCTGTTTGGGGCCCAAACCCAAATGGAAAAAAATGGTTAAAAATGTTAGTACAATCCTTTTATGTTCAGTCCTTCTGTTCTCAGCTGTTTATATGACCTAAGGGGTTTGTAGGCAGTAGCTGATCTTGCAGGCTTCACTGAGGTTCCAGTCTGGGCATTGTGTAGAGCTGAACTGTCCCAGCAACACTGGATTGCCGTAGTTGCAGGCCGCCTATGGAGACAGCTATTGAGGAAGTCTGCCAGGCTGAATCAACTGGGTCACTCGTCCTCCTTGGTGCCTGATTCTGCTCTCTGCTGAGGTTTCCTCTGTCCAGCCATCCCCGGGCTGCCCTAATGGATGCTTTGATTCTCCTGGAAAGATAAGAACAGAGCCCTGCCCCAATCCCAACCCTGGGACAATTACCCTCTTTTTTTGGGTGGTGGGGGCTAGGTAATACTTCTCCTGAAGCAAATTTGGCCTTCCGACAACATACAAAGCGTTATCTTTCAATCCAGGTTAAAGAAGAAATCATTCTGTCACCTTGGAGCTAAACCAGCTCCAGTGTATATATTTTGAGATCCCAAAGGACAATCTACCTGCATCGAGAAGGCCTTTTGTAAGTAGCCTCCAAACCTAGGTCCCTCCAAATCCCATGTGTGTGTCTCTGAACTCTAATTATTGGGATCAGAGATCTGTGTTTCCCATCTGAAGGTATCAAAGATGTGTTCGTCCTCCTGGATCGAAGTCTTTCTCTATTTAGAGTTTGCCCTGCATCAGGCTGACCCTGAGCTCCGGGATCTGCCCGTTTCTGTCTCCAGTGTGCTGGGAGCTGGGACCAAGGGTGTACTCTTCTTTAATGGTGGGACCAAGAGTATGCACCCTCACCAACCCGCTCCGTATGACTCCAGAATACATAAGACCAACAGCACTATGGTGCTCCCCCCCCCCCGTCTCCACTGAAGTCAGAGGCATGGGCCAACACCACAATACTCTTGTATTTTACCTTAGCTCCATGTCTTCTCGACACCTGGAGGTCTGCAAAACCAGGCCGAAAGGCTGTGTCCTCTATTCCATTCACAGTGCTTCAGCCCTGCCACCTGCCCTTTTTTTTTTTTTTAGTTAATAAATTTATTTGTTTGTTGCTTCAGGTTACATACTTATCATATCGTCCTCTTTTCCCACCCTCCCATGCTCTACCCCCTGACCCTTCCGTCTTGATCCTCTGGGGTGGAGTGTCCCTGCCCAACAGTCTCTCACCACAGATCAGGAGTCATATGAGGGCCAAGAGCCTCTTCATTCACCGGGGGCCTACGAGGCAGTACTGCCAGTGAAAGGTGTCTCCTTGCTACTGGGGAAATACTAAAAAAAGACCAACAAACACACAAACCCACAAAAACAAAGAATATCAACAAAAAAAGAGAGGAAAAAGAGAAGGGAAAAGGGAAAAGAAAAAAGAAAAAAAGGAGAAGGAAAAAGAAAAAGATAAAAAAAAAGTTTATGTCCATGTTCCTTTTGGTGTGTTGGTTGTAGTATAGATATCCTGTACGATATAGTTAAAATCCTACTATAAGTGAATAGATGCCATGTGCATCCTTCTGAGACTGGGTTAGCTCACTCAGGATGAGCTTCTCTAGATCCATCCATTTGGTTGCAAATTGCATAATTTCATTGTTTCTGATAGCTGAGTAATATTCCATTGTATAGATGTACCACAATTTTTTAATCCATTCTTCAGTTGAGGGACATCTGGGTTGTTTCCAATTTCTAGCTATTACAAATAAGGCTGCTATGAACATAGATGAGGAGACTTCCCTATGTCTCCGTGAGAGGTCCTTTGGGTGTATACCCAGAAGTGGTATGGCTGGGTCTTGAGGCAAGGTTATTCCTAGATTTCTAAGATATCGCCAGACAGACCTCCATAGTGGTTGCACAAGCCTGCACTCCCACCAGCAATGGAGTAGGGTACCCCTTTCTCCACACCCTCGCCAGCATGCGCTATCATTTGAGCACTTTATTTTAGCCATTCTAACAGGTGTTAGGTGGAATCTCAGGGTCGTCTTGAGTTGCATTTCTCTGATGATTAAGGATGTTGAACATTTCTTCAGGTGTCTCTCAGCCCTTAGGGATTCCTCCTTTGTGAATTCTCTATTTAGCTCCATCTCCCATTTTTTGATTGGATTATTTGGTTTCTTGGCGTTTAGTTTCTTGAGTTCTTTGTAGATTTTAGATAATAGCCCTCTATCAGATGTGGGGTTGGTGAAGATTTTCTCCCAGTCTGTTGGTTGCCGTTTTGTTCTAATGACAGTATCCTTTGCTTTACAGAAACTTTTCAGTTTCATGAGGTCCCATTTTTTGATTGTTGATCTCAGGTCCTGAGCTGTTGGTGTTCTGTTCAGGAAGTTGTCACCTGTGCCAATGAGTTCGAGGGTTTCTCCTACTTTTTCTTCTAGTATCTTTAGTGTGGCCGGCCTTATGTTAAGGTCTTTGATCCACTTGGAATTAAGTTTTGTACAAGGTGATAGGTATGGGTCTAATTTCATTCTTTTGTAAGTGGACATCCAGTTGGACCAGCACCATTTGTTGAAGATGCTGTCCTTCTTCCATTGTGCGTTTTTGGCTTCTTTGTCAAAGATTAGTTGGCCATAGGTGTGTGGATCCATGTTTGGGTCTTCAATTCGATTCCATTGATCCACTGGTCTGTTTCTATACCAGTACCATGCTGTTTTTATTACTGTTGCTCTGTAGTACAGCTTGAAATCTGGGATGGTGATACCTCCAGATGTTTTTTCATTGGACAAGATTGATTTAGCTATTCTGGGCTTTTTGTTGTTCCATATGAAGTTGAGAATAGCTTTTTCCAGGTCTATAAAGAATTGTGTTGGTATTTTGATAGGAATTGCATTAAATCTATATATTGCTTTTGGTAGGATAGCCATTTTTCATTCTTAAAGTGTAATTTTTTTTTAGAGCTGGTGTCCATAGATGGATATTGGTCCTACTACAAAGGTCCAAACTTACTGGGAAGTCTATCTAATATCTGCATTATGAGCTATTTTACTTGCTAAACTAGTGTCTGGAAAAATTCATCTTGAATATTGTCTCAATCCCGAATAAAACTTGACATTAAATAGGTCACTAATCTAGATATGTTCAAATATATCTGTAATCCTGACACACAGAAGGCTGTAGCAGGAACATTACTGAATCTGAGTTTATTCTGAACTATATGGTGTGTTTCAGGCTAGCTTAGCTATAGAGTGGGAATGCCAGAAAAACAACAACAACAAACCAAACCAAACCAAAACAAAACAAAACAAAAACCCACCACCAACAACAACAAAAGTAAAGTAAACAATAAAATGAATAAATGAGAAATAGATATTGCTATTGAGTCATGTCTGACATCTAAATCCTACACAGCTCCTATTTAAAAATCACCATGAAAGTAAATATTTCTGATATTGTATTGGTATTAGCTTCTTAAATAAGAATCAAAACTATGAACACTGGGGAAGAATCTTTTATGTTTGATTGATGTTTAAAGATTAACTCCTGTTGCATACATGTACGACATTGTCAAGAATAGAAAAATTAAAGACATTTCTGCTTCACAAATAAGTATTAAGAAAATAAAAAAGTCAGGACTAGAGAGACTGCTCACTGGTTAGGAGTGCATACTACTCTTTCAGCGGACCTGTCCACAAATGCTTGTAAGTGCAGCTCCAATGATGTCTGCCACATTGTTCTGAACTCCGCAGGTGCCCGTGTGCATATGAGACAAGTTCATATAGACACATGCATATAAATAACCATGAATTTAAAAACAATGTGAATGGAAAATTAAAAGTCAATAAGTATTCAGTTAAAAATATTTGCAAATAGCTATCTGGCACATGATTTACATTTTAGAATCACTAATAGCAAAAATGGGGAAGTATTTTAAAACAGTGACTTAAAAAAATCCTTTTGGCTAAGTCAGAAGGATTCAGGAACCAGCCTGAAGAGCTTCTTAGCCAAGGCTGGGATAATTCAAGTAACACAATTTGTAAAATAGTTCATATTGAATTACATCACAAATCATAAGGTAAATATTTATTCTGACCATAAAATTAGTGAATGGGTGGCATCCGTTTGATCACAAAGATATATTTGCATTTCACTAGGAATCAAGTCCTGTCTCATATTCTGTGTATTAATGTGCTCATGAAGTGAAGATGAAGAAACTGGAAGAGTAAAATAAATTTATATTATTTGCAATAGCAATTTCCTTTTATTTTTCAACAAGGGTTAATAGATTTGTTTTAGAAGAACATAATGATGGAGGCTACGCATATGACTCCGTTTGGAGAGAGCTTGTCAAGCACTCAGAAAACCTTGTGTTTCAATCCCTGACACTGTGTAATTCCTGTACTAAGAGAAGGAAGCAGGAAGACCAAAATCACAAGGTGTCCTTTACTCTGTTACAAGCTTAGGGGGCCAGATTAGGTTACATAAGACTGTGTCTCAGTGAAAACAACAGCAATGTAAAAGAAACCTCAATATTGAAACAAATATTAGGGTCTGACTGAACCAACCAACACATCACTGATATTCCAGAAGAAACAACGAGGAATGCAAGAAACAGAAATATAGCAAGAATACAACTAGCACCACTTCTTCAATATACAGTAAAGTTAAAATGGTGATGCAAAGAAGAATTCAAGACAAATAAATACAGGATGAAAAGCAGCATGCACAAAAGATAATTTATAGTGAATTTAGGATAGTTATGAAAGTTTATGCCAGGTACTGGAGAGAAAAATGCACAGAGAAAAATGATTAGGAACATCAAGAAAGATAACTGAATGTCATTACATACTGAGTTAATGACTGAATGCACATACAAGAAGAAAAAAACAAATAGATAATAATAAAATGATATAAGTGGTGAATAATATAATTTATCAGAATAAGTAAACATTCAGTTAACAATATGTATAAAACCCACAACTTTTTGTATCAAGAATGCAAAAATTAATTGCATGTCAATTAGTTGTGTTTTATGCCCAGAATCTAGATATCTGGCATAAATTTATATGGTGTTATCATTTGATTATTAAATATATAATATATCTAACACAATTTGCTTTTATAACAACATATTTCCAAATTAATTCTACAGAAGAAAAATGGAAGATTTAGTGATAATTATTGTTTTATAATGAAGGCTTATTTCATAAAACCTTGTAAAACCTATTAGAGCTCAAAATGGAACTTTTAAGTAAAACACAGTCTTTACCACAGGAGTGAATAGCCCCTTTTCTCCACAACTAGGTTTATGACCAAGCCACCTATAAAAACAGATTAAGAGGAGAAAAGCATTTTTAATTTTTAAAACCAAATTTAATCTAAGTTTTACTGACAAAACTGCTTTTTTGTCAGTCTTTAGTAAGACCCAGAGAAACAGACATTTGAGTACTTCTGTATTTAGACACATATTTAGGTTTGATGAAGATTGGTCAATCAAGAGAATAATGGCTAGTTTAAATGAGATGGTATCTTATGGTAGAAAACTCAATGACTTCCCCCAGTCTTTCAGTTTAGTACTTTTCTTTGTACCTCTGTACAGAGCTGGGGTATCCCTTTCTTGTGAAAATTGTGTGGTGGATTCCACAAAGAAAGATTTAAGAGACTTTCTTCCATATGCTACTGTTTGCCAGTGCTAAATGTTATATTAGGTGGCAATGTATCAAATTACATCAAACCAGAGATATTCTTCCCCCAAAGAACAAAAAGAAACACATACAAATGGCCACAAAGAAAATCTGAGATAACCTTCTTGGCTGTTGCCTATATTCTTCTTATTGGCCTTCAAAAATCAATTCAACAGTCAAAATGGTACTGTGAAGGGCAGCACTTTTAAATATATAGGGAAAGTTTCTCCAACTCCTTGGAGAAAGGAGTTTAAAGTTTCCTCAAATGTATCCATCTAAGGATGCTACAGAAATGATCTTAAAGTAAAGAAGATACACTGGGGTTGCATGATCCTGAAATTTCAAGTTTATGCAAAACTGCATATGAATTTTTCAAAATTTGTGACATTAGAAATTACATAAAGCTCTTGGGAAAAGCATCTTCTTTCTTTAGTTCTACTTTCCTGTCTGGGCCATAGAACAATACCATTCAAGAATGAAAGAGTTAATCAATTGACACTATATCTGTTGCAGTAAAAGAAATAATTCACTTTAATGCCACTAATTATAGAAAAAAGCTCAGCATATAACAGTTCTCAAAATTTAAATATAATTTAAATTTAACTGATATTTCAAGATGAATAATCACAATTTTAGCTGACAAAGTTTTTATTTAGAATATTACCATTACTTTTGAATATTTAATCATGAATTAATACAAATGTAGAAAAACCTGAAATGCTCAATTTAAAGGGAAAAAAGTAAAATCATGCTCAAACTGAGGTGAAAATAGAAGCAGAGGTTGGAGTGGTCATTACAAACAATGTCATATAATTATCTAATCTTCTTCCACTACTGTTCCTTACAAGGATTTCAGTAATTCTCACTTCCAGGAAGGCTGATGGTCAGTAGTAACCTTTCCTCACCCAGCATAGTATTTATAACTCACACCTTGTAGTATAAGACAGATTAACAAGATAATTTATGATTATATAGTCCTATATTTATAATATAAAATATTATCATCTTCTCAAAATAAACTGTTGACATCTATAATTCAACTTAAAACCTTAATTTCTCTTTGTTATATTAGTTGAATATTCACAATTTCTAGGATTATAACAAAAATATCTTTGAGGAGCCATTATATGCCTAGCATAAGTGAATTAGTTTTCTCTGTTATTAAGTATATAGTTTAGATTTTCTGTTATGTTGACACTTTAGTTACCTTGACACTTGATACTGCTGGTTCCTGCCACTTTCTGAATCTATGCTTTGTGGAAGAAAACACTTTGATTTATTCGTATATCTTTCTCCAGAAAGAAATCAACCAAGAATAGCATAGAGTAGGATAAGAAAAAAAGTAGATGGACAGATGATTGATAAAAATATATGATAGAAAGATGGATTAGATAAATGATAGGGAGATAGATGATAAATACATAGACATATACATACATAGATACAGACAGACAGACAGACACATAGAAAATGAGAAAGGTCTTATGCATGATTTTCAAAAGCTGATTTCAATGTTTGGAGATCTGGTTAATGCTCTATCAGAGGCATTCTCTGATTGGATAATAAAAGTTGCTGGTGGCCAATTAGATTGGCAGAAAGAATATAGGAAGACAGAACTTCCTAGGAGGAATTAAAGAATCCTAGGAAACTACTCTTTCTTTCTGTCAGGAGTCTCAGAAACAGATGGAGGTCTCTGTGGTGTGAGCTCGGACGGTACAACAAGCTATAGGTAGTGGATAGTTGGTTGCGTTTACTTAGATGAACTAGTTGAGAGTCAGCTAAGCCCTAAGCATTAAAATATTAAAATGCCTTGTTGTACTTAATTGTTGGGGAAAAAAGGCCACCCTTGGTTTCAGGCCTCATCACCAGGACAGGTCAGGCCTCCAGCCAGGCCTGCCAGGCCTACATGCCTCTGCTGCCCTAATATCACAGTTTGCAGTTATTAATAAATATATTTGTTAACCAAGTTTCATTTTCACAGGATGATTAGAGTAGTCAGAAGGTATAACTGTGGAGGTTGAAGTGTTTCAAGGTAGGTTGTCTGCAGGCTGGATATACTTGGTATCAAGAGCAAGTGGAGCACCTTTAGAACCAGTAAAAATGATGTATACTTCTTGGTTCATGGTTGAAGGCTTGATAAACCAAGGGACTTAAACTATTGGCATAGGCCCTGAAATTTAGCAAACAAACAAATGAAATCAAAACAAGAAAAATTAGTCTGGAGTTCTGGTTGTCAGTGCATAAGAATTAGCATGAAATCCTTCTCTTACTGGTTTCCTCCCAGTAGGCTGACTGGATTAAGGCCGCCCACAGTGTGAACACAGTCTTCCCCAACTCATTCGTTCAGACTCACAACCGTATTCACTTACCAGAATGCCAAAATTAAGTTTCATATTATTTTATTTTTTCTAATCTAATCAATTCAATGCTTACAATTGTACATTTCAGCATGTACCTCATTTAATTCTTCAATCGTGTGAGTCAGGTCCTGTCAACAGCATCCTTCTACAGAAGACGGAAAGAACTGGACTAAAAAGTTTTCTGAAGAACCTCAGATGTTAGTATGTGACTACTGTATGTTATAAGGTTTCCCTGCCTTTTAAATTTACATAAATAAAGGTGTAAATTAAGTTCAGAAGTCTAAATTTTTTAAAGGAATCATTAAATAATCAGAAACAAAGAATTGTCAATAACTTTATAGATCCTGATCACTAAGAGTTCAAACGTGCATCCTGTGTTTTGGTCTCTGTCTCTGTGTCTATCTCTTTCATCTCTCTGCCTGTGTCAGTCTCTCCCTCTTTCTGTATCAATCTCTGTGTGTGTCTCTGCCTGTGTCTTTGTTTATCTGTATCTCTGTCTGCAAATTCAGTTTCTTTATCTCTGCTTCTTGTCTCTCTGTCTCTGTTTCTCTCTCTCCTTCTCTGTATGATTTCAATCTCAGTGTCTCTCAGTTTCTTTGTCTCTGCTTCTTGTCTCTCCGTCTCTGTCTCTCTCTCCTTCTCTGTATGATTTCAATCTCAGTGTCTCTGCTTCTGTTGGTTTCTCTGTTTCTCTATCTCAGCCCCTCTGTCTGTAATTTCATCTTCTATCTCTCTGCATCTTCCCTCCCCCTGTCATTCCTTTTCCTATTTTTTCTGTCTCCTACATTGTCAAACAGATAACTATTAAATTGTCAGAAAATGTGTTGACCATGATTCTTGAATAAAGACTCTGTTGTGCTGATTTGTTGATTTGCAGTGTGCTGCTGTCATTCTGCTTCTAGACTTGCTAACTAATGTGAGATATTCTGCATTTAGCTAACAGTATATTTCATTTACTATATGTCATCTTCTCCAGTCCCTCAGAAGGTCTGTTTTTTCTAAATTTATACTTGCATTTCAATCTCTCCAATTATTCCTTCACTTTAGTGTTTTTAAAAACTACTTATTCCCAGACATTAATTATTTAGTTAACGCAGTATGAGATGCAGAAATTTATATTTGGCTGTCTCGTGACTATTAACAGAAGGCTATTAACAGTCAAGAAAAAGTATGAGTAATGATTTACCATCAAACTGTTACTAAATATATTAGACTTTTCATTTTTTATAGTAACATGTCATTGAAATCCAGTTTACATTAAGCATTATGTTAATACATTTTACAAATTAGGAATAATAAGCAAATTAAGTTTTCATATAATTATTTATAAATTGCCTTTTGAGAAAGTTGCAGATCTTTTATCTCTGCATATAAAGATATAGCTATGCAGAACATTGATAATAAACTCAACAAATACTATTCCTAAAAATAAATGTGATACATTATTGTGGTGAATTTAAAATGTCACCCAAACAAATTTCTAATTCTCAGAGGTGTACAGTGCCATGGTGGTTATATTTTATAAACAAAAATATATTTTAAAGTAGAATATTAAAAATACTCTGAAGAAGGCACCAAATTATTAGAACTTTTCTCTTAAGAGTTTATTGTTCATTCAACATTTGCCAAAAGTATGTGATCGTAAGATTCTTGTAGAGTGATCATTATGGATGCCATGAAAATAAGCAATATTTCTGTGGATAGACTCTCTTTGGCCTTAGCGGAGAACCTGATACTATTGCTCTGTTAAATGGACATAGTATTAAACTGAATCCTAATGACTTATCATCACACCCTTATTTCAGTTCATCTTTCAACTGTCATGAGAGAAAATTATTTTCACAGTAAATTGAGAACAAATAATAGAGATCCAAAATTTATTAGCGTTCATAGAATAAGAGATTGGGAAGTCTTTGGTTCTTAATGGGATATTTATATAGCACTTCTCCTTCAAAGGCTAAAGGAACAAAATGAATGAAGGGTGAAAATACTACAAGACCAAGAAGTGCTAGATGATACAAAGAAACAGTGTTTTCCACATGAGGCAGGGCAGTTGCACATAAGAATTCACAGCAGTTAAGCCAGACAAAATGTCAGCATGAAGAGGGAAGGATGGCAATTGACAGGGGCAGAGTCAGTATTCTCTAAATGTGTAACCTCACGCAAGCCAAGTATGGACCAGTTGTTGGGCACACATCCTGGAGTATGCAGTCAGAACTAAGGATATTTGACAAATATAAAGAAATAAAGAGGACCCAAAAATGGGGGGACAGAGAAGGGAAAAGCATACCTGGTAGAAGTTGTGGGAGGGGGAATGTACTCAAAATACATTTTATGAAATTCTTATAGAACTAATTCAAATATCTTAGTGTCCAGCATGATGATATATGCATTTAGTCATAGCATTTGAGAAGTAGAGGCAGGAGAATCTTCCATGAGTTTGAGGCCAGTCTGATCTACACATTGATTTCTAGTAGGAAAGAACTACATAGAGAGACCCTGTCTCAAAAGAAAAATAAACAATAAAATCATAACTACATTGGTTATTGCCTCGTACACCTAAATTCATAATTAGTTAGGCTCTGCCATTAAGTTCTTCCAGATTTAATGTAAACTGATTTACTGGAGTCAAAATAATTTTTTAAGTATATTAAAAAAATAAAAGTATCAACCCTGCTTTTCCTTCCATGTTCTGATTTGGTACCTTTGGAAGAAATCAGGATCATTTTTCATAATAAACTCTTTTTACTCTTACGCTTGACCCAGTTGGGGAATTATTAATATTAAAAACCCTATGTTTTATTCTAAAAAGAAAAAAAGGTAGTTATTCAATGATATTATGCTTTGGAAAAAAAACATCTTTAGTATAAGTCTCCTTGAATAAAAGTAGCAAAAATGTCAAGAAAACTTTAAGTAATGTTCATTTGTCCCTCTATTTATTGAGTTATCAAGTAAACAGTGGAGAGAAAAATGCAGAAACTGCTATTTGGCAAGATTAAAAATAGATATACAAATAAATATCCATGCAAATATTCATTGAAAATTATACACATCACTGAAAGTGCAAACTGATTCCTTGCTTCAGAAATGATAACCCAAATGACTGCTAAAGATCTGTTTCTGAGCATAAAGCAATATAAAGCTTACAGAATGTCAGATTTTAAAGAAAAGCTGCCAGTGCTTGTGAGAAATCAGTTTAAAGAGGCAGACTGTTGAGAATCCTGGTTATAATGACAGTTTAAACATACACATCTCACTGTGTCTCCTCCAAATACTGCCAAAGCAGCTAGGGGATATAAGATAGTGTTACACAAGAGAGGATAGAAATGGCAAATGTAAAATAAATGTAGTCATTTCTGACCTTCTTATGGTCATAGGTGGGACTGGGCTCTCTCAAACCAGACAAACAAGACAGGATCTGCAACAACTAGAATCAGAAGTAGAAAGAAATTCTCCACAAAGAAAACAGTTCAAATAAGTATTTTGGTTAGGAACATTTTGCCTAGTTCTGGGATGAAAAAGTAAAGACAGAGCCAAAGGACACACACATGCTAAAAGGAGATATTGTTAATTTGCTCTTCTAAAGATTGTTTGAGGAAAGGACATCATTGTTGGGTATTCTGGAGCAGGAGGATACAACTTCCTTAGGGAAAGATTGTATTTATTTCTCTTTTCACAGGAATTCTGAAGAATGTAACTGGAGTGTTTCTTCAGGACAAGATCTTTCTATGAAAGCCTAGTGTTTCTATGAAACATCCAAGCTTGCATATTGTGAGCAGTTCCAACCTTTGACATGAGAGGACAACACAGGAGCCATTTGAACAAATAACAGAATACTTCATCCTTCAGTTTTTCCTCTGATATAAAAGGAGAGCAATTACTTTCTTGTGTTTATGTTTACACCAATATATTTGTGCCAATCTTAACCTTGGTCAGAAAAGGTTCATTATTAGAAATTAAAATGTATAATTATGTTATTCAACCTCTTTCCTTTCCTTACCCCAAACCTTTCCATGACCTTTTCCTTCAACTCTTCCTATATTCGTCCTTCTTCCTTTATCTCAGTTTCATGGCCTCTTTGAGATGGGCTGGTACATCCTGGGGGAAGTTGGAGGGTTTGATGAGACTTGGTAAAAGTAACCTGAGCACATGTCTAAAATTTCAAAGAATTAATAAATACATTACTTAAAGATTAAAAAGAAACATTGTAGTACTAATTCCATAGAGTGCTTTGAGATAAAATACTTAGAAATTTGACTATTGCTTTTGGGTATAAAATGAACTAACACATAAACACTTCTTCAAGTCAAAGAAGATGTATACACAGACTGGTTCTCCTCATCATTGCTGTTTGTTAGAGAACAAAAACAATTGTAACATTAAGTTGGGTATTAAATTATTCTACAGTATAAAATGAGCAGAGTACAAGAGCTAGATAGAGATACATATGAGTGAAATATTTACTATGAAAATCAGAAGTAAATATTAAAGTTTGAATAGTGGTCAGAAATATCTTCAAAGCAAAGACAGAAAGACAGTAAAGGACAGTAAGAGTGACTGAACAGTGAGGCATTGACCTGTCATATGATGCCAACAAAGAAAGGAAGGACAAGAGAGGACATTAGTAGGCAGCAATAAAGTTCTGCATGAGTGAAGAGAAAATTAAGTTGCTCAGTATGAGGATCATAGCCAGAAACTCTAAGAGCCAGATCGTAGCACAGTTGGACCATACTGTTCTCATCTGCTTAAGGACCTCCAGAATGCAGAGTGAAGGTAGAGAGAGAGTACCAAAATAGGTGGTAATGTCAGAAGTTGTGTGTCACAACATTTAAAAAAGGAACAAATGGCTAAAAAGTTGCAGTAAATAACCTCATGTTGTCTATGGTTGATTTTTTCTTGTATGTCACTAACAATCTAATTCAGTCACACTAATCAAAAACATTCTGTGTGTGTGTGTGTGTGTGTGTGTGTGTGTGTGTGTGTGCGCGCGCGCGCGTGCGGACTCATTTTAATTCACATCACCTATGAGATGAATATATGTGCTAACTGTATGCATTAGGTGGGGTGAATGTACCAATTTACAGTAAATTTTCTGGGTAATAAAAATGTATTTTCCTATAGTTCTGCAGACCAGAAATCACTTGTCAAATTGGCAAGACTACTGTGCTTCGGGAAGTTCTATAATTCTTCCTTCATTCATCCAGCATCTGTTGACTACTACCAAGGCTTATGATTAGAACCTTCAAACCTCTTCTGCTATGTTTCCATGTGACTTTCTTCACTGTACTGACTGACACAAATTCTGGCTGCCATTCAGTCTACTGCTAGGGGAAATTCTTCTTCCCAGACAATCACTTGTGCACCTGGAGATGGTATCCATAATGTTATCTTATTCTGTAATGGGAAACTGTGCATTAATCCTATCTCTAAAGTATTGTACATCTTCTCTTCTCTTCTCTTCTCTTCTCTTCTCTTCTCTTCTCTTCTCTTCTCTTCTCTTCT
>CAJQZJ010032273.1:2768049-2809678 GCA_907164525.1 Lophiomys imhausi | reverse complement strand
CTCTTCTCTTCTCTTCTCTTCTCTTCTCTTCTCTTCTCTTCTCTTCTGTTTCTCTTCTCTTCTGGTGGATTATTTTCAATTAGTTCGTGTGCCTGAATATTGTATTAATAGATGTCTCTTTTTTTTCAGTAGGAGGAGGGGGAGGGCATGTTAGTAGTAGTACTGCTAACCATTTTATTTAATAATTCTTAAAATTCAAAACCAGCTCCAAAATAGTTGGGATGTTTCCTATTCACCAGATATTACCACAACTCTCTGAGTTTCCTTGCATAATGGCATTTTAACAAATCAGACTTATACAATTATTATGAACAGAACATTAATACAGTGTTGAGTTGGTCAGAGACTTTCATGAATGTTACTTCATAATCTGTATATTTTAATATCAAAATTTCTCTTGTTCTTGGGATCACATTATTTATACCCACCTGTATTCTTTACATTACATTTATATCTGATCATTTACTGTGATGTCTAAACTGATCAAATCTGACTTCAGCTGTGTCAGAAATAGAAATGTATAGGGCATATTTCTAGACTTATTGACCCAGTGCCTCATTAGGCTAACTAAACACTAGAAAAGGCTCAAGGTCTTTAAAAGTCCCCAGTTTTTGGTATAGAACATTAAGAACTTGACTTGAAACTGTAAACAGAAACATGAAAAACATGGTGTGTCTTTTTTTCTAAATCTGCATACCTTTAGGTCTGCAGTGGAGACAAAATGTAATTGTAGTTCAGAATATGGGACTTGGGACTTTAGGGTTTTTGTTTTGTATTGTATTGTATTAAAAACAGTACAAGACTTTTGCAAAGATTCCTATTGTAAGCTACATAGCTTTTTTTTTTCTTTAGAACTTTGGAAACAGTTATCAGTGTTCTTAGATAGCTCAAGAACTGTCCTGAATTATAAAACTACTTTAATTCTGTCCCTCCGTACTCCCTGCTTCAAACAGTTTTAGTAATGGGCAATCAAAATTATATTGAATCTCCAGTAAAGAAATATTTTGTTTAAAAATAGAAATAGGCATTGATAAATAAGAGATTAACCAAGGCTAGCAAACACAGCTTCCTGACACGAGTCACCAGTATGTCTTTTAGTTTCCAAATAAATCCTACTGAAAATAATAAGGAAGCTAACTTTAAATACAATACCAAATTGTGCCTACTGATAAATGGAGCTTTGCTGAAAATGTTCCTTCTCCCATAATATACAAAAGTAGTGAATGTTCAGTCAGGCTGCAAAATATATCTGGCCAGAGACTCATTAAATGATGCAGTGGATTGAAGGAAAGATCATGGTTACATTCACAGGAGGCTTGGAGCCAGGAAGATGCACACATCTAAATTCTGGTGACTCTCAAGTGTTTCAGTGCCTTATTAATCTGCTTGGATATTACTGACTCTGAGTCTGCAACAGGGAAAATATGATTGATTGTGCTGCAGGATATGTGCTTTTCTGCATTTCTGTTAACTATAAAACAAGCAGAATTTTAATTAAACTGCTTCGAAGCAGTTCAGGTGCTCTATAAAAATATAATGAAGCAATTAAGATGCGTTACAAGTGACTGAGATATCCCCTTTCATTTAAAAATGTGAAAGAAAAAAGTCAGTGTTTGCCTTTTTTGTCTTTACTCATCCTCAAAGATAGGAAGCTATTTAATGATAAGGAAAAAACAGAACACTTGGTTATAGTAAAATATAGATCAGTATATATATATATATATATATATATATATATATATATATATATATATATATAAAATTTGTGTGTGTGTGAGTGTATGTGTGTGTGTCTAAAGGGAAAAAGAAAGAACTGAGAAGAAAAGGGAGAGTGATTTAACCTCTAAATATGTTGAAAATTTAAATATAAATAAATTATTTTTATTATTTTTCAAAGCCTGAAGATTGTATGTAGATGTAATATACTTATAAACTGTTTTAGTGAAGAAAAAATGTCCCTTTCCTAGGAGATCTTGACTATTGTATCTAAACAGAGCACCATGATTTTTTCTATATTATACATAAGGGTAAAATTGCAATGATGATTCTGAGAGCTTGCAATTTTGAGACCTGAACAGGCCTACCTGGATGCATCATTGTGAGAGTAAACACACACACACACACACACACACACACACACACACACACACACACACTTATTCTACTTCCACAGAAATACATCAATTCTTTGTTACTATGGCAGAATTATTATATGCATTATTCTGTCCTTCCTTCATTGAGAATACCAGTAAGTGTACTAGGATTAATATGCAAGTCCTTGAGGTGTAAAGAATATCACCACAAATTTAGATTTCCCATAGTATTAATAGTCTAGTGTAGAAGAACTACCACATGCAAAGTAAAAGGGAAACAAGAAAAGAAAATTAGCAAATATTATAAAAAGGTTATAACAGAGATACTACTACTAACTACTACTACTACTACTACTACTATTACTACTACTACTACTAATAATAATAATAATAATAACAATAATGATAACATGTACACTGTCTTCAGGTATCTTGCTTAATCTTAGTTCGTGTTAAGATCATGATGCCACATAGGACAAGAAGAGTCATATCTGAAGATCACTTTGGAAAAACCAGTATAAATGTCAGGGAAAAGCAGAAGGTCAAATGGTAGGTATGCAAACCAAATGTTCACTTTAAAATGTCACTATTATTGAACTCACTTGTTTACTCTCCTCAATTATCTTATGTTGGCTGCCTGTAGTAGTAGATGCTTTATTACAAGTTTGAAGAAAGTAAAACTGGTACAAATACTGTGAACAATACAAACTTGGAAATCAACAACAGTATCACTGGGACAATGTGCACTGTCTTTGTAGATGAGAATATAGACAGTGGAACATCTCAATGACTTGTTTAGGATTTCAGAGGAAGAAAGAGGTATTATCAAGTTTTGAAAAAAACAACTCTAAATGATATAACCATAGCTGTTAAGTGGGAAATTACATAGATAGTTAGATAACATAGATAATTAGTGCTATCATCAGGATCTTCCATTCCCTCTCTCTCTCTCTCTCTCTCTCTCTTTCTTTACATAGATAGTTACAAAGTGATACACAACTTTTATCATAGTATTTGGGAGGAAGAGACATGGGCCTCTGAGTTTAAAGCCACTCTGGTATGACAAAGTGAGTTAAAAAGTTCCTGGCTAACCAAGGCTACATAGTGAGATTCTATCTTAAAAAAGAAAAATAAAAAAGAAAGATAGCTCTAAAATCAGATTTGAGTTGCTAATCATTACTATTCTATAACGTTTTATTTATAATCAATGAGCTAATTATTTGGTCTATTCCTAGGATATTTTTATGATAAGTACAATTTTATAAAGCCAGTAAACATTTAAATAAGCATTATAGTTGACTTCTGAATGTCTACCTAGCCCTGCCAAACTGGTTACTATGATTCACAGTAACTTCTACATGACCAATGGAAACAATGTAAGCAAAGGCAAAATGAGACTTTTTATAAATTCTATTAAAAGAATTCCTAGAAGGACTATTTTTTTACATTTATCATTTTCCAAACTGTTTTTTGACTTATTTATTTCTTCAAGTTACATCTCAATCGCAATCCCCTCCCTACTCCCCCCTCCAGTCCCAACCTCCCACCCTCTTCGCCTCAACCTACCCATCCCCTTCCTTTTATTTTTTTTAAGTGTAGGGTATATCTTTTTTCCCCCAACAGCTCCCCCTTTCAGTCCAACAAATGGCCCTTTCTCTTATAATAATAAATATAATACAAAACAACAGAGGTAATTAGGCCACAATTATGAGAGTTATATGGCTTAGCGTACATTCCCAATGTCCAGTCCATATGTATTTGGCACCTGACTTTAACATTCTACTATCTACCCATCTCCATGAGTTTAAAGTTCTATATCTAACTCAGCTTTCATACTAACTTGCCTTACAATTTAAAAAATATCTTCTTAGATCCAGAACACCTTCTTGATTCCTAAACAACTCAAAATTTAACTATGAGACTCTAGCTATCTATTCTTCAACCACCTCAGAGACTTGAGAGGGATAATATATCTGATTTTATAAGAAGTGCAGGGCCTGCAGCTTCCAAAACTAAGAAATGACATATCAATGGCTGCCTGGACAGTTTCGATTTTCTCTCCATACACTACAGCATCAGTCTTCAGCCATTTGGTCCCATTTCTCTGACAGACATTGATTGTAGAGCAGGAATTATGAAGGACTTGCCCACCCTGCCTTGGCAGAGCTAGACTGTCCACTTACCTGCTTCCAAGTTTTGTCCTTTTTGGACAGCATTCTGTCTACAGTTGAAGCAAGGGTTTTTTCCTGCCAAGAAATAGGCTTGCCACTAATTCAATCATCTCCCGCTGGAGATTCTTCCATGCTCATCTTCTACTTGGAGGAGAATAAGGGGTGCTGTCAAGAGCTGACATGTCTCGATATCAAAAAATCCAAAATTAAGAAAACATCTTTGAATGCCATATGCTGAAAATCTCTTGAGGTTTTTGAAGAGGCCCTATCTATCACTTATATTAGGATAAGCAAATTGGCACAGGTGACAACTTCCTGAACAGAACACCAACAGCTCAGGACCTGAGACCAACAATCAATAAATGGGACCTCATGAAACTGAAAAGCTCCAGTAAGGCAAAAGACACCGTCATTCAAACAAAACGGCAGCCTACAGGCTGGGAGAAAATCTTCACCAACCCCACATCTGACAGAGGGCTAATATCCAAAATCTACAAAGAACTCAAGAAATGCCAAGAAACCAAATAATCCAATCAAAAAATGGGGGACGGAGCTAAATAGAGAATTCACAAAGGAGGAATCCCTAATGACTGAGAGACACTTGAAGAAATGCTCAACATCCTTAATCATCAGAGAAATGCAACTCAAGACGACTCTGAGATTCCATCTCATACCTGTCAGAATGGCTAAGATCAACAGCTCAAATGGCAGCACATGTTGGTGAGGTTGTGGAGAAAGGGGAACCCTCCTCCATTGCTGGTGGGAGTGCAGGCTTGTGCAACCACTATGAAGGTCAGTATGGTGATGTCTTAGAAAACTTGGAATAGCTTTGCCTCAGGACCCAGCCATACCACTTCTGGGTATACATCCAAATGACTCCTCATGGAATCATAAGGAAGGTTCCTCATCTATGTTCATAGCAGCCTTATTTGAAATAGCTAGAAACTGGAAACAACCTAGATGTCCCTCAACTGAAGAATGGATTAGAAGGACTATTTTTTAACATAATATTTAATTGATTTTTTATTTCCCATCATGCACTCTATCATATTTACTCCCCACTCCTTTCATGTCCATCTGCACCCTTGTGTCCTCCCCTCTAAAATAGAATAAAATAAAAGACAATGGATATATTATCCAGTTAGTGTTCTCTTTGTACCCACTGGAGCATGGTCATACTGTCAATGGCCTGGCCCTTAAATAGACCTTAGTCTCCTCTTCAACCTACAGGAGAGCTAACTTCAGCATTCTTATCACAGTTTTTTAAGATTTCACTTCAATGGCTTTTTGTTTTCACTGCTACATTTTGGGGGAATGGGGTGGAAGAGGTGGGTATTATTACACAAGCCTTCCATGTCTTTCCCTCTCAACTATATAATCTGTAATCATCAACATCACTGCAAATGTTGTTTCCTTGCTCTTCACAGTCAGCAGGAGCACAGATCGTGGGCTTCCACGTGGTTTCTGGCTATATCACAGACCATGAACACAGCCCTGGCCAAGGTCCTCAATGCAACCATGACCATAAACATCACCATGGCCCCAGGGAGCAGCACCGACTACTCACATTAATATGGTCCCTGGCAGAAGCATGGCCCATGGACATCAAGAAGGCTTTTTTTTTCCCCATTTGTTTTTTTTCTCTATACAGGGTTTCTCTGTGTGGCTCTAAATGTCCTGGAACTCACTCTGTAGACCAGGCTGGCCTCAAACTCAGAGATCTACCTGCCTCTGTATCCCAAGTGCTGAGATTAAAGGCATGCGCCACCACCTCCCAGTCCCAGAAAGACTACTATCAACAAAAACAGCAAGAGTCAGTGGAAACCAACATGGTTCAGACCTATGGAAGTAAAATACCTGAATTGTCAAGGCTTGAGTTCCTTGGTTCAGAGGAATGAAAACACTGTAGAACCATCTATTAAACAGGACATTGCATACTGTAAATGGTACAAATATTCTCTATTTTCAAATCTAGTTCTGAGGATTGTCTGTGTGCATGTGTGTGTGTATGTGAGAAAGAGAGAGAGAGAAATATAAACTTCTTTATGAATAAAAGGGAACAAGAGGTAAGACTATGCTATTTTGTTTCAGCAGTATTTTTGTAAATTTGAAATATGAAAAATTTCCTTAATTCTACCATTCTTCATGTTGTCCTCCTTTATTGATTGCCACCGACTGTTCATTGTATGTATGGTACTACACTAGAATGTGAACAGGTATATATGATCTACCTTCTGAAAATAGCAAGCCATTTATTAAAATGATAATTTTTCAACTTGTATGATGAAATATTAATAACTTAAAATTTAAAAAGTTAGTCAAGAAAGAATATTTATACCAGGAAGACAAACAGGAAACAATTGCCATTTATTCTGAGCAGGGACGTTTTCTAGCATACTAAGTGTATCACATATGCATAAGGTGTGTATGAATACATGTACTATACATGCACATAAATGTGTGTGATTATGCATGACAAAATATTGAATTAGGGCTTACTTCTTATGACAGGGCAAAGTTTTCACCTAAAAAGGGTACTAAATTGAGAAAAAAGTGTAACATAACTTCTATTACAGGTAAGCCATGGTTATATGCTGTAGAACATGCAGAACTCACATTCATCTTATAAACAAATGTTAGAGAGAGCTAACATTAAAACTGGACACTTAAAGGGCAGTAGATTTCTGTCTGTTTGGGACTAAAAAAAAGAGATGAAACAGTCACCAACTATCAGAGGAGGAACAAATGAAAAAGATCTCTCAGAAGGAAATAAGGCATTGCACTTTGGGCTGGATGTGAGCTACAGTAGTAAGTAGAAGTTAGCTTATACCATATATGTAACAGGATGGATAATATTATATCCTTATGACAAAATCACACCTCTAAACAGCTGTATACATATCTATGACTTTATCAGATGGCTGAACCTTGTCATTAAGTTGTTTGTTGAGGTGTGTGTAGTGAGAACTGAACTTAGGGCTTCACATAGATGAGACTGGTGGTCTACCCACGGCCTTTTGTATGACCTACCCTTTTGTAGTTATTATTCAGATAGGGCACTTTTATACTTCCCATCTGTCCTTGAACATACTTTGTAGCCCGCACAAGCTTTGAACTGGAGATCTTCCTTTCCAAGACTCCTGAGTGGATGGGATTCCTTTCTCTATAAGCCTACAAAGGCTTAAGTTTTCAACTCAAGAGTATCTACTCAACTGTAAAATATTGATTTCATTACAGTTCTTCTAAACATTTACAAAGATAATGTTACATTTCATTTTGGAAATGAATTTCATGTTTTAAATGAAATTTAAATCATCACAATGTAGAAATCTATAACATTTACTGGGCAATCTTTAGGCTCTTATACTATGCAAAGAAAACCACACAGAAATCATAAAACATAGGAAAGTCCTAGATTCCATTTGTATTTAAGTTATATAATGACTTCAACTAAGTTTGTGGTCCCTGATTGCATTACAGATCTTCACCCAACCTAAAATAAAACAATGGAACATGAAGTGGGGAGGCAAAGGAAGAGGGGTTGGAATAATCTATGTTTTTACATGCTTGAAAGATCAGGCGGGAAAATAGAATATCAGTAGAAATAGTGTTATTGATCTTAGCCATCCTAACAGGTGTGAGATGGAATCTCAGAGTCATCTTGAGTTGCATTTCTCTGATGATTAAGGATGTTGAGCATTTCTTCAAGTGTCTCTTGACCATTAGAGATTCCTTTTTTGTGAATTCTCAGTTTAGCTCTATATCCCATATTTTGGTTGGATTATTTGGTTTCTTGGTGTTTAATTTCTTGAGTTCTTCATAAATTTTCGATATTAGTCCTTTTTCAGATATGAGGTTGATAAATATCTTTTCTCAATCTGTAGGTTGCTGTTCGGTTCTGGTGACAGTGTCCTTTGCCTTACAGAAGCTTTTCAGTTCCATGAGGTCCCATTATTGATTGTTGGTCTTAAAGCCTGAGCTATTGGTGTTCTATTCAGGAAGTTGTCACCAGTGCTCAAATGACAGTATATGCTGGTGAGGTTGTAGAGAAATGGGAACACTCCTTCATTGCTGGTGGGAGTGCAAACTTGTACAACCACTATGAAAATCAGTCTGGCAATATCTTAGAAAATTTGGAATAGCTCTACCTCAAGACCCAGGCATAAGACTCCTGGGTATCCACCCAAATGATTCTTCACAAATCTACAAGGACACCTCTTTAACTATGTTCATAGTGGCTTTATTTGTAATAACTAGAAATTGGAAACAACCCAGAAGTCCCTCAACCAACAAATGGATAAAAAAGATGTGGTACATTTACACAATGGAATACTACATCAGAAAAAAGGAAATCATGCATTCTGCTGCCAAATGGATGAAACTAGAAAAGCTCATGCTGAGTGAGCTTATCCAGACTCAGAAAGATGCGCATGTTACATATTCACTTATAACTGGATTTTAGCCATATAGTACAGGATAACTATAATACAACCAACAGACTGAAAGGAACAGGAACATAGACTTTGTTACTTGTTAATGGCATACTTTGCCCTAGTGGAGCTGTCATGTAGGACCCCAGTGCAAGAGGAAACTCATAGCCCTCATATGGTTTCTGAACTCTAGGGGGCTGATATGGATGGCACCCCACACTGGAGGAGTAGAATAGGTGGGAGAAGGGGGAGCAGATTGGAGGGAAAGAGGGTGGGCCCGGGAGGGGAAGAGGGAGAGGACTGTGATGGAGAAGTAAATTGAAGTAATAAATAAATGATAAAAATAAAGAAATGGTGTTATTCAATGATTTAGTGATAAATGAGGAAAAAAAAGAATTATTTGAGTTTGCCTAAATTTTATATTTTTGTCCTGATGCAAATTTTGGATTTATAAGGACACAACCAAATTATGTTAAAGGATTCATGAACTGATAAATATTGTGACATGAGGGAAGGTTTTATGCAGTAAATTAGCTTTATTCTCAGAATTAAAGCTGTAAGTGGTGTAGTTTGGAAGATAGAATGTGAGAAGAATTGAAGTTGATAGCATCAGTAGTCGAGGAATAATGTTTCCAAAAGTAAAATGATTAGTTCTCATTGATTCAGACTGTTTTCTTTTTTACATCGCTGAAACTTCTTGAAATCTACCAAGGCTGGAGATCAAAATAATTGCCTGCAAAACACCCTCAAAAACATAGAAAGAGCACCCATGAGGCTTCCTGTTGAATCTCGCCTTCACAGGTGGCTTCATACATGTGATGCTCTATCTGAGGGTGAGAAGAGTCAGGAGGACACCAGCTCACAGGACAGGCTAGGAATCAGAATATCTTATTTCAGCCCCCAGTTGGCCGCTTACTACCTCCAATGGCCATTGAAAAATAATTTCACATATCTGTGCTTAAATTTCTTTATCGTAAAAGACAAAATAATGATGTCTACTAACTAAGGAAATCTCAACTATTTACCCAGACTCTGTAGTTATTAATCCACAGATGGTTATTGGATCACTAGTATGTTTCAGTACATTGGGAAGACCTTAGTATTTAGATGAACTAAAGTAGCCTCCACCATTGTGGACCATGTGTTATAATAAGATTTATTTAATATTATTATTGCTGCAGCTATCATAGATTTTACAAAACCTACTCACGTACTAGGCAGCCAAAGCTTCTTAAATGAGTATTCCATATAAGCTGTGTGAGTGACAAATGGATGGCACCTAGGAGGAAGCAGAACAAACGCCAATGCTTTGAGCAAAGAGGTAATGTTAATGTGAAACTAAACATGGGGGCATAAAACTTTACTGTGAAACATGCTAGAAGATTCTCTTTATTAGATTAGAAATTTTACTTCTTCTTGCTGGTAGATTCTACCTTCAATATTTCATTTTTGAAGGCAAAATATCTGACTCAGAGAAATTTTTACATTTTGTGTAAATAGTTGTAAATATTGTAAAATGTAAAAAATACTTTTTTTCTACTTTATTGGTCTTGAAACTCATCCACCTTATTAAAAATGCACAGGTAATTATTTAAGAATCTAGCACAGTAACAAATGAGATGTTGGTTTGGTTTCCACTAACTCACAAGTGCTAGAAGCAGCTAACCAAAAGATATATCCCTATTTTAAAAATATATTTAACACTAAATATATTAGTCTTCTCCAGGCAGACAGTTCAGAATGAATTAAAGAATCACAGTTCACAGTGTTAAGTGTGTCGAATACTATTAGGCAGAAGACAAAAACATTGCTTAATGGATCGATTCATTAGGGAATAAAAGCTAAAATCACAGGTGATTTCCCTGCAGAAACATAACAGCAGAAGTCTGTCATATGCCTTCCAAAGTTCTTTCCCTCTCTTTGGATGCTGTTTTTGTTCTGTCAGCATCATTAATATTTGCAGCTTCTGTGCTGCAGAAAGTAATTCTATTATATGGCAGACAAAACAAGGGGGTATATGCATCAGATTATGAATAACTTAATTTTGCAAAGGAATTTTACATCTTAATCTGCAGGATGATCACTTTCACTTAGGCTCTGAAACCAAATTATGTTATTGTGTTTTGTGATATAATTTAATAACTTACCCATAAGGAAATGTCAGGTCGCATTTGCAACAATCCAGGGGCCATTAAGCCAGATGGAAGGTCATTCTGTTTGAGGATTGTAAATGAACCTGTCCAACAAAGTTTTGGTTAGGGACAGCCAAGGACTCATTATATAGTCAATTTATCCAACGGCTTGCAAGAACCAAGCCAACACCAAGGCTGTTCTGTCCTTTGAAGTTTGAAGTGGATTTAAACATACAGGATTTTTTTTCCCACTTTGATCAGGCCAGAAAAGGAAATTGCTTCTGCCAAAGGAAGTAATTTCCATACATTGGTTAGAAGATGAGAATAAAAATTAAGTACATTGTTGGCATGATGTGTTCGAATCTTTTAAATTTCATATTAAGTTCCCATTCCCTACTAAGCTTTACATTTCCTGAATGGTAAAAGACAAAACACACACACTCCTTACAAACTAATATGTAAAAAGTTATCTATGATTTTTAAAATTAAATATATACATTTCAAATACTTCCAGTGCCTTTCCTTCACTTACACTTGAGCTCCTATTTTTGCAACATGAACTGAACAGTTTTGATATCCTGTGCTCTATGACTTAATGGGATTATTATAATATGTCACTACATTTAATTTTTATAAATATAAAACATTTAAAATTATAATACCTCTATTAGAGGAAATTGTTACTTTTTTCATTATCAGAAAACACTGGCATAGAGAATTGTTGAACCTTTTTTTTTTTTTTTTTTTTTTTTTTTTTTTCCATTCTCTGGCATGTTGAACCTTTTATAATTACTATATTTTCATTTATTTAACACATTTATTCATGTCTTTAATAATTTTGATATTTTGCATATCAAGATATCTCAAGACAAATTATTTTACTGATTTGGTTTATTGACCACACACACTGACATTTCCTATTGCTGGTAGATTTCATCCATGTGAACATGTCTATATACTAATGCTACCTTCTGTTGTCACAATTTACACCAGCTGTCCTTCTAAAGCAATTTGCAGAGGAGAACAAAGTGAGACACTGAAGCCAATTGTTATACATTCCCAGATGAGGTGGAATCGGCTTTTCTCTCCTCATTCTCTTGTGGGGATGACCAGAGGTTGGAAAAGGTAGAGAGCAAAACATTGTTGGACATTAAACTTCAGCTTGGGTCCAGCTAGACAGCACAACAGGGAGTAATCTGAACAATACCCTATCTTGGGAGCCAACCTCATGGAAGCTATTTCATACTTCTGAATCTCATTTTTTCTTGTGCAGAATATAGAAAATAGACTTTCTAAGAATTACTTATTTTTGGATTTAAGAATACAATCCACATGAGATACATGAGATATTTATTTGTCTACCTGTTCACTTAACATTTCCTGATTCAGACTATCAAGAATATTGAGAACTGAATGAATATGTACAACATGCTGAAATCTTGAGTGATAACAATATATATTTATATAGAGCACAAGTATTTCCACAATAATAAGTATACTTCAAAGTATTATTTAATTGCCTTCTAGCATTATTTTATGCGTGTATGTTTTTCTTTAATTCAGAAATCTTCTCCAGATAGATTTCTATTTGAGCTATAGTTCTTTATCAGTCCTTATTTGATGAATAATATATGTGTCCATAAATTATTTTTATGGTTCCTGTGTGCTTGTGTGTATGTGTGTGTTCATGAGTGTAGGTCTTAAGACTACTTCAGGACTCCCCTCCAGTGGTTTGAGACAGGATCTCATTTTTGTTCACTGGTATTTATACCAGGCTAGCTGGGTATTTTTCTGTCAACTACCATCTGTTTGTAGAACTGCTGGGATTACCAATGCAGACTCCTCTGTCATTCCTGAATCTGTGTTTATGTGAGATCTAGGTATCTGAACTCAGGTCCTCACCTTTGCGTGGCCAGTGCTGTTACCCACGTAGCCATTTTTCAGCTCACATATTTTATTTTTAAGCTCACATGAAACAAATTGACACTGTTAGTGATATCAGAACCATTTTATAGTTTATGAGTAGTTATGACTTTCTCTGCTTCCAGACATACAAGCACTATTTGAGATCCATTTTTCCCATAGATAAGGAAGCTGTCAATAGGAACCTTCCTTTTTAATGGCACATCAATTGCACTCAAGTCCAGGTAAATTGTAAGACAAACATTGGGATCATGTGAGAGTATCTTATACCAGGGAGAGAAAATAATAAAACAAAAGTTTCCCCAATCTACTTTAAACAAAGCAACAAGGTTGGGTGAGGAAGGCTGCTTTCTGTTTGGAGATTTAAGAACTCTACACTATATCATCCTGTGGGATAGTGACATTGACAACTTACACATACACTGTAAGGAAATAAGTAAGTCCCAGCAAATGAAGTAGTGGTGATGCTTATACACAATATGGACCAGGTAGTTTATGTCATCAAACAAGAATAACATATAAGAAGATGTGTATCAACTACATAGCATAAGAAATAGAAAACCAATGGAATATTATGGCCTGGATCCCTATTCTTTGCTCATGAGTTTTGGACTTGATTTAAAGAAAGTATTCCATTGACTGAATTTAAAATTCTTCTTCATACTACTTTTAGTTGTTGTTGTTTAATTATTTCTTTTATGAAAGTATAATATAATTGCATCATTTATGCTTTCTATAACCTTCCTCCAAATCCTCCCATATACTCCTTCTTGCTCTCTTTCAAATTCATGCCCTCAGTTTTCATTAACTTTTATTACCCTCTCTCTCTCTCTCTCTCTCTCTCTCTCTCTCTCTCTCTCTCTCTTACACATAAGTACAACTGTTCGGTCTGTATAACATTACTTGTATGTTTATTCACAGGGCTGATCAGATCAATTATATTGTATAACTAGTTGATTCATTCTTTCCAAGGAACAAATTTCTATTAAGCTTTCAGATCTCATCATTGCGTTTTCTGTGTAGGTTTGAGGCATCTGGAGCTTCTCCATTCCCCTGATCACATTAACATATCTTTTGTTGTTGTCCTAGTTCAGCTCATGTTTTTTTTTTTAATAAATTGATTTATTTGTTGTTTCAGGTTACATCTCCATCATATTGTCTTTTTCCCCCTCTCCCAGCCCTACCCTCCCACCCTCTACCCCCTAACCCTTCCATCCCACTCCTCTGGAGTGGAGTGTCCCTACATAACAGTCCCTCGCCCCAGTTCAGAAGTCATATGAGGGCCAAGAGCCTCCTCATACACTGGGGGCCTATGAGGCAGTACCTCCAGTGAAAAGTGTCTCATTGCTAGGGAGAGAAAACCAAAAAAACAAACAACAACAACAACAAAAAAAAGTCTACATCCATGTTCCCTTTGGTGCATTGGTTGTAGTATAGATATCCTATAGTATATAGCTAAATTCCTACTATAAGTGAATAGATGCCATGTGCATCCTTCTGAGTCTGGGTTAGCTCACTCAGGATGAGGCTTCTCTAGTTCCATCCATTTGGTTGCAAATTGCATAATTTCATTGTTTCTGACAGCTGAGTAGTGTTCCATTGTGTAGATGTACCACAGTTTTATAATCCATTCTTCGGTTGAGGGACATCTGGGTTGTTTCCAGTTTCTAGCTATTACAAATAAGGCTGTTATGAACATAGATGAGGAAACTTCCTTATGATTCCATGAGAAGTCATTTGGGTGTATACCCAGAAGTGGTATGGCTGGGTCCTGAGGCAAAGCTATTCCAAGTTTTCTAAGATATCACCAGACTGACCTCCATAGTGGTTGCACAAGCCTGCACTCCCACCAGCAATGCAGTAGGGGTCCCCTTTCTCCACACCCTCACCAGCATGCGCTATCATTTGAGCTCTTTATCTTAGCCATTCTAACAGGTGTTAGATGGAATCTCAGAGTCATCATGAGTTGCATTTCTCTGATGATTAAGGATGCTGAGCATTTCTTCAAGTGTCTCTCAGCCATTAGGGATTCCTCCTTTGTGAATTCTCTGAAGTCATGTTGGTGAGATTTTATAGATTTAGGTTGTGAAATTTCTAAGAGAGACAATCTTACAGCAAATTCTCTGATCTCTAATTATTACCTTTTTTTTTTCAGAGCCGTCTTTCACAATAATACGTGAACCTTAGATATAGGATTGTATTGCAGATGTATTTGCCATATCATTTTTAAAAGGTATTTCTCTTTAAAATTAAGATAATGCCAGGCATGTGGAATTTCCTCTTGTGTTGATAGTCAAAGGAGTCCAAAAAAAGTCTCAAACAATGTACACAATTGCCACTCCCCTTACTTGTTCACCAGGACTCAAAGGAAAGACCCTTTTCTAAAGAATACTATACACGCCAAATTGTAGACTTGACGAAATGCAGCTGCAACTGACATAAAGTCTACTCCCTGAGGACCGACTCTTAGAGGATCAGAAGATGCTATTGAAGCTGGCAAAGAAGAGTGGTAATAAGTACTGCTAATGGACTGCAAAGCCTAGCAACCACAACAGTGACATTCATGGCAAGATATCCTCAAGGGTACAACAGTGACATTTTATCTTTGGGCTAACCAACAAGCAATTAATGTCTATTTGGACCTAAGAACCACACAAATAGAGGAAGTTCATGCCTGGTATGGTAAACCCTAGCCAGTTACCCGTGGCTAGAGAAGTTTTAGACACTGGAAAAAATTAAGTATTTCCATTTTTTCCAAATTGATGTAACTTATAGCTGTATTCTAGCTATTTATTCTCAAACCCACAAATGAGTGTAGATTTCACCTATCAGAGAAGCTTCCTTTTGAAAATTGAAATGCATACAGAGACCAACAACTGGTAAAATACAGAGAATGAATGACTGTGTTATGTGAAACCTCAACTGATACATCTGCAACATATTTCCCAATCAAAAGACTCACTAAAAAAAAAAAAAAAAAAAAATCAATGGAGAGGGAGAGGGAAGGTGATTAGAGCCAGAGGGTCAAGATGATTGCTGCTGGACAGTGTCTTCTAGATATGACAGGGAAGCTACACCAATGAATATCAAAAATATGGTTGGTTAAACAAGAACATCATAATGACAATACCAGTTGACTTTTTAATGTGGAGAGGAGAAATTCCACCCTTAGATGAAAAGATATAGGTGGTCATGGTTGATAGCTACTGAGAAAGGGAGACTTAGTTCCTTCAGGGACAAGCTTCTGCATAGATTGTCCAATCCCAATTACTCAACTCTAGGCACATGCACATATGAGCAATGCTAAGTTGACTCAATAAGTTGTATATGCATACATATATATATAAGACTAATAATTAAAGAAGAATTTATAAATGTAGGAGGAAAGAGAGGACATAAAAGGAGTTGGAGAGGGAAAGAAAGTTGTGGAAGAAATGTAGATGCAGTGCTCATGTATGAAGTAGTGGAGCTGCCATGTTGGACCATGTTGGGACCCAGAGTAAAAGGGAACTCTTAGTCCTCATATAACTGATGAACTGAAGGGGGCTGATGTGTAAGGTCACCCCACAAAGGAGGAGTAGGATAGGTGAGAGGGGGTTGAGGGTAGGACAAGGTGCTGTGATTGAGATGTAACTTGAATAAATTAATAAATAAATAAATTTTTTAAAACCTCAAAAAATTTTTAGAAGAAACTAACCAAACTTGGCTACTTCTGATCACCACAGTATGTAGGTACATGGCATATACCATCATACGACATATAAAAATCATACTGCCAGTGAATGGCCAGGGCTGGGAATGTCATAAATGTTTAAAATACAGCAAATTCATATCCAAAAAGAAATACTTAAATCAAAATATCTTATGTAAGTGTGAGTTGGTCAACTATTTTGTCTTGTCTTCATTTTTCATTTGCTTCTTCAACAATGAGAAGTCAAAAGCAAAATCTTGACATAGAGGCATTCATAATTTGTCCTCTCACTCTTAGGCTCACTTTCATAACTGTTTGATTTTATCACTAAATCACCTTGGATGCAATACCTCAACTTGAATCTATACAGAGGAATAAGGTGATTTATAGATGGATAATGTCATAAGGGCTTTACAACCATGCTTTGTAGGTATAATGTTTGTACAAAAGAAGAGACCAGGGAACATAATCACATTGTCATTTTGAACTATCATGAATATTTTACTTTATAGTACTCATAATTTGACAAATTCTCTTCTAAAACAAAATATAAAACATAAACCTCTATTACTGACTATAAATAATAAATAGAGCTCATTATCCTTCTGATAAATACTAGATATTATGCAACAGAAGTAACTAATGCATAAAGTTATATATTTAAACTTAAAATTAGACTCCATCTAGAATTGAGAACATTGAAAACCAAGTCTGAAAGAGCCATGTATTGAATATCGGGAGGTGTGTTGGTAGGCTTTTTGCTGTTGTCTATTCCATTGGCTTTGGAACATATTGACAAAGATACTTCTTAACCAGATCTCTCTCTCTCTCTCTCTCTCTCTCTCTCTCTCTCTCTCATGTGTGTGTGTGTGTTTTAAAACATGATGGTGTTTTCTTATATAGAAACATTTAAGTCAGGTGTGCTAATTCACACCTAATAAAAGAGACTGTGCCGTTCAAATGAAAGACAGAGATTGGATACAGGAAAGGGGTTGGAGGGAGAAATAGGAAGGAAGAAATAATGTAATTATATTTTAACTTTCATAAAATAAGTATAAAAATAGAAAGTATATGAATAACACAAATGGAATTAATTTTATTCAACAAATAAAATTTAATAAATATATTCAAAAATTACCTATCTCAGCCATGGTTCAACCAGAGAAATAAAATTATTAGGTATTAATGGGATATAAATTATTATTTACAGTTTTTAGAGTCAATTAAGAAATAATCTAATGACTCTTTTAGAGGCTTTATAAGGTAGCTGGTACTCAGTTCTCTTTTCTATTTTTTTCATTCATTCATTCCATGGGATGATGCCATTCTCATTCATGATATTTCTCCCAATCTCACTTAAAGCTTCCTAGACAATGGGGCCATAGACATGACCAGAGATGTGTCTTCTAGACAAATAGACTGGTAAAAAGGGGTAAGAGCTTGCAAGACACTTCTCCAATCATAGGTGTTATTAAAAGTGATTTATTTGTATGATCCCAGAGTCAGTAGGCAAAGATGCTGTGAATTTATGATTTCTGTGCCTGGGTCATGTTTAGAAAACAACAATCACAATATTTCTCCCTACCTTTTGACTGTTATATTTCTTTTGCTACTTTTATTCCAATGTTGCCTTAGCCTTAAGGGATTGGTATAAATGTCTTGTTTAGGGATTAGCCTTCAAGTGTTTTTTATTCTCGGCACCTTGTGAAGCATGTGTCTTTGCATTATCTTTTACTCAGAGCAAAGACAGGCTTCTTTGATTAAGGCTGACAGTAAATTTTGTGTGAGGGAAAATGGATATTTAGATTTTAGTTGACACTATATAATTCCACCTAAATGAAAATAGTAGTTTCCCCACCCCCTTCCACAGGGTCTAAGACCTCTTGAGTTTCAGACTAGGCTTATAGTTACTAGGCAATGATTTTCTGTTATAGAATGGGTCCAATCAGGACAGTTGGTGATCCCCTACAATAATCATTATTGGACCAATTTGCTTGACAAGTTGATATTGTAGTTCACAAAGTTCACAGCTGGATAAAACTGTTGATCCATTGATGCCTCTACCTCCACAACAAGCAGCCTACATAGCACCATCTGGCACTGTAAAACTAAGCATCAGGGAGGAAACTTCCACTTATGTCCCAGTTTGATTTCTCTATATTTTGCATCTAAGGTGGTGTGTACTTTCTCCAGAAATAGAGTTTTATCAAATAGTTATAATGGATAATGAAGAGGGATGGTAAAGCCTACTTTGTTTTGTATGCTTCTGTGAATTCTTTGAGCAACAACTTCACTAGTGTCATCCCACATGTGGCACCAAGGCTTTGTTTAGTGATCTGTTACTTCTAGACTGGAACTGTCTAGTCTTGTGGAGTATCTGCCTTCAAATTCTGTCTTACATTGTTTAGTCAAATCACTAGATATTGGGATTCTAAGTGCTTTTCTCATTCCCCCTTCATTTTGTTCCTTCCCAGTGTCTTGATACTCCAATCACACAATCTGTCTTCTAGTTTGAACTTATCTACTTCCAATATTTCCACTTTTAATCTTCCTTTAACATATTATTAGTAAAAATAGTATTTTCTAAATAGTTAAATTCTTTTCCACATGTGGAGTTCAGAAGAGGGAGTAGATCTCTTGTCATTTTCTGCCTACGAATTTTAGACACAGTCACTGTCGTATTATTAAGGAGAGTTCATCTTTGAGTCTGGGGCTTTTGTTTTCTCAGCTAGCCTGGAAGACAGTAATTTCTAGCTTTCCTCTTTCTCTTTGTCTACACCCTCAAACCTGAGGTAGCAGGCATGAACAGGAGGCCTGGCTAGTTACATGGGCACTATTATTCTTGATTTAGTTCTTATGGCTGTGTAGCAGTGAGTGTCATTAGTCATTACTCTAGCTCCCTTCAGCACTTTTTCATAGAGAAATAGTGGTCTATTTAAGGTTTTATTTCTGGTTTCTGATAAATATTTTTAAGGAGAAAGAGATTATTTGGTTTACAGTTCCAGGTTACAGCCAATCATCATAGGTTATAACCCATCAAAAAAGAAGGAATTTGAAAGCACTGATTCATTTTATGTACCCAGTTTAGAGCGGAGAACAACAAATTAAAGTATGTATAACAATGTTCAACTTACTCTTTTCTTTTCATTCAGCTCAGGGAAATGATGCTCTATAAATTTAGGATAGGTTTTCCCACTTAAATTGGCTAAATTAATAATCTCTTACAAGTCAACCTAATCTAGCCAGTTCTTCACTGAGAGTCCTTTCCCAGGTGGGTTAGGCTATTTATGTATACTGAGAAACACCACAAGCATAGTTACAGGTGCTGATATACCAGTGCAAAAACGCAAGCACACACAAATCAGACAACATGCCTCTTAGGAAACCAGCAATCCTTTTGGAATATGTCCTGAAAAAAAAAATTAGCTGAAGCCTAAGGCAAAGACTTCAAAAGAACAATCATGAGTATGTTCAAGGGATTCAAAGGGGATATACATATGTGCCCAAATGAAGACCATGAAAACACAGTTGAATAAAATAAGGAAAGCAACTCAAGGGTAAAAATGTAGTTTAACAACAACAAAAATATAGGATCACCAAAGCAAAAAGTCAAACTGAAATAAAGCTTGAAATGAAATAAAGAAAAAAATCCAGAAGTAAGCCCTTATCTGCAAATTAAAAAATATAAAAGAGAGAATTTTGGGACTTGAATGTAAAGGTGGAAGAAATGGATAGCTTAGTCAAAATTAACACACCCAAAACCAAATTAAAAACAAATCTAGGCCCCCCAAAATCAAGAAATATCAAACACTATAAAAAATTAAGCTTATAAATAATTTGCATAAAGGAAGAAAAGATTTAGGTCAAAGTTACCAAAATATTTTTAATACAATCAGAGAAGAAAATTTTCCTAATCAAATAAGGAGATGCCTACAAATGTGCAAAAGTCACATAGACCATCAATTAGACAGAACTGAAAAAGAAGTTCTCCATGACACATGATAACTGAAAAGCCAAAAGGAAAGAATAAAGCTGCAATGGAAAAGATCAAGTTATGTATAAAGGCAGGCACATTAGAATATCACTTCACTTTCCAAGAGACTCTGTAAGCCAGAAGGGCTTGTATAAATATTCTACAAACTCTTAGGGACAACAAGGGCAGGCTAGACTATTATATCCAGTAAAACTATTAATCACAGACAATGAATGGGGGAAAAAAAGCACTGCACAATAAAAACAAACTTATGCAATTTCTGTCTGCCAAATCAACTCTACAGTAGAGAACTAAAAGTAATAACTCAGTTTGAAGAAAAGTTAACCACCCACACCAAAGCAGTCCGAAGCGATAAATAATCCCAGACCAGTTAATGAAAATAGGGTAAAAGTACCACAACAAACTTGTACAACCACTGTGGAAATCAGCCTGTCGATATCTTAGAAAACTTGGAATAGCTCTACCTCAAGACTTAGACATACCACTCCTAGGCATACATCCAAAAGATTCCTCACCAAACCACAAGGACATCTCCTCAACTATCTTTATAGCATCTTTATTTGTAATAGCTAGAAACTGGAAACAACCTAGATGTCCTTCAACCGAAGAATGGATTAAAAAAAAAAAAAACTGGTATATTTACCCAATGGAATACTACTCAGCTCTCAGAAAAAAAGGAAATCATGCAATTTGCTGCCAAATAGATGGAACTAGAAAAGCTTATCCTGAGTGAATGAACTATCCCAGACCCAGAAAGATGCACATGGCATGTATTCACTTATAACTGGATTTTAGCCATATAGTACAGGATAACTATCCTACAACCAACACACTGAAAGGAACAGGAATATGGAGTTTGTTACCTGTTAGTGGGACACTTTGCCTTAGTGGAGCTATCATGTAGTGCCCCAGTGTAAGAGGAAGCTCTTAGCCCTCATATGACTGATGAACTTAGTGGGCTAGATGTGGGGGTACCCCAAACATGAGTAGAATAGGTGGGAGGGGTGGAGGGTGGAAGGGTGGGACCAAGAGGGTTGGAGGGAGGGGGCTATGATGGAGATGTAACTTGAAGTAATAAGTAAACATAATTTTTTAAAAAAGAACAAACAAACACTAAAAACTAGTGGTCAATAATAATTCTTATTATCAATAATCTCACTTCCCCAATAAAAATATTCAAATGAAAAGATTGGATAGAAAACAGGATCTATCTTTCTTTTGTATTCAAGAAACATATGTCACAAGCAAGGGCAGATACTACCTTAGAGTAAAGGATGGAAAAAAGTATTCCAAACAACAGAACCAAAAAGCAAACAGGCATAGCCTTTTTAATATCTGACAAAATACATTCTAACCAAAACAAATAATTGATGAGGAAGGACACTGCAAATTCATTAAAGGAAGAATCCACCAAGATATTACAATCCTAAGCATTTTTAGACCAAAGACAAAGAATCAAGTTTTTATAAAGGAAACAGTTTTCTTTCTTTCTTTCTTTCTTTCTTTCTTTTAAATGTAGAGGAATTTTTTATTACATTTATTACTTCAAGTTACATCTCCATCACAGTCTCCTCCCTCCACCCTTCTTGGTCCCGTCCTCCCACCCTCTACCCCTTCTCCCACCTATCCTACTCAGTATCCACATCTCAGCCCCCTCAGTTCATCAGTCATTTGAGGACTAACAGTTTCCTCTTGCACTGGGGGCAACTTTTTAAAAGGAGGAAAGTTTATTTTGGTTTGTAGTTTCAGAGGTTTCAGTCTCCAGCCACTTGTTTGTGGTAAGCCTGAATGTAGCCGTAAATGTTATTAACCTATATTTATTGATACCTAAACACCTATTACCTAAAAACCAACCCTAACCCTTTAGAAAGGACACCAACCCAGATGGCCTCAGGGGCAGGTCCGTTGATGGCAGCTTGGCCTGCAGTCTGACTGCGGAGCACTTCAATAGCAGTCACCCCATGGTCATTTGACGTGTTAGCCACCTCCTCACTTCAGCTTGGGTTCAGGCCTCCTTAGCCAGCCTTGGTATCGTGGCCTTGCTGGGGCCTCCTCATGGGACAGGGGCCACCTCCTACCTGCTTTTGCCTCTCCTCAGCCTCCTCAGACTCAGGGCCTAGCATGCTTCTGTCCACTATGGCTTGTGCAGCCAGCCTGCCTCAGCTGCTCGGCTTGGGTAGGCTTCCTCAATCTCTTGGAGCCGTGGCCTGTCTCTGAGGTCTCCTCACAGTCTGTTCTGCGGCCTCAGAGTGCTTGAGCCGTGGCCTGTCCCTGAGGTCTCCTCACAGTCTGTTCTGAGGCCTCAGAGTGCTTCTGCTTTGCACCTCATGCTTCATTCATTTGGTTGGCTGCGGTCCCATGAACCAACATAGCCTCAGGCACTTTACTCCTGCCGCCAACCAGGGCTCTCCTCAGTTTCCAGTTAGGCCTTCTTGGACTGGCTCATGACAGGAGTCCCTTTCTTAAGTGCTGAGGCTTCTGACCACCCAACTCTTACTACCTCAGAGTTTGTGTGTCTAAGGGCTGATAAGCACATCTCTGCTTGAAGTCTGGTCTTTTCTGTCAGTGTGGGCAGCGGTTGGTATGAGTCTGCTTCACACCTCTCTCAGACACTCTTTCTCATCGGGCTCTGTTGCTGTGCCTTTATTTTTTTTTCCTTTATTTCTTCAAGTTACATCTCAATCTCAGTCTCCTCCCTATTCCCCCCTCCAGTTCTACCCTCCCACCCTCAACCTCCCATCCTCTTCCCCTTTTTTTTAAAGTTTAAGGTATATCTTATTTCCCCCTACATTTTCCCCTTTCAGTCCAACAAATGGCTCTTTCTCTTATAATAATAAATACAATACAAAACAACAGAGGTAATTAGGCCACAGTTATGAGGGTTATATGGCTTAGCATACATTCCCAATGTCCAGTCCATATGTATTTGGCACCTGATTTTAACATTCTACTATCTAACCATCTCCATGAGTTTAAAGTTCTATATCTGACTCAACATTCATACTAACTTGCAACACAATTTTAAAAGCATCTTCTTAGATCTATAACACTCTCTCGACTCCTAAACCACTCAAAATTTAATTATGAGACTCTAGCTATCTGTTCTTCAACCTCCTCAGAGACCTGAGAGGGATAAATATATATCTGATTTAATAGGAAGTACAGGGACTGCAGCTTCCAAAACTAAGAAATGACATACCAGTGGCTGGCTGGACAGTTCCCATTTTCTCTCCATACATTACCGCATCGATCTTCAGTCGTTTGGCCCCGTTTCTCTGATAGACATCGATTGTAGAGCAGGGGTTATGAAGGACTTGCCTACCCTGTCTTGGCAGAGCTAGGCTGTCGACTTATCTGCTTCCCGGGTTTGTCCTTTTTGGACAGCATTCTGTCTACAGTTGGAGCAAGGAGATTTTCCTACCAAGAGATAGGCTTGCAACTAATTCAATCATCTCCCACTGGAGATTCTTCGATGCTCATCTTCTACTTGGGGTAGAATAGGGTGTGCTGTCAGGAGTTGATATGTCTTGATATAAAAAAATCTAAAGTTACGAAAACATCTTTGAATGCCATATTCTGCAGATCTCTTGAGGTTTTTGAGGAGGCCCTATCTATCTCTTATATTAGGGTAAGCAGATGTTGCTTGTCTCTTAGCAGCTTTATTTCTGATTAGCTTAGAAAATAACTATAATAGGCTGTCATAGTACCTAACCAAATGACCGGCTTGCGTAACTATTAGTTTGCATTTCTTAATTATCGTAAACAGTTTATGACAATTAGTAGTAAAAGGCCAAAACATCACATTTCATTTTTTTTCTTTACCTCCTAACCCTTCCATTCCATTTCTCTGGGGTGGGGTGTCCTTATATAACAGTCCCTCATCTCAGCTGAGAGGTCGTATGAGGGCCAAGAGCCTCCTCATTCATTGGGGATCTATGAAGCAGTACCACCAGTGAAAAGTGTCTCATTGCCCGGGAGAGAGAACTACTAAACAAGCAAACAAGTAAGCAGACAAATAGATAAAAAAGACTAAAAAACAGAAAAAAATATAATAAATAAATAAAAATAAAAAATAAAAATCTATGTCCAAGTTCCCTTTGGTGTGTTAGTTGTAGTATCAATACCTTCTACTATATAGCTAAAATCCTACATAAATGAATAGATGCCATATGCATCCTTCTGAGTCGGGTTTAGTTCACTCAGGATGAACTTTTCTAGTTCCATCCATTTGGCTGCAAATTGCATAATTTCATTGTTCCTGGTAGCTGAATAATGTTCCATTGTGTAGATGTACCACAGTTTTTTAACCCATTCTTCGGTTGAGGGACATCTGGGTTGTTTCCAGTTTCTAGCTATTACAAATAAGGCTGCTATAAACATGGATGAGGAAACAAATTAGACCCATACTTATCACCTTGTACAAAACTTAAGTCCAAGTGGATCAAAGACCTTAACATAAGGCTGGTCACACTAAATCTACTAGAAGATAAAGTGGGAGAAACCCTCGAACTCATTGGCACAGGTGATAACCTCCTGAACAGAACACCAACAGCTCAGGACCTGAGATCAACAATCAATAAATGGGACCTCATGAAACTGAAAAGCTTCTGTAAGGCAAAAGACACTGTCATTCAAACAAAACGGCAGCCTACAGACTGGGAAAAAATCTTCACCAACCCCACATCTGACAGAGGGCTAATATCCAAACTCTACAAAGAACTCAAGAAATTAAATGCCAAGAAGCCATATAATCCAATCAAAAAATGGAGAACAGAGCTAAACAGAGAATTCACAAAGGAAGAATCCCTAATGGCTGAGAGACACCTGAAGAAATGCTCAACACCCCAAATTTCAGAGAAATGCAACTCAAGAGGACTCTGAGATTCCATCTCATACCTTTCAGAATGGCTAAGATCAAAAGCTCAAATGACAGCACATGCTGGGGAGGGTGTGGAGAAAGGGGAACCCTACTCCATTGCTGGTGGGAGTGCAGGCTTGTGCAACCACTATGGAGGTCAGTCTGGCGATATCTTAGAAAACTTGGAATAGCTTTTCCTTAGGACCCTGCCATACTGCTTCTGGGTATACATCCAAATGCCTCTTTACAAAACAGTTTTATTTCTAAGTTAACAAAATGATTGTAACACATTGATAATGGGTGACACCAATATCACATTGTCAGTGATAGATTATCCCTCCAAACAAAATCTAAACAGAAAAACGCTGGAGTTAAATAACGTCATAAGTCAAATAGAGCTGAAAGACACCTAAAAAGCCTCATTTTTGATGAAATTGTAATTTTCCTTCTTTTGATAATACCATCATTTTCTCTGTCATTCTAGTATTTTTGATGGTTGCATTTTAATTTTTAATTAAAAATAGGCACAACATAAGAATGAATGCTCTCATCCTTAAATCATAATGCAAAATTTTCACTCTTTCCTTGAATTCTACCAAGATTTCTGCAGTTGTCTGTAGTATTATCAAATGACATCCCAGGAAATTGTTTCAATTTGATGCTCCATGCGTAATAAATAAAAGGGAATGTTTGGTCAAATGTTTTCAAACATGATGTATATTTCAAAACACATGAAATGATTTTAAATATCTCATGCTTAAAATTTCCATTCCTGTGATACAGAAAATTTATTTGTGACTTATTTTCAGGTATATTTTGATGAGATGACTTTCAGATTTATCAGTTTTCTGGAGAAGTTACTTAGCAATTGGACCTTTACACTCTGTAACCGAGTTCCTGGGTCCAGTATCAAAACTGAAAGAAAAAAACAAGCAAAAAATTTTGCTTATCTTTGTTTTATTCACTGAAGTCTAATTTGCTTTATTATGAAGTAAAAATTACTCCATCATAAATTACTGAAAATAATTGAAAAATAGAAACCAAAGGCTAAAAGATAACCAGTTCTAGAATTTGGAGTGGATATATGAATGTGATTTCTGTTATATATCAAAATTCCAATCTACCTATTATTTTGTGTGCTAACCACTCTCAAAACATAACAATCACATCCTGCTTTTTGCACTCTGTGATCAATTCTTTTTCTGTCATGAGACAATGCAAATTGTAGAATAACTAATACAAAGTTGTAGAATTATATATATATACATGTATGTATATATACATGTATATATATATATAGAGAGAGAGAGAGTGAGAAAGAGAGAGAACTATATTTGAATCTTCACTTACCACAACTCAATCTGTTATTGAGAGCAATGTCTACAAATTACTTGCTTTTTTCCTCAGGCTGTAAAATCTTTTAAAGTCTTAGCTATTGATAGTTAACCATGTTTGTGAATTGAATTATTCTGAAATGAAATTTTTTCTTGATTTTTTTGTTCACTTAAGAGTTACTTCCTTTGAAATGACTAAACTCTTTCTTCTTCTTGATTCCAACCAATTTCTCTTCTTTATCCACTTTATATTCCATAATGTTCACATAAAGAAAGAACTAGAAGATTTAATTCAGCTTACATCTAATTTTAATCCTATTGTTTGAACTGATAATTAAGTGATATGAATTATTTGTCCGAAACTTGCCTGGTAGACTCTTTCTATTTTCTTGAAAATAATCAACTTTAAAACATAAAAACGTAATATTCTAAATGCAACTTTCTTCCACTCATATATGTTGTATACCCAATCATTGTTTCTGGGATGCTGAGCATTTAAATGATTAGTTTTTAGCCTTATAGTCATCCACAGTTCAGAAAAATCTCAGTCTTCCTCTAAATCCCATACAATTCATTCCAGATCTATTCTTTTCGTATGGTGACAGCTGAGCACTTGTGGGTCTAAGTACTTCAGATGTTACTGTCCACTTTGAATTATGCTGCATGTCTAACACATATATCATTTTATTTTTCTTACCATTTTGTTTTTCTTGTTGTTGTTTACTTGTTAAGGACCTTATTAGGCATAAGTAAAACATTGTAATTTGCATGGTTAAATGTAGATAGTTCATGTATTTCTATTTGATAGCATTATCACAGATGAACAAATCAGAATCTCCCATAGGTTAGGCTTGTATTTAACTTGCTATGCAGCTGAGAATGATATTAATCTCAGGATCGTCTGTTGTACATCTCTGAATTGCAGGCATGCAACATCATGCATTGCTTAGCAATCTGTTTTGATATGAAAAACATAAAGCGAAGCATATTTTAACAGGGCAGGATCTTTCATGGGTTAGGTCTCTTTTTCTACACGAGCCACCTGAAGAGCATTACTAGTCAAACCCTGGGCCCAGACATCTTAACACAGAGTTAAGGATGCTGCTGAAATAGGGAGCCTGCTGTTGGTTCTAGCAGCACACGCTGATTTTTCAGTGCAGCAATAAAATCCTGGTTGACAATTTTCCCTGGAAGTTTCTGACAAATAACATGCACAGTTGTTTACATTTTTGTGATTTAACATCTCACTTAAATTACACAGGTGCACATAAATGTGTTCATTTGATCACAGTAATTCCACCGCCACTAACATTAGTAAGTAACTCAATACAAGAACCAAGCTGGAGCTAAATTTATTACTCTCCTCCATGGCTAATGCACTTGAATGACTCTGCAGTGATTGGTAGTTATAGTTAATATCGCATTTTAGTATGGGAAGGAACAACAGTTGTATAATGCCTCTTTAAATAGCTTCAGCCTTTCTTTTATCAATGTTATTCAGTTTTTTTCCTCCACGTTTTTCTTATTAGTTTTTACTCAAAGGTGTTCCTGAAGAGTTACTTCTGGTATTTCTGGACCAATTGCTCTTTCTTCCCATTTCATCAGTGTACCACAAAGTTCATATAATTTAAATTGTAGAATTACAAACTGTGATATATTTTCCTACAGACCTAAACAGTCAAGATAATAAACATGTGGGACACAGAGTATTTAAGTATTTAAATTAATTTATTCATTGATGATTCCTAACATGTATATAATGTAACATTGTAGAAATAATTAATTAAATTATACCAGTATTTAAGTTATTGGTTAATTGATGGGTCATCAGCAATTTGCACACAGAGACCTGGTGGATTTTAATAAGCCGTAACCTGAATTGAGCAATCTTGGCCCATGTAGCCTATGTCATAATTCTATCCCCGAATAAAACTAGACAAATGTAAGAATTCGTTCAATACTGCTGTCATTAATACTCAAATATTTCATCAGATGAAGTATTGAAAAGTTTCCATAGCAGTGTGAACGCTGGAGTTTCACCAGAAATTCAGACATTGCTTTTATGTGTCATGTTCCATGCTTGATGCTAAGGAAATAATCTTAAAGTGAGCCATCATAAGATATGAGGTCCTGTGAATACTAGTGAAGAAACCATAAGCGTATGCCTGAGAAGAGTCTTTTCTGTGGAGACTGAGGCCCCTGTAGTTGTAACTGCAGATCGGCTGAACTTTAGGTAAATCTCAGCATCACTTATTTAGTCCTTCTAAAAGTCATGTGCTCCTGAGCAGCATCCTTCTTAGACTTGTGTATTATTCTCTAATGAATAGTACACAACTCCAAACTACCATGCTCTACTGTCTACAAATTAACTATTATCATAAATCATAACAAGGAAAAGCCCAAAAAGGAACTAGATATAAGAATTACTTGACTGTCTTGGTCCACAATAAAAAAATTACCGTGTGTATGAGAATAGCACTATACATATTAATGTATCACATTTTCTGAAAAACACTGAGGCAAGGGTTAACTACTAATGAAGTAATTTTGTAAAGTTTTGATTTCAGGGTAACAAAGAGAAGGCTGTGTGGGCAGTTAGGATTGAAAGTTAAACCAGGTTTTGTTCCATTGTGAGTCTCAAAGAGAGTCACAATAATAATCCTCCAACATCCAAGAAGGAGTTGAAGACCCTATCTACCAAAAACACATCCATCCTTACTTTGATCCCTCTAAAGCATTATGCTTTTAATCTTTTTATTTTATTTTTTAATTTCATGTGTGTTATCTTTTTATTTTTAATTTCATGTATATGTGTTGTATTTATGGCATCCCTAGCCCTTACACTATTTTCTAGCAAGATTCCATCCATACCAAGTGTGTTTCAAGATGGGTACTTGCTCTGGGTCTTAGCTGCTCATCTCACCTGTGGCATTTACTTGGATAAAGAAGTATTTAAAAAGAGAATAATGTACAAAGATCAATACCGATGTAGCCCTATACAATCTTAATTTTGCATTAACATACAATGATCAATACCAATTTAGCCAAATATAATATTAATTTTGTATCAGTATACAAAGGTATAAGGCCATATTTAATAATCTGTCCTTTTTTCTTGATCTTTCCTATACTATGTCTATGTCCCATTTTCTCAAGTCTGTTCACTCCTATATAGGAGAGAAAGAAGGATACAGAAAAGAAAAAGAGAGAATTCCCTGGGTCTAACCTCCAAAACCCATTTAACAAGACCGTTTAACAGCTTGCAAATATAAGAGATAGATAGGGCATCTGCAAAAACCTCAAGAGATCTGCAGAATATGGCATTCAAAGATGTTTTCTTAACTTAAGATTTTTTGATATCGAGACATGTCAGCTCCTGACAGCACCCCTATTAAACTCCAAGTAGAAGATGAGCATTGAAGAATCTCCAGTGGGAGATGACTGAATTGGTGGTAAGCCTTTCTCTTGGCAAGAAAAACCCCTTGCTTCAACTGTAGACAGACTTCTGTCCAAAAAGGACAAAACTTGGAAGCAGATAAGTCAACAGCCTAGCTCTGCCAAGACAGGGTAGGTAAGTCCTTCATAATTCCTGCTCTACAATCAATGTCTCTCAGAGTAACAGGGCCAAACGGCTGAAGATTGATGCTGTAATGTATGGAGAGAAAATGGGAACTGTCCAGGCAGCCACTGGTATGTCATTTCTTAGTTTTGGAAGCTGCAGGCCCTGCACTTCCTATATAATCAGATATATTTATCCCTCTCAGGTCTCTGAGGTAGTTGAAGAATAGATAGCTAGAGTCTCATAGTTAAATTTTGAGTTGTTTAGGAATCAAGAGGGTGTTCTGGATCTAAGAAGAAAAAAGAAGGAAAAAGAAAACCTTAAACTGAAAAAAAAAAAGAAGGGAAGAGGATGGGGGATTGAGGGGGAGGAGGGTGGAAGGGTGGGACTGGAGGGGGGAGTAGGGAGGGGATTGTGATTGAGATGTAACTTGAAGAAATAAAAAATAAATTATTATTAAAAAAAAAGAGAGAATAATGACACCAAGCAGTGATTGGCTGTGCTCAGTACATTTATGCTACAGATTGGCAGCGTTCAGAACATGAGCTGGAAGATCAGTGAAAAGCTTGAGGTTGGGTACAGCAGTGGAGTAGAGCAATGGTCAGCCAGTTGATGGATCTGAGATTGCCAGCAGAGATTCCAGGGAGCAGGGGACATATGGGAGAACTTCTGCAGTGGGGATACTACCGTTTTCATAGTCACATTCATATTCTTCCTTTCTCTTTTTAATATTGATATGTGCTATTAATCATTTCTCCATTTTATAATTTTGGAATTGCCATATCTTATAAATAAAATGTACCATCTAGGATCCAGAATTTCAGGAGTGCATTTTTTTTTTTTTTTACTTTGTACAACACTCCTGTGTGTCCTTCATTTCTTTTTCTCTTTTATTGAGTAATAGCATGTGTCTAACCACCAATTGTAGGTTTTTTTCTCACAAGTTGGAGATGTCATTAACAAAGACTTAATGTAGATATTTTGAAGTGAACCTAAGTTTTCATTTCCCTGACATAAATGTTTTGGTGCTGGTGTATTTGTCACCTAAATGTAGTTGCATTTTTTTTTTTTACATTTCATATTGTATATTACTACCAGCAACTACTGCCAATAACTTCTAGGCTAGGGGTGTGACTTGGTGCTCAACCCGGCTCCCTTCTTTACTTGAATTTTGTTCGACTTGAGCTTGTGCTGTCATTACCCCTGTGACTTTACATGTGCAGTTGCTCTACTTTGTTTGAAAGACACAGGTTTTTTTTTTTTTTTTAGTCATCCACTGCCTCTTGCTCTTAGATTCTTTGTGGGAAGATTTATTTATTTTTATTTTATATGTGTGAATCTGCCTGAATGTATATTTCTATACAAGCACACAGTGCCTATGGAAGTCAGGAGAGGGCATCTGATTCCGTGGGATTTAAGTGGTTGCTTCTTTTTGTTCTAGATATTTTAGTGTGCTTTTAAATTATTATTATGAGATTTCTCCAATTTTTTTTTATGAAGTTGCTTAGTGCTATGAACTTCTGAACACTGTTATCATTGTGTCGGATAACTTTCGATATGTTGTGCCTTCATTTTCATTGAATTCTATTGTTTTTAGTTTCTTTCTTTGTTACTTCCCTGACCCAATGGTCATCAAGTCGAGAGATGTTCAGTTTCAATGAGTTTTAGGTTTTTTGTTTTCTGTTGTTGTTGAAGTCAAGATTTAAGCTGAGGTGATCAGATAAGATGTAAGCTGTTATTCCAATTTTTTTTTTGTATCTGCTGAGGCTTCTTTTCTGACCAAATATGTGGTCAATTTTGGAAAAGATTCCATTAAGTGTTGTTCTACCCTCCCACCTTTTCCTCCCTCTTCCACCCATCCCACTCCTCTGATGTGGAGTGTCCCTACATATCAGCCCCTCTCAGTTCAACAGTCATATTAGAGCTCAGAGCTTCCTCTTGCACTGGGGTGTACATGGTAGAACCCCTAGGGTAAATTGCCCTATTGATAGATAACAAGTCAATATTCCTGATCCTTTTGGTGTGTTGGTTATAGGATAGTTATCCTGTACTATATGGCTAAAATCCAATTATAAGTGACTAGATACAATGTGCATCTTTCTGAGTCTGGGTTAGCTCACTCAGGATGAGCTTTTCTAGTTCCACCTATTTGGCTGTGAAGTGCATGATTCCCTTGTTTCTGATAGCTGAGTAGTATTTCATTGTATACATTTAATACAATATTTTTGTTCATTCATCCTTGAGGGACATCCAGAATGTTTTCAGTTTCTAGCTATTACAAATAAGGCTGTTATGAACATAGATGAGGATATGTCCTTGTGGTTTGGTGAGGAATCATTTGGGTGTATACCCAGAAATGGTATGACTGTGTCTTGAGGTAGCGTTATTCCAAGTTTTCTAAGATATCCTCAGACTGATTTCCATAGTGCTTGTACAGGTTTGCACTCCCACCAGCAATGGAGGAGTGTTCCCCTTTCTTCACAACCTTGCCAGAATTTACTGCCATTTGAGCTTTTGATCTTAGCCATTCTGACAGGTGTGAGATGGAATCTCAGAGTCATCTTGAATTGAATTTCTCTGATGATTAAGGTTGTTGAACATTTCTTCAAATATCTCACTGCCATTATTGATTCCTCCTTTGTGAATTCTGTTTAGCTCTGTTTCCCATATTTTGATTGGATTATTTGGTTTCTTTGTGTTTAACTTCTTGAGTTCTTTATAAATTATGGATACAAGCCCTCTATTGGAAGTGGGGTTGGTAAAGACCTTTCCCAATTTGTAGGTTGCCGTTTTGTTCGAATGACCATGTCCTTTGCCTTACAGAAGCTTGTCAGTTTCATGAGATCCCATTTATTTATTGTTGGTCTTAGAGCCTGAGCTATTGGTATTCTGCTCAGGAAGTAAGTTTGAGGCCTTTCCCCACTTTCTCTTCTATTAGATTTAGTGTGTCAGGCTTTATGCTAAGGTCTTTGGTCCACTAGGACTTAAGTTTTGTGCAAGGTGATAAGTATGGATCTAATTTCATTCTTTTATATGTCGACATCCAGTTAGACCAGCACCATTTGTTGAAGAGGCTGTCCTTTTTCCTTTGTACAGTTTTGGCTTCTCTGTCAAAAATTAAGTGACCATAGGTGTGTGGGTTCATTTCTGGGTCTTCAATTTGATTCCATTGATTCACTGGTCTGTTTCTATACCAGTACCATTCTGTTTTTATTACTATTGTTCTGTAGTACAGCTTGAAATCTGGGATGGTGATACTTCCAGATGTTTTTTTATTATACAGTAATGATTTAGCTATTCTGGGTTTTTCATTGTTCTATATGAAATTGAGAACTGCTTTTTCCAGGTCTATAAAGAATTGTGTTGGTATTTTGATAAGAATTGCATTGAATCTGTATATTGCTTTTGGCAGGATGGCCATCTTTATTTTGTTGATCCTACCTATCTATGAGCATGGGAGATCTTTCCGTCTTCTGATATTCTCTTCAATTTCTTTCTTCAAGGACTTGAAGTTCTTGTCATAAAGGTCTCTCACTTGCTTGGTTAGAGTTACCCACAGGTATTTTATATTGTCTGTATTTATTGTGAAGGGTGTTGTTTCCCTAATTTCTTTCTCAGCCCATTTATCTTTTGTACAAAGAAGGGCTTCTGATTTTTTTAAATTAATTTTGTATCCAGCCACCTTGCTGAATGTATTTATCAGTTGGAGGAGTTCTCTGGTGGAATTTTTGGGGTCGCTTATGTATACTATCATATCATCAGCAAATAGGGATAATTTGACTTCTTCCTTTCCAATTTGTATCCCATTGATCTCCTTTAGTTGTCTTATTGCTCTAACAAGAATTTCAAGTACTATGTTGAAGACATAAGGCAAAAGTGAGCATTCTTGCCTTGTCCCTGAGTTGAGAGGAAATGCTTTAAGATTCTCTCCATTTAATTTGATGTTGGCTATTGGCTTACTCTATATCACCTTTATTATTTCTAGATATGGTTCTTGTATGCCTGTTCTCTCCAGGACTTTAGCATGAAGGGGTGTTGGATTTTTGTCAAATGCTTTTTCAGTATCTACCAAAATGATCATGTGGGTTTTTTTTCCTTTCACTTCGTTTATATGGTGAATTACATTGTTGGATTTTCGTATGTTGAATCATCCCTGCCTTCCTGGGATGAAGCTTACTTAATAATGGTGTATAATACTTTTGATGTGTTATTGGATTCGGTTTGCCAATTTTTTTAATAATTTATTTTTTATTTCTTCAAGTTACACCTCAATCACAATCCCCTCCCTACTCCCCCCTCCAGTCCCACCCTTCCACCCTCCTCCCCCTCAACCACCCATCCTCTTCCCTTTTTCTTTTTTTTAGTTTATGGTATTTCTTTTTCCCCCCAACAGCTCTCCCTTTCAGTCCAAAAAATGGTTCTTTTTCTTATAACTATAAATACAATACAAAACAACAGAAATAAATAGGCCACAATTATAAGAGTTATATGGCTTAGCATACATTCCCAATGTCCAGTCCATATGTATTTGGCACCTGACTTTAACATTCTACTATCTAACCATCTCCATGAGTTTAAAGTTCTATATCTAAATCAGCTTTCATACTAACTTGCCTCATAATTTTAAAAATATTTTTGCGTCTATGTTCATGAGGGAAAATTGGTCTGAAATACTCTTTCTTTGTTGGGTCTTTGTGTGGTTTAGGAATCAGGGTGACTGTTGCCTTATAGAATGAGTTTTGCAGGGTTCCTTTCTTTTTATGAGCTTGTTGAAAATAGTTTCTGGTCCTTGGAGCTGGAAGTATTCGTCTTCTTCTACTCCTATTATTCTTAAGTTTGACCTTTTCATAGTGTCCCAGATTTCTAGAATGTTTTCTGTCAGGAACTCTTTAGATTTAATATTTTGTTTGACCAATGTCATTTTCTTCAATTGTATCTTTTAGGCTTGAGTTTCTCTCTTCTGTCTCTTGTAGTCTGTTGGTGATTCTTGTGTCTGTAGTTCCTATTCTCTTCCCTAGGTTTTCTATTTCGAGGATTCCCTCAATTTGTATTTCCTTTATTGCTTCTATTTCCATTTTTAGGCCTTGTACCTTTTTATTAATTTCTTTCACTTGTTTAATTTTACTTTTCAGTCTTTGAAGGATTCATTCACTTCATTCATCTCTTTGTATTTACGTGCATTTCTTTAAATTATTTATTCATTTCATTCACCTATTTTTTGGAATTGTCCTGTATAACATAAAGGGATTTACTAATTTCCTCTTTTAAGACCTCTGTCATCATTATAGGATTTTATTTAAGATCATTTTCTTGTGCATAAATTTTGGTAAGATAACCAGGGCTTGCTCTAGTAAGATAGCTGTGCTATGAAGGTGCCATTTTCCTTAGCTCTTTGTTGTGTTTTTACACTGGTCTTTAGCCATCTAGTTGTGCAAGATGTTCCTGGCTGTTCTTTGTGTAACGGGCCTGGATGTTCCTGTGCTGCAAACCTGGATGTTTCTGGTGCCTTAGAACTGATGCAGACTTCTGGAGCAGTGTCTGGAAAACAGAGCTCAGAGGGACAACACAAATCTCAGGGCAGCTGGAGATGCCCCAGGGGACTTTGGTGCCCCTCGTTCAGGAGGCCTAGAGGTTGCAGGTGTAGGAAGCCTAGTGTCAAGCTGGTTGCTCCTGGTGCAGTTGATCTTGTGGAGTTTGATGAAACTATTATCCCACGATTAAGCTGGTGTTTCCTGGTGTAGTAGGCCTGGGTGTTCCTGATGTATCAGGCCTGATGACATTTAGATATTCGTGAAGTTGCTGGCCTGGTGACCCAGGTGGAGACAGTGTGGGAGATGGGGCTAGACACACATGGTATATCTGGCCTAGTAATCTCCAGTGGGCCAAGATTGGAGCACTGGTGCTTGGGGCACAGCACTTAGCTCAGGTCAGCTTGATGTGTACCAGAGCAGAGATTAGTGGGGGAGAGGGAGAGAAGGGATCTAATCTGGATGTTTCTGAAATTGGAGGCCTGTGGACCCCATGTGTAGCTGGGTCAAGAAGATGGAGTTGGATGCTCCCGGTGTATGAGGCCTGGTAACCTCTTGAGGGGAAAGGTTGGAACAGTGGCATTTGGGGCACAGAACTCAACTCAGGTCAGCCAGGCAAGCCCATAATTTTTTTTCTTCAGTTGTTCAATATGGTTTTACTGTGATCTTGGTTTTAGTTTGCTGTGAAGAATATTCTATAATCAGAAATTAGAAATCTCCCCATTTCTTATATTTTCTGTAAAAAAGTAAGATTTATAATAAATTTTAATAAACATTTGTTACTAATCCCAATGAAACCATCTGGACAATTTTCTATTTTGGGCATGAAGAATTAAATTTATTTAGTAGCTATATATTTACTAGATGTTTTAATTTTATGTTAAGTGAGTGTGATAGCTCCAACACCATGCCTGACTGCCTGTTGCCATGTTCCCCGTCATAATGGCCACAGACTCTAACTCTCTCAAACTATAAGCAAGAGCCTAATAAACTCTTTCTTCTATAAGTTTCCTTGGTCATGGTGTCTTTTTACAACAACAGAAAAGTAATTAAGGCAGTGCAGAAAGTTCGCCTCTGAAATCAGGCAACAAGAGCAGTCCCCAGTGGTGACACTTACTTAGTTGTGCTGTGTTTGGCAGTGATATCTCATGAGAAGAAATGCTGCTTCAACTAATCATCTCAAACTCGCTTACTGATTTTTGATTTTTAATGATTTTGCCTGAGATTGTACTTTTATACTTTTTATTTAAAACTGTTCTGCAGGAGGCACAGTTTTAAAGTTTGTTTTCATTTATTTTATTTTATTTTGTTCGTTGAGACAGGATCTCATAACATAGCCTTGTTGGCCTAGAACTTTCTAGTTGACTAGATTTGCTGGGGACTTGACTGACTCCTAAGCATTGCAGAAATGGTGATGTGACTCTTTCCTTCTACTCTTGGATAAAATTTACTTTTAAAAGACAAAAAGTAAAAGCATGTATATTTGTATTCTACAATATAATGTATAAATATACATGTATATGTGTGTATAGTGAGTGGTTAATTCAAACTGTTTAACATACGCTTATTGAATATTCTTTGTGGCGAGAATGTTTAAAATTTCCTTTTAACTTTTTTCAAGTATGTAATATAACATTACTAGTCACCAGGTTGTACAACAAATTGCTTTAATTTGTTTCGTCATTTGACTGCAGTTTTCTAGCCTTCTCAAAACCTCACAAATTCTTCCTCTCCCTCTTCAGTTTCTGGTCACCAACATTTCTCTTGAGGGTTTTCAATCTGAATATTTTTGAGTCTCTTGTATTACATGTTGTCTACGTTTTAGTGTCTGGCTTTTATCACATTACCATTCCTGCATTTCCCCAATTTCTTTCTTTCAGTGTTCTACGAATGAAATTCTGGAAAGGTGGAGCCTGTGAGGACTAACGAGGAGGTGAGGAATGGGTGTGGACAGTGAGTTGTGCTTCTGAGTCCTCTTATACAAGGGATCTCCTACTCTGCCCTGACATTTGGTTTTCTGGTTTCAACAACCCTAGTGGCAGAGAATGGCAGAACTGCTCTTCCACAATTGCCTGCCCTTGGCTGGTTTGAAAGAATGGTTTTCTGAATGGATCATTACCACAGAGGATGTGAAAATGGAGAGGGCATACCTTAAAGAATTTTGTTAGCATTCTTTTCCAAAAGGAAACAGAACCAGTTCAAGTGAAGAGTAAATTCTACTTGCATGGCAGAAGGGTCAGGAAGAAAATTTCAGGTATCACTTAAATACAAATTATATATTTCCTGGAACAGTTTACAGGGTTAAAGGACAAATGATTTCTACAACCCAAACAGTATTATTGTATATTAAAGAATATATGTACTATGCCTTATAGTTCTTTTTGGGTGTGAGCCTAGCCTTTAATGGCTTAGCCATCTCTCCAGCCCGCCTTAAAGTTCTTTAAAAAATAAATGGAAAATAAGAATTTCTGTCAGAAAATACAATCTATGAAAACACCTGTACTTCATATGTCATTGTACTCGGAGAATCTTTATGGCCTACATATGGAATATTTGGGTTCCCCTCAAATTCATTTGTTGAAATTCTTTCCTCCAATGCCTTAATATGTGTCTAGAGTACAAGAATAGAGACCCCTTTAATAAGATGAGTAGCCTTACAATAAAAGCATCAGCTTCTTTGTTCCCATTCCATCACTGATGTTATCAATAAGACAGTCACCAATAAGAAGCAAGACCTTTACAGACGCATGTCTTCCAGAGTCATTATTCTGGGAATACCAGTTTCTGAAACTGAGAAACACACTTGTTTATAAGTCTACCAATCTATAATATTTTGTTATACTGGTTCTCAAGGGGAAAGATATTAGCTCAGCTAGTAACATAAAGTAAATTTCTATTTATGAAATCAGAAATCATGTGTCTCAGTATAATGTTACAGACTCAGTTATGCATCCTCCAAACACTCCTTCATTTCTACTCTCATCCTCTTTGCAGGGTATTCCTATTGAGACATGATACTCAGTACCACACAGTTTGGATGTAGTACTGGCCTCTGCTTTGGGATCAGGTTTTCTGATATTGTTTTTTGTTTGTTTGTTTTTTCCTTTCCTATCTGGTAACAGACATTCTGAATTTTGGCTAAGTTCAAGGCATTACAGAAAAAAAAACCTATATTTCCCAGCTTCTTTAATACTTAAATAAACCTATTTCTTGAGGGCAATTTCTTTGGTAATAAAATCTGATCAGAAAAGGTATGAGTTTCAGGATATACTTTTCAAATTGAACTGATGTACTGATTTTTTTTCATTTCTGTATCTCTCTCCTTCTGTCTCTGTCTCCCATCCTCTCTTTCTTTGCCCCTCTCTTCCCTCCTTCTGTTTTCTTCTGTTTAGAATACAAATGTAAGGTATGTAAATGAAACAATTGTTTTATTTCATAACAGGAAGTGTTCTAGTTTAAGGTCATAAAGCAACAATATAAAAGATTCTAAGTCATTTCCAGTTTCTCAGGAATTTTAATGAGTCTAGACTGAAACTATTTAAACTTGTTTACATTAAAATTACTATTGGCTTGCCTCTTCATTTAACCAAACAGTAAAATTCAAAGCCTGTTATCTGTTTCTTATTTCTGTTCAGAATAGAGATATATTAGGGATATGTAGAGATTATGCTTTCAGGAATTCAAATGCTATCTTTGTATCCTTCTGCTTAACAACAACCACTTACAGAAAACATATAAATATTAGGAAAGACTCAAAATTAGTACGTATCTCCTTCTACAGACTACAGACCTCTGTATCACCCTTAACCTACCCTGTAGCAATTTGAACTTACTTGTTTCCTAAATAAGTCATGCTCTTGATGTTTATCTTATTGTAATCCTAGAGTCTAGAAATGTGCTTGTCATATAATAAATGACTCCAAATGGGTAAGTGGTGACTAATTTTTCTTATATTCTTGCCAATTTCTTTCCATGAATATCTATTTATATAATGTCATTACAAAGCCAAAGCATATAGAATATTGTACTTCATGAAAATTGAGGTACATTATTTTTTCAAGACTTTTTTTTATTATGCTTAAGTTGTAAATGAAATCTAAACACATACATAATTTTTATGGAGCTTATCCATTCTATAATGGCACTCCCCAAGGATAATATGCTTTTCTATGAAATGATCTTCTCTTCCAGATCTGGGGGAGAGGATGTGATACTCACACAATGTTGTCTTCATGTTAATTGTTGGTATTGTTTTTACAAGTGAGTGAATGGGCATTTCATATCTGAAACCTGATATGCAATGGTCTAACTTAACTGTGTTTTGGTTTGTCCCATGCTCTTTCTGAGCTGGGAAAACGAATGTAGGATAGAAGTAGCTGTTCAAAGCTATTAAGCATCCTATTGTTTATGATTATGTCATTATTCTTATATTTATGTATATATTATCCTATAATACCTATTTATATTTGATAATATGTACACTGTTTATTTTGTTGTGGTATATGTTCCTTGCAAACATTTTATTTTGTTTTGTTTTGTTTTGTTTTTTGTTTTCTACTGACTACCTGATGTATCATCAAGTAAATGCATCAGTTAGGAACATTTTAAGATACGTGTAACAGAAACCATGAAAATTAAAGTGGATATATGATGTCATGTTCCTGTAGTTGTGTTTTTTTATGGGCATATACTTTTCTAATTGTAGAACAGCAGTATGATGAAGCTGCTTCACTTCTCAGTTCCAACAGTAATTGCAGTCACATTGGAATTAATGAAGTTCTTTGACCTTGTTCTCTAAGAAACAGAGCTACCTGTGATTGTAGACAGAAAGATAAACACATACAAAGCAAACATGATATTTCTTTCTGTGGGTAGGAGAAGGGGAAATAAGTCCATACCTTCCCTCTGATTGGTAAACTTAAATCAGAATAAAATCCTTGGACTAAAGGAGATACCACAATCATTTCTGTAGTGTATTTCCTGCAGATGGAGATGATATAAAAACCTGAAAGAATTAGTGTTCTTGAAAGGAAAAAACAATGATAAATACTCTAACAATCAACATTAATTAAGGAGGCCACAGTGCTCACTAAGCCTATGCAGGTATCCAGTTCTATTTGTTGAATGAATGCTCATTGAATGCTGCTTGCTCTCAAAAGTTTGTACATATTAAAATTGAGGTTGTAGAAATTAATCAACAATATTGATATTGCATAAGAGCATCTTTCAATCTGTGATATCTTTATAAATATTTTCAGTTATTATCCTTTGAAAACTAATATAAATTGTTTTTTTACGTTATATTTTTTTCAAAATTTTTAAAGGACCACTCATCATCCATCCCCAAGTTAAAGATTTTTCAACTGATTTTGCCCTTTTACAGGAATTTGAGATCTGCTTGAAGAATTTGTCTGTTCATAAGCCCCTGTGTGGAGTTTGAGCCGTACTCATAGTTCCCAATGACACCTCAGATTGAAGCATCATGGAAGCCCTGTAACAGGATCCTTAGATTCTCTGTAGCACTGCATCTTCATTCTCTCAGGAGAAATATGTCCTCCTCAAGGCAGTGCATTGAAGATCATAGACTCTGTTGGAACTAACTTTGTGTTTTGGGAGGTCTTACCTGAATTCATGTATATACTGCCCTATGGCTTCTCACCAGAACCTGGAATATAGTTCATTTTCTTCACTTTTTCTATGTGACCCCCTGATCTTACTGCTTTACCTGACCTGAAGACATATCTAAAGATAATGCAGTTTCCATATAAAATGTGATCTGTGAGCTTCTTTGGCATCCCTTGTCTCAATTCACCTACATAATTGATCAGATCATTGGAAGTCAGTCACAAATGGAATGGCCAGTCTGGTTTGTGTGTGTGTGTGTGTGTGTGTGTGTGTGTGTGTGTGTGTGTGTGT
>CAJQZJ010032273.1:2714543-2764564 GCA_907164525.1 Lophiomys imhausi | reverse complement strand
TGTGTGTGTGTGTGTGTGTGTGTGTGTGTGTGTGTGTGTGTGTGTGTGTTTGTGTGTGTATGTGTATGTGTGTGTGTGTGTGTGTGTGTGTGTGTGTGTGTGTGTGTGTTTCCTCTTCCTTTCAATGCAGCATTTGGGTGAAAGCAATGGGGATGTGTCTTTGTTCTTAATATGTTGATAGCAAAAGGCTTAGAGCCAGAGGTTTGAATGCTTGGGAGACACATTAACTCCCTGATCTTCACAACAGGTGGCTGGTATTTTTAGCCCTCCTTTAAAGATGGAAAACTCGAGTCCCAGAGATGCTTAACTCATTTGCTTGGGGTCACTTAAACAAGGTGCTGACAGCCAGGCAAGGATCTGAGCATTTCCAACCCCAAGGCTGCTTTGAGAATCCCCAGACAGCAATCACTTGAAGGGAACAGAGTATATGGCTCAAATTATGATTTCAGAATATTAAACACTGCTTGAAACAGTATAATCTAGTTTATTTCCATGCCAGGTAGATATTTGAGAAGCAGAGGAGCAAGTTTTGGTTTCCTGAGGATTAGCTCCTGACAGGGAAATGTTTGTGAGCTTCTGAGCAGCTCATAGGTGCCAACATCCAGCTGATGAAGAAGGAGCCACTGTATATCCTCTGGTGTTTCCAGGACTAGTTCTGTACCTGACAGCCCAGACTTTCTGTCATGTGTTGGTTCATACATCCATATGACCATTTGTCATTTACAGGATTTATAGTCAGAATTCCCCCTTTCTCTGTCAGTCACTTTTTCTAGCATGAATTCCCAGCTCTGCAAAGCAGAGAAATGAGCAACAACAAAAAGGATTTCCCTCCCTCCAGTTCTTCTCTTGGGAGTCCCTTTTGCACTTGAACCTGAATTAATATGACTTTTCCCTCGATGGCCCATCTTTACAACTTTGATCTTTCCTTGACTTAATGTTATAAAGTAGAAGACCCTAAGGAATAGGCCTATTGATGGAAAGGTATTAGCCTCTTTAGGTTATTCTATATGCATTTTCAAATTAAATCTATAGATGAATAACTCAGAAGAATGAGAAATTGAAGCCCAGATGTGTTGGGCTTGACAGTTGTCTGTGACAAAAGAAAACAGGTAATGACCTTTGAGTTTTGATGATTTGGTGGCTACAGTCAAACTGCAATCACAGAAGTTCAGAGTTACCAGTCAGTGGCTTATTTGTTATTAGAGTTTGCCTTGTGGCCACAGTGAGGATATGTAGCATTGACTCACCAAGTTAGTCTCCACCTTTTTTCAACCTTGAAGTATAAAGTATTGAAGAACCCATATTGGGGAACATGTGAGTTAGAAAGACAGCTACATCAGCTTCAAGACAGTAACAGTTGATTTTAGCTTGGTTTTACAAAGGAAGGCTGCTTTCTTAACAGGCATCTAAGTGGCAGGTGAGCAGCTGAGATAGGAGTCTTACATCATTGAGTCACTTTCATGATTGCTTCCCTGGCATGACAGTGGTTCTTCTGAGGTGGACAGTAAACATGCTTTCTTGCCTGGCTATGTTTTGGATTTCAGCCTGTTTATACTCTTCCCATAGTGTATGGGATTATGAAAGCCTTGGGAATTCTAGTGCATAAGACTGCATGATGGGAAAGGTGTTAACTCATTCAGGCCTCTCTTCTCTTCACTGCAAAAATGGACATATTTTCTCTCTGAGGTTGTTACAAGATTTAAATGAGATTGTATCTACATCTGCTTCTGAGTGCATATGTCTCACTGTTTTGAAAATAGCTGCACTCAAAGAGTAAGATGTTCTTTTTACTTCAGTCTTAAAAAATTTATATTCACAGAATTGAGAATCAGGTCACATTATTTCTGCACGACAAGTTTCTTCAGAGATGTGTTTGCCAAATCTACCAGCTGTCTTCACATAGTGTTCCCATGAGGTTTCTGCACATTTTAGCTGCCCCTTTTGTGACTCCTGGGAGGTAAACTCTCCCTGGGGAAGGCATCAGGGTGTAGGCAGATGCTCCATTAATCTTTTTGTTGGCATTTTACAGCCAGTGGTGTGGATGACCCAAGGGCAGTAAAGAGGACAGTCAGCTAGACAAAGTCTGAAAGCCCCTGTAGAATACTCTATTAGAGTACAGTGAGTGACACAACTTTTAAACAGCAGAGAGAGAGAGAGAGAGAGAGAGAGAGAGAGAGAGAGAGAGAGAGAGAGAGAAGACAATGGCACTTTTGGTTACAGAGAAATCTTTCAGTGAAGACAGTGGCACTGTGAGTTACAGAGATCTCCAAGTGTAGACAGTGGCACTGGCTGAGTCTGGGGAACAAAGGAAAGGACAGAAAGAGCCAGTCAGGCTATGTTCCAGAAGGTTTCTATAGGAGATTTTATTTGTTCCATTATACAATTCTAATACAAAATTCAGAAATACAAATTTTAGGGTTACATAACATTTAAATTTTGGAAAAATGTAAAAAATAAACAGTATTCAGTTTGTGACACAAACACATGTATTTTAATTTTGTATTTCTTCTAGTAGTCATCTTATAGAAAAAAATAGCTTAGATGTTAGATATTAGTACTCTTTGATAATAAAGCTCATAGTTACTTCTTTTAAGTGTATACTTTTCATTCCTGCCACATACATTTCATTAACATTACTTTGTGGGCTTTTTTTTGTTGTTGTTGATATTGTTGTTGTTGTTGTTGTGAGTCAGGGTCTCATTATGTAACATCCCAGGCTGGAATTTCAATTCCTACCTTCACTTCTTACACACTAGGACTTGCAGCTGAGTGCCATCATCACTATGTACAGAATGTGTCATCTCTTGTGGCTCAAAATATATTGTGTAAATAATAGTAAAATATTTCATTTTCATTTTATTGATTTCTGGATAATTTCCTTCCAGGTGCTTCTTATTACAAATTCTTTTGAGTGATTTCTCTAAAGCAAATTCCTCAGAAGTAAATGGAGGGATATTTTAAGATTGTTTAACGTAATCCTATTAAATTATATTAATTTTATGCCCTTTCAATTTTCTTATGAAAGTATTAGGGAACCTTATATTTATAAAGTAGCCTTCAAAGGTAAGGACATAGCAAACGTACAATGTTTGTCTTGTACAAATGGAGACTCTACCTTGTAGAATATTTAAATGATCTGCTTGAAGTGATACCCTGGAGTCATTCAGTATAATGTTCCAAGGCCAACTCTAAGTGTCTACTACTTTCAAATCACTTCCTTTGCCTTAGTTCACAGGACAGCTTTTGCAAACATCTTTTCTTCTTTTCTCACAGTCCATTCACAGGGCACATAGCTGTCCCATAATACACTGCCAAACCCAAACCCTAAGGTGATGTTTGTTCTGGAAACTCTGACAGTCTCCAAGGCTGGGAAATGTCAACACCTTCTTCTTGGCTGCATGCAGTATGAACTAAGAAGCAACTACACCTAGAGAAATGTGTTGTTAAAAATGGTTATGTAGCTGACTCCACCTATTTATCTAATTCATGCTGTTTCCACTACAAGGTAGCCTTTCTTTTCTTGTTTATGAATTAGTTTACATGTTGTAAAGGAGAAAGGCAATTTCAGTGTCGACAAGGAAGCTTGTTTTTGTCCAGCTTGTTCTCAAAATGATCAACATTATTGGGATCATTTCAAAGCTAATGGCCTCAACTAACACCTTGTTTCCTGTTATCCTACAGTGGAGCATCAGTAATATTTTAGGCCACTGGCCCCTACTTTCTGCCTATGGTTCAGTTTCCTCCTCAACCCTGTAAGTAATTTATTATGACTTCAAGTTTAGATGATTTACTTTCACTTTGAAGTGGAGTCTCATTAAACTACTCTGGGATTTGTAGATTGTTTCATTTAGACTTCTAGGCGACAGCAGCCCAGACAAGTCTTGAAGTAGAGAGCCTACTTCTGTAACTTATAGCCAGATGTTTTGCTGATTGTCCTCATAACCGGCTCACACTGACTTTAGTGTTTCCTGGCTTTGTGTAAATAATGGAAACATATTTCATTAATAGACAGGTATAAATTTGGGATGATTGTTGGAGAATTTTTATCTTTTAATAACATAGTAACCATCATGTAGAAAGAAATACTTGATGAAGGGATGCCAACTTGATCAAATCATTACCAATACTTTTATTTTGGTACACACACACACACACACACACACATTCACATATTTTATTTGATCTCCATTCTTTGAGTGACATATACAGCTCAGCTGAGTGACAAATGAGCTTAGTAACTGTCCTTTTTTTTTTTTTTTTTTTTGTAGTTGATCCTTAGGCTACTCTAGGTATGGTGGACTGGGAAGTCAGCAAAGATGACCATATTCCAGAACTCATGAAAATGTCTTGATTTTCATGACAAAAGGCTCTGTATAGAGGTGCATTTAGTTAAGGATCTTGGTTTATTTTGATAATGGGATTATTTTCCTGAATTCTCTGAGTGGAAATAAAAAACAAAGAAACATTATGAAAGATACAGCAGAAACAGAAGTGCTGTAGCCACAAGACAACATATATCAACAGCTTATACACACAGGAGAAACAATGGGCTGTCATTTTTTTCCCTTGAAGTCTCCAAAGGAAATCAGCTTTGTTGACATGTTGACTATAACTTTAAGAGACTCATTTTGGAATTGTGACACCCAGAAAGTAAGTGTATTTTCATTTTTTTTTGTATGTAGCACCTATTGTTATGGCTTTTTTATGTTTTCTTTTTTTTATTAAAATTTATTTATTTATTGCTTCAGGTTACATCTCCATCATAGTGTACTCTTTCCACCCTTCCCAGTTCTACCCTCCCATTTTCTACCTCCTAAACCTTCCATCCTACTCCTCTGGAGTGGAGTGTCCCTACATATCAGTCTCCACACTAGTTCAGCAGTCATATGAGGGCCAAAAGCCTCCTCATACACTGGGGGCCTACAAGGCAGTATCAATAGGAAAAAGTGTCTCATTGACAGGGAAAGAAAACAAAACAAAAATTTTATGTCCATTTTCCCTTTGGTGTGATGGTTGTAGTATAGATATCCTGTATTATATAGATAAGATCCAACTATAAGTGAATAGATGCCATGTGCATCCTTCTGAGTCTGGGTTAGCTCACTCAGGATGAGCTTCTCTAGCTCCAGCCATTTGGCTGCAAATTGCTTAATTTCATTGTTTGTGATAGCTGAGAAATATTCCATGTGTAGATGTACCACAGTTTTTTAATCCATTCTTTGGTTGAGGGACATCTGCGTTGTTTTCACTTTCTAGCTATTACAAATAAGGCTGCTATGAACATAGATGAGGAAACTTCCTTGTGATTCAGTGAGTAGTCAATTGGATGTATACCCAGAAGTGGTATGGCTGGGTCCCGAGGCGGAGCTATTCCAAGTTTTCTAAGATATCACCAGATATCTTAGATATCCTCCATAGTGGTTGCACAAGCCTACACTCCCACCAGCAATGGAGGAGGGTTCCCCTTTCTCCACACCCTTGCCAGCATGTGCTGCACTGTCATTCGAACAAATTGGCAGCCTACAGAATGGGAAAAAAATCTTCACCAACCCCACATCTGACAGAGGGCTAATATCCAAAATTCACAAAAACTCAAGAAATTAAATGGTAAGAAACCAAAAAATCCAGTTAAAAAATGGGGGAAAAAACTAAATAGAGAATTCACAAAGGAGGAATTCTTAAAGGCTGAGAAATACTTGAAGAAATGCTGAGCATCCTTACTCATCAGAGAAATGCAACTCAAGAGGACACTAAGATTCCATCTCACACCTGTCAGAATGGCTAAGATCAAAAGCTCAAATGACGGTTATGGCTCTTTTTTTTTTTTTTTTTTTTTTTTTTTTTTACAGTACCAACAGGAAATGAATTTTCAGAAAAGTGTGCTTAGTACCTGCATGGTGTTCTCCATTGTAAACTACAGTATGTACTGTCCCAGATCTGATACTCACCCTGGACTTATTGTTTCTATATCTTTATAAGCATCGTTTCTTGTAGGTAAGAATGAATAGAGAATATTTTTAAAAGTTTGGTTCTAGATGAAAAAAGGATTTTATTATTTGATAAACACTTGAGTAAAATCAAGAACATGATTGTAAGGTCTGATAATTAGCTGGAATCCAGCTCATATCTGGGTAAATTCCTTAGCATTTCGGTATTCATTGTGTATGCTTCTTGAAACTCGAGGTAAGAATTTAGGAAAATTTTATGAAGATTAAATTACTCAGTACCTATACAGTCATTAAATGATTAGCGGAACAAATTAATTTTGTCTTGTAAGAATTAATAAGGTTTTCTGTAACAGTAATTACATTTTTATTTCTCAGATCAGTTTTTTAGTTCCCAATGTTGTGTGCTGCATAGATGCACTATAACTCTTAACAACAAACACAAATTTTCTCAAGATAACCCAGACTAAAATGTAGACACATAAAAGGCATATGGCAGGGAAGCTATACATACATACTTGAATTTATGTGTATTTGTATAAAGTATATGTGAGTACAATGTGAGTATGCATGTGGAGATAAGAGAGCAGCCTCCCTATTGAGTGTCGACTCTTTCCTCCCACTTTCTGCCTTCTTTGAGACAGTTTTTCCTTGTTCATTGCTATATTCATCCACTAGGTTAGCTGACCTGAGAGCTTCTGTCTCTACTAGAGAAACATTGAAATTACAAATGTGTGCTGTGCTGTTACAAGCTTAACATGGTTTCTGAGAATCTAAGTTCAGTCTTTTCACTAGAAACTTTACTTAGTGAATTTTCTTCCCAGTCTCCCAAGCTATATATTTAATGCATAACCAAGTAAATCCTATGTCCAAGAAGTTTAGGAAAATCCACTCTAGAGCTGACTTTGACACTGACCACACATCAACCCTTTGCTATATGAAAACACACATGATGTAATATTGCTTTGAAAACATTTCATATTTTGTATGTTCATAACATCACTTATAATAAAATATCAACTCTTTTTTATAGATTCAGAATACGAACTTGGTTGTACAAGCCTGCACTCCCACCAGCAATGGAGTAGGGTTCCCCTTCCTCCGCAACCTCACCTGCATGTGCTGTCATTTGAGTTTTTGATCTTAGCCATTCTGACAGGTGTGAGATAGAATCTCAGAGTCATCATGAGTTGTATTTCTCTGATGATTAAGGATGCTGAGCATTTCTTCAAGTGTCTCTCAGCCATTAGGAATTCCTCCTTTGTGAATTCTCTGTTTAGCTCTGTTCCCCATTTTTTGGTTGGATTATTTGGTTTCTTGGCATTTAATTTCTTGAGTTCTTTGTAAATTTTGGATATTAGTCCTCTGTCAGATGTGAGGTTTGTGAAGATTTTTTTCCCAATCTGTAGGCTGCCGTTTTGTTTGAATGACAGTGACTTTTGCCTTACAGAAGCTTTTCAGTTTCATAAGCCCATGTATTGATTGTTGGTCTTAGATCCTGAGCTGTTGGTGTTATGTTCAGGAAGTTGTCATCTGTGCCGATGAGTTCGAGGGTTTTACCCACTTTCTGGCAATATCTTAGAAAACTTGGAATAGCTCTACCTCAAAACCCAGCCATACTACTTTCTGGGTATACATTCAAATGATTCCTCACCAAACCACAAGGAAGTTTCCTCATCTATAGCAGCCTTATTTGTAATAGCTAGAAACTGGAAACAACCCAGATGTCCCACCACTGAGGAATGGATAAAAAATAAAAAACCAAAAACTGTGATACATCTACACAATGGAATACTACTCAGCCATCAGAAACAACAAAATCATGCAATTTGCAACCAAATGGATGGAACTAGAGAAGCTCATCCGCAGTAAGCTAAACCAGACTCACACAGATGACATGGCATCTATTCACTTACAATCGGTTTTTAGCCACATAGTACAGGGTAACTATATCTACAATGAATGCACCCAAGGGACAGGAACATAGATTTTGTTTCCTGTCAATGAGACACTTTGTCCTACAGGTGATGCCTTGATGGCCCCCAGTGTATGAGGAGGCTCTTGGCCCTCATGATGAACTGGGGCGGGGGACTGTTATGTAGGGACACTCCACTCCAGAGGTGTGGGATGGAAGGGATAGAGGGTAGGGGTTGGGAGAGTGGGACTGAGAGGGGTGGAAAGAGGGCACTCTGATGGAGATGTAACCTGAAGTAATAAATAAATATTTTTAAAAAATAAAAAAAAGGAATCTGAACTTGGTACATGCATAGACTTTATAAATTCATATAGAGAATCAAATTCAAGTAATGGCATTAGAATCACATTCTAAGTTCAGAACTTTTTCCTTTGTTTGCAGAATTATTTCTTTAGGAAATGTACTTATGCTAGAAGAAGGTAAAGATATATGCTACCTTCTGCATGTCACAATGGTTCTTTCCTTAAATTCATATTTTTATTCATTTATGTCTTATTTGTCTCTATTCTACTCACTGTTGAATGTACATCATCACAATAGAGTTTTACATATTGCACAATTATGACATAAAATGATATACATTTACTCCTAATAATCTTTAATATATACCTATATCTGTGTTAACTACTTGGTTGTATGAACATGATTTATTTGCCCATGCATGCAAAGACATGAAAGAGAAAAACAAAACAACAGCAACAACAAAAACCAACCAACCAAATAAAAAGTGAGAACCATTCAGCATGTTATTGTCCTTTAAGCAAAGCAGTTCTTCAGTCCTTACAAAATGTTGTTTTCCCCAGTGATACTAATGACAAATTGTCAACCCACTTGTGGGTACTTTTGACTCAAAGTTAGAATACAAGTGAGTGGGCTCAAGAACTATGTAGTTCACAAATAATAATAATTATATATATTTATATATATATTGCCCAGCATTTGAATTTTCATACCTGTGTTATTTATGATATCACTTCTCTTAGTATCATTTCCACGCAATTCATCTCAATGTTTATAGATGTTACCTTTTCTACATGTTACCATGTGAAGTTTGAATGAGAAATATTCCCCATAGGCTCAGGTTTTTGGACACTTAGTGCACCTTTTGGGAAGCTATGGAAAGTTTAGGATGTAGAGCCTTGCTGGAGGAAGTGTAACCAGGGAAAGGTCTTTGAGAGTTTATAAAACTACCTCAATTCTAGTTCATTATCTCTGTTTTTTTACATGTGTCTGAAGATGTGAGCCTTCATATCCATCTTCTGGCTATCATACCTGCAGCTTGTTGTCAAGTCTCCCTGCCTCAATGAACTTACATTTAAGTGGAATCATAAGGCAAAATAAACTAGTTCTTCGATAATCAGCATTTTGTTATGGTGTTTCACCACAGCTACAACCCCACTATTGTAGTTAGAATGAGAATAACCCCCATAAAATCATATTTGAATACTTGTTCCCCAGAGGGTGGAACTGTTTGGGGATAATTAGGAGGTTGTGGCCATGGTGGAGGAGGTATGTCACTGGGGTGGGTTTGAGGTTTAGAAAGCTCACAGTATTTTCACTTAGCGCTCTCTCTCTCTCTCTCTCTCTCTCTCTCTCTCTCTCTTCTCTTTCTCTCTCTCTCTCTGACTCCAACTTGCAGCTCAGAATATAAGTTCTTAGATACTGTTCTAGCACTATTCCTGCCTGCCTGCTGCCATGCTCCCCACAATGGACACAGACTGACACTTGGAACTGTGAGACCCAAATTAAATGCTTTCATTTCTAATTTTGGCCATGGTGCTTTGTCACAGCAACAGAAAAGTGACAAAGACACCTTTATTTAAAAACTGTTCTGAAGCAGCTACCATATGCCAAGGCTTAAACTTTATTGAACTTTATAATGTCTGCCAAAACAAGATATTTAAATTTGATGATTATCATTAGTGTCAGTCAGTTGTGATTGGTCTACTGTCTCATTCCACAAGTAATGTCTGTGTTTAGAGTCTATTCTGCAAAAAGATCAATGGGGAAACTTAATGACCAAGAAAAACCAACTTACTTTTAGTGTAAAAGAGAGAGTACTACCCTGGCAGGGCATTACCAATGGGCTGGAAGGATGAATCCAGTGCAAATTTTCTAGGCTTTATAATGCAAGTGGGTGACTTTAGAGTGCATTTGGCAAAGGGAGAGAGTTAGTTGAGATTATTTAGGATTATGGCATAATAGCTTGGGCTGTTGGACAAACTAAAGTGAGAATCTTGATGTCTATTTTCAGAGTTGTTGGTTTTGACTTTTGTCTTATTTTAAAAATAATTATGTCTCTGATGGTCAAATATATTTACAGCAACTAAGACAATAACTTGTATTTTTAAATATTATTTAACTTAAGCGTACCTAAATGTATAGACAGGATGCTTTAAGAGTATACATACTTCTCACCATGTAATATTATCTTTCCATTGTCCCACATATCTGGAATATTGTAGTCATAATGACTGATCTATCAGTTTGGATTCCACAGAGGAGGTAGTATCATAGCAAACAGATTCCCCAATGATTCTGTCACCCTCATAGAACTTGTGTGTATTCTGCCCTGTTTTGGTGTTAGAATTCCTTCAGATAAGGGTGATTTGGTTTAGTCTGAATGAAATAGATGTTATATATATGTCTAATGACTGTATAATAGAAAATGGCTAAGCCAATGAATGAAGAACTATTAGGTACTATGTTAAATATTAATATATCTCATTTTTTTTCAATTTAGATTTTGCATGGTTGTGCTGTTTTATAAAAAAAGATGGCAACATGCTGAAGTATGAACATACATATTAAATAACGACATGATGATGTACTTTGAAAATATATTCTTTAACAGTTTAATTCATTTAAAATAATCATTGAGTTTTCACCTTTATATTTCTGACCTACAATCACGCATGAATTTATCTGTTCTATTTTGTGAAGATTATCTTAAAGTTGTCTTTGATAATTTCTCTTTTTCACAGATAATTTGATACAACTATAGTTGCTACTATAAAGGACATAGTACTCTCTAAGATAAATTGTCTAGTTAACTGGGGAGAGAAATTGAGATAAGTAATTCTTTGATAACTAAGTTTAGTAGCATGGATATTTATACCTTTCTTCATTTGGAATAGCATTACTAACACAAATATGAATTTCTAGTATTATAGAAAATTGCTATCATATTTATGTATCTTGGTAATGTCTGTATAATTCCAGAATGAATTAAGAATAATGTTGGATGGGAAGATTGAATGGAGAAATTTCAGTGATATTTATGTCTCTGCCAGCATATCCTTCAGCTATTCATGACCTACTTAGTGCAATATTTTGTCATCTATGATGGCTTGCTGAAAAGCTATGTATAGTTATAATGAGAAAGAACAAGAAAATGACAAAACAAGTAGCAATCATTAAGCAGATAGCTCAACTTCACTTGTTACTCTACACAATATGTACCAAGTTCAGGGGTCTTGTGTGTTCATGGATGGTACCATATGAATTGATTTCTCTATAGTATTTATAGATTTCACTAGTTATAATTTTTTCTTGATTTTAATTTAATTAGGGGTGAGAAATTCTTCCCAAGTAAAATTAAAACCACATTTATTATATCACAGAGTCCAGTATATCTTACTAAACTTATTTTAATCTTCATACTGGGCACCCTAAATCCAATATTTTAATTAAAATATTTTGATAAAGGCATAATGTGCACTAATGAAAACTATGGGAGAAGACAACCTATGCCTTATTGCATAGGCAATGTGAGCCTGGGCTTTTGTTCCTGCTAGAACAACAGGAAAAGTTCTTTGATGTTCACAGAGAAACATTCCATGAATACTTCCTGATTTAAGACTTTAAATTCCCATGACATACTTGCTATATGTGAAAGGTAGACTTGATATATTTAAATTAGAAAGCTTGCAATTTACATTACTTTATTCTCATTTTGGCACAGTGGATTAACTGAGGATGTAATTAACTTACTTGCTTATAATTTGCTTTGAAATATAAATGATACAAAATTTGTTGTAATATTTAGGAAATTATATGACTCCATTTCCATTGACTGATCTACTTTTCCCATGTACACCACTTCACATACTTCATATATTTAAATATATTTGAATAAAATATATTTAAAAAATAAGTAACAGATAGCAAGCTAATTCATGTAGCATTAACGTTACATGAAAGGAAAGAGTATTCTAGAGAAAAAAATTTTAAGGATATAAACAGAAACTGTTGCTGTATTATTAAGGTTTGTTGGTTTTAATTAGAATTATTTTGTGAGAAATATTAACTTTCTTTGTACTACTGATGGGGGCAACTTTCTCATTGAGATGAACTTGTACAATGTGAATTTGTACAACTGAACTTACAATTCAGTTATTTTGTATAAAGTCTTGGTGAAATTGTTTTCCATGTGGGGGACCACTTGTGCAATTCTATTGCCATCAACACATATTCTAGGTAAAGGGTCTCTTATACTATATTAATTATAGTTCATGTCATAGTGACAAAGTCAATTTAAAGAAAGGTTTAATGGTGTTCTCATCATGTATAGGCAGAGTCCATCATGGTAGGGAAGATATAGTGGCAGGAAAATGCAGCATCTGATCTCATTGCATTCATAGTCATGAACCTTGGAGAGACAGAGGCTGATATTCAGCTAGGTTTTCCTTCATATTTAGTCTGAGAGATCAACCCCTATAATGGTGACACCCATTTTTAGGGTAAATCTTCTCACATAGACTTGCTTGATCTACATAATCCACACAAGATAAGCTCAGAGACTACTGTTTTTTTTATTCTGAATTCTGATAAACAATCTACATTAATGATCAATATGCATAGGAAGTATGTCTTTATCTTTGCATACATTTTTTTTTAATTTATTTTTTATTTCTTCAAGTTACATCTCAATTGAAATCCCCTCCCTACCCCGCCTCCAGTCCCACCCTCCCACCCTCTTCCGCCTCAACCCACCCATCCCCTTCCTTTTTTTTTTAAGTTTAAGATATATCTTTTCCCCCCAACAGCTCCCTCTTTCAGTCCAACAAATGGCTCTTACTCTTATAATAATAAATACAATACAAAACAACAGAGGTAATTAGGCCAAAATTATGAGAGTTATATGGCTTGGCATACAATCCCAATGTCCAGTCTATATGTATTTGGCACCTGACTTCAACATTCTACTGTCGACCTATCTCCATGAGTTTAAAGTTCTATATCTAACTCAACTTTCATCACAATTTAAAAAGCATCTTCTTAGAACACCCTCTTGATTCCCAAACAACTCAAAATTTAACTATGAGACTCTAGCTATCTATTCTTCAACCACCTCAGAGACCTGAGAGGGACAAATATATCTGATTATATAGGAAGTGCAGGGCTGCAGCTTCCCAAACTAAGAAATGACATACCAGTGGCTGCCTGGACAGCTCCCATTTTCTCTCCATACATTACAGCATCAATCTTCAGTCATTTGACCCCATTTCTCTGACAGACATTGATTGTAGAGCAGGGGTTATGAAGGACTCGCCTACCCTGTCTTGGCAGAGCTAGGCTGTCGACTTACCTGCTTCCAAGTTTTGTCCTTTTTGGACAGCAGTCTGTCTACAGTTGAAGCAAGGGGTTTTTCCTACCCTGTCTTGGCAGAGTTAGGCTGTCGACTTCCCCGCTACCAAGTTTTGTCCTTTTTGGACAGCAGTCTGTCTGCAGTTGGTGCAAGGGGTTTTTTCATGCCAAGAGAAAGGCTTGCCACCAATTCAACCATCATACATTTTTTTCCTCATCAATCCAAGGACAGAATTTGGATACTCTGAATTGAAATCCAAATGGAAGACAGTACCATAAGAAGGTAAGGATCAAACTCCTTCCAGAGCAATGCAAATCTAGGCCTACCTTCCCCCTCACTGTGTCAATAATTCACTTTCTAAAAGCTGAAAGAAGAGACAATAATGTCTGAAAGATAACAAGGCGGCAGCTTTGAATTTATCCTTAGGAACATAATTTTATTTATTTCATTTCATGACAAAGACAGTAATAATTATAGAGATAAAGTTGTCATAAAAGCTGCAATGGTAAGTGTATGACCACTATGCTAAGTGAGTCACAAGAATCTTCATAACTCTTCTTTACACATCTTTTCTTATCCCATTTTTTCAGTCTTTTTTAATTCAACCAAGAAAGTGACAAGGGCATGTATTCTTTTTTTTTTTATTAAATACTTTATTTTTTTTCTTCAAGTTACATCTCAGTCACAAACCCTTCCCTATTCCCCCTTCCTGTCCCACCCTTCCACCCTCTTCCCCCCACCAGCTTCCCCTTTCAGTCCAACAAATGGTTCCTTCTCTTATAACAGTAAATACTATAGAAAACAGCAGAAATAAATATGCCACATTTATGAGAGTTAAATGGCCCAGTATAACTTCCCAATGTCCAGTTCATACATATTTGGCCCCTGATTTTAACATTCTACCATCTAACCATCTCCATGAGTTTAAAGTTCTATAACTGACTCAGCTTTCATACTAACTTGCATCACTATTATAACCATCTTCTTAGATCTAGAACGCCCTCTTGATTCCTAAACTACTCAAAATTTAACTATGAGACTCTAGCTGTCTATTCTTCAACCACCTCAGAGACCTGAGAGGGATAAATATATCTGATTATATAGGAAGTGCAGGGCCTGCAGCTTCCAATACTAAGAAATAAGAAACCAGTGACTGCCTGGACAGTTCCCCTTTTCTCTCCACACATTCCAGCATCAGTCTTCAGCCTTTTGGTCCTGTTTCTCTGACAGACATTTATTGTAGAGCAGGGATTATGAAGGACTTACCTAACCTGTCTTGGCAGAGCTAGGCTGTCGACTTCCCTGCTACCAACTTTTGTCCTTTTTGGACAGCAGTCTGTCTGCAGTTGGAGCAAGGAGTTTTTTCATGCCAAGAGATAGGCTTGCCAATAATTCAACCATCTCACAATGGAGATTCTTCGATGCTTATCTTCTACTTGGAGTAGAATAGGGGGTGCTGTCAGGAGCTGATATGACTCGTATCAAAAAACATCTTAATTTATGACAACATCATTGAATGCCATATTCTGCAGATCTCTTGGGGTTTTTGAAGATGCCCTATCCATCTCTTGTATTTAGATAAGCAAATGTTGCTTGTTTCTTAACAACTTGATTACTGAGTAGCTTAGAGAATATCTGTGATAGACTGTCATAGTAGCTAACAAAGTGACATGCTTGCATGACTAGGAGTTTGTTTTTCTTAACTATCCTAAACAGTTTAAGACGGTTGGTATCAAGAGGCCAGAGCTTCACATTTCATTTTTAAGTATCTCTAGGTACGATACCATTAGGAGGCGTTACCTTTAATTTTGTATCAATATACAAAGATCTATTCAAATGTGGCTAAATATACTCTTAATTTTGTATCAATATACAAAGATCAATGCCTATGTGGCCCAATACAATCTTAATATTGCATCCATATACAAGGGTCAATACCATTGTGGCCAACTATAATCTTAATTTTGTATCAATATACAAAGATCAATACCGATGTAGTCCAATAAATCTTATTTTTGCACAATAAACAATGGTCAATATCACTTTAGCCCAATATACTACTAATTTTGTATCAATATACAAAGGTATAAGGGCATATTCAATAATCTGCCCCTTGTTCTTGGTCCTTACCGTACTATGTCTATGTCTCATTTTTCTCAAGTCCATGCACTCCTACATAGGAGAGAAAGAAGGATACAGAAAAGGGAAAGAAGGAATATCCTGGGTCTAACCTCCAAAACCCGTTAAACAGGACCATTTAACAACTTGTAATCTCTTCCCCTAAATAACAGAGTTTTCAGTTATCCTTCAAATAACCAAAAGGGGGGGGGTGGAGAAACACCCTCCCCACCCTCTGGGCATGGGACGTCGCACTCTTAATATGACTTCCTGCTGATTTGGGTCGTAGTAAACCTGTTTGGGGCCCGAACCAAATGGAAAAATGGTTAAAAATGTTAGTACAATCCTTTATGTTCAGTCCTGTTCTCAGCTGTTTAGATGACCTAAGGGGTTTGTAGGCAGAAGCTGATCTTCCAGGCTGTACTGAGGTTCTGGCTGGGGCATTGTGTAGAGCTGAACGGTCTTAGTGATATTGAGTTGTTGTGGTTGTAGGCTTTTGATGGAGACAGCTATTGAGGGAGTCTGTCAGGTTGAATCAACTGGGTCACTCGTCTTCTTTGGTGTCTGATTCTGTTTTCTGCTGAGGTTTCCGTTGTCCAGTTGTCCCTGGGTTCCTTGAATTGATGCTTTGATTCTCCTGGAAGGATAAGAACAGAGCCCTTCTCTAATCCTAACTCTGGGACAATTACCCTCTTTTTTTGGGGGGAAGGTGGGCTAGGTAATATTTCTCCTAAAGCAAATTTGGTTTTTTGACAATATATAAAGTGTTATCTTTCAATCTGGGTTAAAGAAGAAATTATTTTGTTATTTTGGAGCTAAACCAACTTTAGTTTATATATTTTGAGATCTCAAAGGACAATTTGTTTGTATTGAGTAGGCCTTTTGTAAGTAGCTTTTAAACTTAGGTCCTTCCAAATCCTATGTGTGTATCTCTGCATTCTAATTATTGGGATCAGAGACCTGTGGTTCCCATCTGAAGGGATTAAAGATGTGTTCCACCACTCCTGGATCGAAGTTTTTCTCTATTTAGAGTTTGTTTTGTATCAGGCTGTCCTTGAGCTCTGAGATCTGCCTGTTTCTGTCTCTAGTGTGTTGGGATTAAGGGTGTACTCTCCTTGAATGATGGGATTAAGGGTGTGCACCCTCAGCACCCTGTTCCGTGTAACTCTAGAATTTATAAGACCACTAACTCTATGGTGCTCCTCCCGTCTCTGCTGAAGTTAAAGGCATGGGTTAACACCACATTTCTCTTGACAAGTGAAATTTCTAATATTTTAAAATGTAAATAGGACTTGAGAAGAAAGAATCAGTAAATTCTGTATTAGGGTTTGGTCATTCATTAGCTGCAGTATAGAAAGGTTCAGATGCTGAACAAAATAGCTAAAAGCCATGATATTCCTCCATGTTTCATTAATGATTCATGAACTACTGTAGGAGCATAAGGGGTGGGATACCTGGAAGTTAGAGCTCCTTTACAATCAACTCTAAGTGAGAATGATCTGTGTGCAGCGCCTTGGCTTCAGGAGGAAGCCACACCTTCACCTGAACATTTCTTGTCCCTTATTTTTTCAGAAAGTTGTAACACTACTTTGAGCAAGGCAGAGATAAATTGAATTCTTTTGTCATCAGTTTTGGCCCAAATTGTGGACAAAATAATTTTTCCACTTCTCTACACACTATTTTCTTTAAGTCTAGGAAAATATTTATATATAGGGAGTTAGATAAATTAAATTAGATTTAGAAAATATATAGGGGTTTCTGATACAGTCTCTTAATTCAGGGCATGAAGATCAGCTTGTGGAAAAACAAGGTTGAAGTCAGGTAAACAGGAAAGACTTAATGGACTGACAAAACAAGGTTGAAGTCAGGAGAACAGGAAAGACTTAATGAACTTAAAAAACAAAAGTATTTGGCCTGGCATTGTTTTCAGCTGCTAAGTGGGTGGAGCCCAAATTAAGCTGAAACAATATTCTTCCTATTTAAGGACAGCCCATGGAGACCCATCAGAAAAAGAGCCCCCCATGCTAGAGAGCTCTGAGAGTCCTGCTGAAAAAAGTGTTGGCCATCAGTTGATGTCCAGATCTCCCTGAGGCAGAAAGAAGCTGGTGAGCAAAGAAAGCCTCAGCAAGACACCAAAAGGCCAAGGACCAAACCCTATGGCTCAACTTTTGCCTAGAGGGGTTTGACCTGTCTGAACAGTGGCCTAAACGAAACTGTGGCTGGATTTAAGTACTCTGAGGCAGAGGAGCAGAGTTGCTGATACAAAGGGGCTGGGGTCTCCCAGAGAGAAGAAAGACTTAAGCCTTATTTAAGGTGAGACTGTGATAGCCAACTTACCCTGATGACTCTACATCAGAGATCCAGAAAAAGGACTGCTAAGTGTGTTAAAGAATCTACAACAGAGATTGTGTTCCTGACAATTGAGGACCTGCCCAGAGACTGTATCATTCTAAAGGTTAGGAAAATAATTATCAATAGGTTAGTGTTATAATAATTATCAATAGGTTAAAGGGATTGTAGAAATTTGTAGGATTAATAGTAAAGAAATTGTTGGTATTTGTTATAAGTGAATATTGTTAGTAAATAAATAATAATTAATAATTTAAAAGTACAGTAACATTTATGCTGAGAACAAAATGCAGTCCTAGAGGCTCCAGTAATAGCTATACAATTCCCCAACAATCTACAGTTTAGATCCAAATGAGTCAAAAAAATATTTTTAAAGAAGCATAATACTTGTATGTTACCTATTTAAGAAAGCAAAAATTTTACACTCATACAATAAATAAAACCTAAACAGGAACAAATTGATTCTACTTTCTGGAGTATTTGACATTTCAGCATGTACAGCATCTTTATCAGTTACTTTTCTGTTGCTCTGAAGATATACCAAAGTCAAGGCAACTTATAGAAAGAAGAGAACATTTGAGCTTATGTTTTAAAAGAATAAGAGTTCATAATGACAGGAAGATGTCATACTTAGGATTTGTCTTGCTGTGAGGAGACACCATGACCATGGGAACTCAAATGAAGTAAAACATTTAATTGGGACTGGATGGCAGTTTCATCGGATTAGTCCACTATCATCATGGTGGGAAGCATGGCAGTGGGCAGGCAGGCATAGTCCTAGAGAAGAAGATGAGAGTTCTACGTCTTGATGTGCAGGCTACAGAAGATTGTGTACCACACTGTGCAAGCTGGAGCATATGAGAACTCAAAGCCCAACCCCACAGTAACAAACTTCCTCCAAGGCTACACCTACTTCAACAAGGTTATACCTCCTAATAATGCCACTCACTATGGGTCAAGAATTCAAACACATGATTCTATGGGGGCCATTCCTAATCAAACCACCACAGGAGATGTGGAAGCAATTGACGTTGTGGCAGCAGATTAAGGAAGATGAGAGCCCACATCTTCAATTGCAAGCAGAAAGCAGAGAATGAACAGGAAGTAAACAAGACTGTCAGCACTCAAATCTTACCTTTAACAATTCACTTCCTTTAAGACTACCCCTCCCAAAGTCTCTTCAAAGAGCACTGTAATCTGAGGACCAAACTCTTTAAATACCAGAAAATATGAGGCAAATTTATCATTCAAACAGGCACAGTACCTTCAACACTTCAAAGAGTATATATCTAATACAATTTTGTATACTTCTTCCCTTGCCTAACATGATTTTGTAATTGACAATGTTAAGAACACTACTTTTTCTCTTTTGAGACAGGCTATCTCTGTGTAATAGCTCTGGCTCTCCTGGACTCTTTTGGTAGACCAGGCTGGCCTTGAACTCAGAGATCTGCCTGTGTCTGCCTCCAAATGCTGGCATTAAAGATGTGTGCCAGCATGACACTGGAGGAGAAGGAAAGATGGGAGAGAAAGTAGAGGATGGGAGTGTGGGACTGGAAGAAAAGGAGGAAGGGGCTGCAATCATGATGTAACTTGAATTAATAAATAAATGGGAAACATAACACTACTTTTCATTAATGTACACACCAAAATATCAGAATGACATTTGAAGCTCTATCAGAAATCATCACAATTTCTGTCCCAATCTCAAACCAAAATCCACTGGATGAGTTCTTTTTCCATGAAACTTTAATAAGCAACTCCAAGGGAATTCATAATTTACACATTCATGTATTATGTAATCGAGATACATTAATTTGATACATACCTCTGAGCATGAACATAGGAAACATTATAGGTCTTTATTTTCCATAATTAACTAACACATTACTTTTTATTAGGCTAGAAAAATTTGCATGCACAGTAAAACCAACTGCAATTCATAACACACAATAGGCTTGAGTCTGAGCTGGGATGTTTTAGCACATGTTAGTGTTACACTTTGTACTCTACACTCAGTGCAAAGTGAAGGCTTCTGTGATCCTTAGACAGACAGTAGTGATTATTGCCCAAAACACTTCAGAGTCATTTAATTTTGAGTTAATTTTTTTAATATTTATTTATTATTTCAGGTTACATCTCCATCACAGTGTTCTCTTTCCACCCCTCCCAGTCCTGCCCTCCAACCCTCTACCCCTATACCTTCCATCCCACTCCTCTGGAGTGAAGTGTCCCTACATAACAGTCCCCAACCCCAGTTCAGCAGTCATATGAGGGCCAAGAGCCTCCTCATACACCGGGGACCTACAAGGCAGCACCATTAGGTCAAAGTGTCTCATTGACAGGTAACAAAGTCTATGTTCCTGTTCCCTTTGGTGCATTGATTGTAATATAGTTATCCTGTACTATGTGGCTAAAATCCGACTATAAGTGAATAGATGCCATGTGCATCCTTCTGAGTCTAGGTTAGCTCACTCAGGATGAACTTCTCTAGTTCCATCCATTTGGCTGCAATGTGCATAATTTTGTTGTTTCTGATGACTGAGTAGGATTCCATTGTGTAGATGTACTACAGTTTTTTAATCCATTCTTTGGTTTAGAGACATCTGGGTTGTTTCCAGTTTCCAGCTATTACAAATAAGGCTGCTATGAACATAGATGAGGAAACTTCCTTGTGATTTGGTGAGGAATCATTTGGATGTATACCCAGAAGTGGTATGGCTGGGTCCTGAGGCACAGCTATTCCAAGTTTTCTAAGATATCGCCAGAGTGACCTCCATAGTAGTTGTACAAGCCTGCACCCCAACCAGGAATGGAGGAGAGTTCTACTTTCTCCACACCCTCGCCAGCACGTGCTGTCATTTGAGCTTTTGATCTTAGCCATTCTGACAGGTGTGAGATGAAATCTCAGAGTCCTCTTGAGTTGCATTTCTCTGATGATTAAGGATGCTGAGCATTTCTTCAAGTGTCTCTCAGCCATTAGGAATTTCTCCTTTGTGAATTCTCTGTTTAGCTCTGTTCCCCATTTGTTTGATATGATTATTTGGTTTCTTGGCATTTAAGTTCTTGAGTTCTTTGTAAATTTTGGATATTAGCCCTCTGTCAGATGTGGGATTGGTGAAGATTTTTTCCCAATCTGTAGGCTGCCATTTTGTTCAAATGACAGTGTCTTTTGCCTTATAGAAGCTTTTCAGTTCCATGAGGTCCCACTTATTGATTGTTGGTCTTAGATCCTGAGCTGTTGGTGTTCTGTTCATGAAATTGTCACCTGCGCTGATGAGTTTGAGGGTTTTCCCCACTTTCGCTTCTAGTAGATTTAGTATGTCCGACCTTATGTTATGATGGAAAGATCTCCCATGCTCATGGATAGGTAGGATCAACATAATAAAAATGTCCATCCTACCAAAAACAATATACAGATTCAATGCAATTCCTATCAAAATACCAATACAATTCTTTGTAGACCTGGAAAAAGCCATTCTCAGTGTCATATGGAATAACAAAAAACCCAGAATAGCTAAATCAATCCTGTATAAAATAAATAAATAAACAAAAAAACATCTGGAGGTATCACCATCCCAGATTTCAAGCTATACTACAGTAATAAAAACAGCATGGTACTCATATAGAAACAGACCAGTGGGTCAATGGAATCTCATTGAAGACCCAGAACTTTTGAATTCATTTTTATCTCATGTGCTAATAATTATGATAACATTGTTATCATCGTGTGCTAATAAACATTTTGCTGTTACCATTTTCTCATTGTGGCTATATGATGCCCACATTTAGCTGTGTTGCTCATAAAGCTTATCAATCCAGTTTCAGAAGCTGGAGGGTACATCATGGAATGTTAGCCTTAGAAAAGCAGGGGAGTCTTCATACTCAAGAATGTGGGTGATATTTGAGGGCAATATATTATATGGAATAAATCAATTGAAAAATGACAAATTCTATGATGCTACATAAGTTTTATACATGAAGGTCAAATTCAGAGGCATAAAGCCAAAGATGGGATGCTAGTGTCTAGTAGAGGGATAAATAGGAAATCTCTATTTAATGAATGGAGAATTTACATTTTGTAACTTGAAAATAATTTTGAATATGTTTAACATATAATTGTACAGCTGAAAAAGATTAGAAAATTTTATTTTACCAAAATTAAAAATAAAAACAATTTTAAAGGAAAACAATATGGATTAGTCAAATAATTCAATGTTTATTTAACTAATTGGACAGGACCTTTTTTACATTTCTTTTATTTGAATTAGGAAAGGACATCGAATTTTCTGTAATTACTCTGCCTAAAATTAATCCTCTAAATTTAATATGTACTTTGGCACTAACAAAGCATTTGATATCACAACATGGATTTGATAGTTGCCAAAAAGCTTGTGTTTTGGAAGACTTGACACCCTTAAGAGGTCATATCTATTTATTTCGATGAAAGTGTTCTAATCTTCACTTTATTCTACCATCTCAGATTTTAGAATCAAGAGGAAGGTGGCCCAAGGACGTAGGTACTAATTTGTGGTTCTATCAAATTCTTTTTCCATATATTAGCCTCACACACTTTACTTTGGCAAATACAGAGTATCCCTACTAATAATCTCAAGGTAGATTGATGACCACAGTTGTTTTCCTGGTAAGCTGAAAGTCATAAACATGTCTAAGGTCCTTGCTTCTTTCAGTTCATGAATTTATAAGGTCCATCCAAACAAGCTCTGGACCTTCACATGAGAACACAGAATCATGCTTGTTTTATCACCAATGTGGATTAAACCTTGGTACTACTCATTGGCACAACAGTGGCCTCTTGTCTGAAGTTTTGGCTGTAGAGTAGATTACATATTTTAATATTTTGTACTTTATTTTAATTGATGGACTGGATCCAAATATATTCTTTTTTCTACTAATTAATTTATTTGCTTATCTTTTACCCCAATTACCACTCCCTTCTTCCTCTCCTCCTACTCCCATCCCAAACCCCACTTCCCCATACACCCCCACCCAGTATCAACCCAATCTGGCACTAAATTTAATAGAAGAGAAAGTGAGGAAATGCCTTGAGCTCATTGGCACAGGGGAGAATTTCTTGAACAGAACACCAAAAGGTTAGGCACTAAAATCAACAATCATTAAATGGAACCTCATGAAACTGAAATCTTCTGTAAGGCCAAGGACACTGTGAAAAGATCAGATCGGCAGCCTAAATTTTGGGAAGATATTCACTGACCCGATATCTGACAGAGGGCTCATATACAAAATATATAAATAACTCAAGAAATTAAATACCCATAAACCAAATAATCCAATCAAAATGGGGTACAGAGCTAAATCAAGAATTCACTACAGGGGAATCTCTAATGGCTGAGATATGCTTAAAGAAATGTTCAACATGCTTCGTTATAAGGGAAATACAACTCAAAACAACTATGAGATTATATCTTACTTCCATCAAAAGCTCAAGTAACTTTATATGTTGGCAAGAATGTAGAGAAAGAGGTATACTTCTCCATTGCTGTTGGGTATCCAAGCTTGTACAACCACTTTGGAAATCAATCTGGCACTTTCTTAGAAAATTGGGAAGAGTTTCTACCCCAAGACCCAGCTATACCCCTCCTGAGCATATACCCAAAATATGCTTCACCAAACCACAAGGACATTTGCTCAACTATGTTCATAGCAGCATTATTTGTAATATCCAGAAACTGGAAACAACCCGCATGTCCCTCAACTGAGGAATGGATAAAGAAACAGTTATACATTTACACAACGGAATACTACTTAGCTATTAGAAACAAGGACATTGTGAAACTTGCAGGCAAATGGATGGAACCAGAGAAGGTCATCCTGAGTGAGCTAACATAGACCCAGAAAGACACTCATGGAATTTAATCACTCATAAGGGGATATTAGTCAAGTGTATTCTTTTATGTAAATAGTAATTTAAAAGAAACAACTTAGATTTTAACATATCTTGTTATTGTATATCCTGTATATTCCAATACTTTGGAACTGATTGGCAACCAAGGTTCTAGTAGGCTTTGTTTGATATCCTGCCTACAAAATTTGAGTGATGGACATTTTTACAATTGAAGTCAATGCACTCACCATGGTTCTAGGCAGGCTTGTCATGGTTAAGGACTATTCCCAGCTTTGACCCTGTACATATTTTCCATTCAACAGTCAGGGTTGTTTCCTTTTTCTTAATTCTTTTTCACCATTTCCTAAAATGAATTGTCACCACTGTGTATTTACAACACCTTTATGCTACTCTCAGGAAATTTTTTCTTAGTGACACTGAATACTCTCAATCAGTTTCTGAGGAAAAATTCAGCCCATGCATCTCTTCTCCTTTACATATTAACCATAAGCTTCATTTTGCCAGACACTTCTAGTCCATTTTAAATGCAGTGGTTAAGGTAATTTTCTGTGTACCATCTTGTAGCTCTAATTAAAAAAAAATGATTCTGACATATTTTCTCTATAGTACAGAACATCTTTTTATAAAGGAATCATATCTTTTTCTAGTTAGAAGGTCATCAGAAACAATTCTTTTTGAACACTTTCAAACAAAATATAATAGAATTTTAAAGCAGAATTATGGAAAGAAATTCACTTTATCACCAATAACCAATTTTGAGGACTATACTTGCAGTGGTACTGATCCCCTTGTAAACCCTTCTATGAAGAAATTATTCTCTTTCTGTCCCATGGACAATAATCAGGTGACAATGTTGTCAATTACAAGTGCTTCTCCTTCCCAAAGAGTATCGGATAAGATTTCTACATAGAATCTCAATATATTTCCTCAGGTTTCAATATGATATATTAAAAAGTAAGTAAGTCCGCAAAAGTTAATATTAACCACTTTGTGCTGAGTGACAACCAAAGGTTTAAAATGATTTATAACACAGACTTACATTGTTTTATTTCATGTATTTTGTTTGTGGAATTCACACAAACAAAAAACAAATAAAAAATAAATAAACTGTATACTTCTTTAATAAGTAAGGAAAGGAAACCCTGAGATTTTAGAGAAGTTATTTGAATTTACATGACATTTAAATAGTGGATCCTGAATTTGAATTAAAATATCTCCACTTCTATAATCAAGTGTTTATAAGAACAATTTATAACACTGTCTCAAAATATTTTTCTTTCTGTAATAGGCAAGCTTTGAATGTTGAATTGAGATTTTACTTTCTAAACATCACGCATACTGAATAAAATTGTGAGCCATTCTCTCATCTTCACAGATGCAATGGTTACACTTTCATGGTAATTAATTAATAAAATTAATTAATAATGAAATCCAGTAAGCTATGCTTTCATATTTGGAAGATATGAAAGAGTAGTAATTTCGTTTTTTGATATATTCTCTAGTTTTAAGTTATTTTCCATAATTTTCAAATACAAATTAGAAATTTTCCTCAACCATTTAATTTATTTTATTTATAAATACAAAGTTTTCTCCAAGCTTGATATGTTTTCAAAGCTAGCAACCAATGATATTTGTAAGTTTGGTTTAACGTTGCCTCTATATCATTTTAAGTTTGGCCAGGTAGATTTTTTTTTTTTACATTATAGAGTTATGAATATCAGCTTACTCTTGTAACAAGTTCCACATCTACACAAATCAAAAGCAGACAGCTGTTCAGTCTCTATTCAAATAAAACACACAGGGGCTATAACAAATTAGACCATCTTTCCTGCATTTCCATGTTCTCTATAATGCTTTTCTGTATTTTCTGCCTGTGTAAGGGATGTGATTGTGTGGAGTGCTCTGCTGTGTGTGTGTGTGTGTGTGTGTGTGTGTGTGTGTGTGTGTAAGCTACTACTCAATTCTATAATTTTAAATACTTATGGTTAAGATCTACAGTAATAGCAACTAATTAAAAAAAAAGAGAGACCATAAATTTGGAAACAGCAAAGAAAGTTATTTAAGAGAGTTTAGAGGAAGGAAAGGAAAGAGAGAAATGATGTAATTATATAATAATTTTAAAAAAGAGAAAATGGTAAAAGATCTTTAAAGGGAGCCTTCTCCTAATTTTGTCTCCTACCACCTGAAAAATATAAACAATGGAAAAGATAAAAACTGAATGGGTTAGAAATAATGATAGATTAAAACATATTCCCCGCTATATAAATTCTCACTTCTTAATTGATTGCATCTTGATTTTCTGGGTTTGGGGAAAGCTTATTAGTGACATAGCTCACTTCTCTACTGTGGAACCCACCAGCTATGTATGTTCACACATGGAAATTTCATGGAGGCTGAAATTCAGCTATGCATCTGAGAAAGAGATGACATAGGGCTTCATCTGTCAGATAACAGAGCCGGCCAGAAATACTTAGGAAATCTAAGGCCTTGGCTTCACCAAATCAGAGAACAGAACTTCAATATTTATACACACCATTCCACTTAATTCAGTGTTGTATAACAATTTCCTCAATTGAAACATCTCCTCATGAAACATCTTTCTGAGACTCAGAAAGTAGAAAAAAACTGTAACTTTCAAGATTCACAGGGTGCTGTCCCAAAGTTATTGTTGCAAAAATCAATTGCAGATAGCTGAGGCTGTTCTGTCCTGCTGCCTTTACATGGTACAGCTGGTTCCAGGGTTGCAGTGGTGGGAGAGCCTTTGGATTATACACCTGCCTTTGAGCCACCCTGCTCCTGTAACTGACCCTTGTTTATATTCCTTTAAGTAATCTCAACTCGTTGGTTCTCCAAGATGGCCTTTGTTGGGTTTATTTGTTATGGTCTGTCATTATTTCTTTCTGAAGAAAGGAGATATTTGTACACATATTAGGAAAAATCTCCTTCAATATGAGTTATACAGCAACTTTTCTTCTATTTTACTGGAAAGGAAAGCCTTTATATGCCTAACCTCAGAGAGTGTAGTGGTAAAGCTTGGATTCAAGTTCAGTTGTGAGTCAGAAAATGCCTTTTCCTCTATCTCACAATACTTAAAAGAAAAAGTACCACTAATACTGTTATGAGAAAGGCAAATCCTACACTGGTGCTGTTGGCAAAATTATGGTGTTTAGAATAATTTTCTGGTATCTAGACAAAACTGCTCATGAGTGGATTTATCCTGGAGGCATGATTTTTATATATTATGAAATGAATTAGATAAATAAGATTTATGGGCAAGTAGAGAAGCATAAACAATAAGCCACTTTGAAAAGAGTATTGCTTTTTATATTGGTCTATGATAGAGAATAGAATGCTTCTGGCCCATAAAGGGTTAGAAGCTTTCTCTAATAATAAATGAAGTGGGCAGCTCTCAGGAATGCTGTGACATCATTGATGAGACTGAAGAGCAAGAACAACCCTACTTATATACTGTGAGCAAATTGAAATCATAGGGCAGCAGCCCCAAACCTCTAGAACAGAAATAATTTTACCTTCTGATACTAAATAATTTTGGATTCCTGACTCATCACTTTCTAGGTATCACTACATTCAATTTCTAACACACTTTGTTTGTTTGTTTGTTTGCATCTATTCTTGTCTTCTGTGGAAAAGGGTACAGAAAATGCAATGGTTGTGGTTACTAGATTTACCAAATGCATATGGTCTTAATGAGTAAACTCCACCAAATCCAAGTTCTGGCTTCCAGATGTTCTGCCAAAAACATAGGAGATAAAAATTAGTGGCAGTTGGTGGGTTTATTGAAGCCTGATACAAAGGAAAATAAGGTAAACAGGATGATCTCAACACTATCTAGAGGAGTAGCGGTATTTTGAGGACCTGTATCAGGCTACACTGTGCTAGAGTGAAAAGTTTTAATGGTGGACAATCTTTTTCTCCTGAGCAGTCTTTTTCCTATTCTTGAGAAGTTGATCAGATCTGGGACCTTTAAATTCTTTTCAAACATACCCATTGCTCTCTGTAAATCAGTTCAAATGACCTGAGGAAACTGAGGCATTATGAAGCATCATTTTGAATTGAGAATACTGTGTGAAAAGATATTACTTACTTTTCTTATTGTTGTTGTGACAGAGTACCTGACAGAATCAGCTAAGCCAAAGCTTTGTTTTCCTCACAGTTTGATGGCACAGCACACATTAGTGGGAAGTCATGGCATCATCAGTTGTCACATTTCTTCCCATGTTAGGAAACAGAGAGTGATGGTTGCTGTTGTTCAGCTTGCTCTTTCCTCTCTCAGATCTAAGCCCACAGAACTGTGCCACACTCATCTAAAGTGGGGATTTGTACTTCAGTTGACCCAGTCTCAAAATTTCTTCAGACATGCCCTAGTCAAGACATTGTCCCTGAGTTGCTACTATATCACATCAAGCTGACAGTTAATAGTAACCATAACAGGTGGATGGATCCTCCAAAGCCTGGAAAGACTCGTAGAAATACAGAAGAGGTAACAACTTCCAGTCATTTTCATGGGTGGCAAGGCTTGACATGCGTCATTTCTGAATAGCGCTATTCATTTGGATAACTTTCCTGTTTCTCATGTGGCCTCTACACAGTAGACAAACATCTTACATTTACATCTTTGCCTGCCTAATCATCCTAGCTCATATCCTTTATAAGCTCAGTTCCACTCACATTAAAGCCTACTTACCTTAAAATTGCATACCAACTTAAGTTAATTTGATTTTCTTATACCTTACTATAGCAAGCTCCCATGATCAAATGGGAATGGAAGAGCAAACATCAAGTAGAAGAGTATGTTCTGATAACAGTTATCATTCAGTAAAGGACAACCTAAAAAGCAATAGCAATGGAGTTACACGAACATGCCCAAAACCCATACATTGATTTCAAAGTTCTAATCTTAAATATTCTTTAAGACAAGGAAGCCACAAGGTACTGAAAAGAAAATGTATATACACAAGGGAAGAGATGTGAATTAAATTTTTGAATACTATTCAATAGGAACTTTTCATATTCTGTAACAGCTAATTTCACACTAAGTTTATGAAGCATTTTGTACCACCTACATTATTTATAGAAAATGATTCTGATAGTTAAGGAAGTTAAATAAATATTCTAACTCATAGAAGGGTTAAATTGCATATGTGATTCATTTTCTCTTTACATGTACTGGCCACTCATAGTGATGGTCATATTTGCAATAAACTCAAGAATTTTCTTTACCATTACAATTTGACATGTTTCTTTAATGCCTAAAGATAAACCTAAATAATTTTGAAAAAAATATTTGAGGATTTCTAAGATACTAAATTCTATTTAGATCAACAAATCAGTAAGTAATTTTAACCTAATTAAAGTATGCTGTCATTAAGGAGAATAACATTTCTAAACATTTATTAACAATTAATACTTAAATATTGGGTGAATATAAGTTATTTTTTATAATTTAGATACTTGTATGAAAGACATTTAAAAAATGAAAGTCTCTAATTTTCACTGAACTCCTCAGTTGGGAATAGATGAAATCTCTAGGTCAGCCCATTTTAAGTATTACATCATGAATATTTCAAAATCACAGTTTCACTACAGTCAAAAGATCAGTGTAGGACTTCTCTTAATGGCTTCCATAATTATAGTTTACCTTTTGATTACACATATTCAGTCTAAATCCATACATAAAATAATTCCCTGTTCTTCAAAAATACCCCAAATATAAGTGACCTGCAGTACCTATGAACCAAGAACAGTAAAACACACACACAGAGGTAGATGATAGATAGATAGATACCTAGATAGGTGATAGATAGATGCTTATATAAATAGATAGATAAATGGATAGATAAAAGTGCAAAAACTAGATTCTAATCCAGGGTTTCTAGAGAAGAATGCAGTCCAACCAAGACTTTGATTTTTGCCCAGAGGAATGAAACTCCGGATTCTTGAATTCTTAAACTACACAATAACAACTATTTGGTGTTTTAAATCATGAAAATGGTGGTAATTTTCTCTAGTAAAAGGGAGAAAAGGTACGTGGTAACAATACTTAATGGCAAGTAGAATATACAACTCAAATGAAGAATATAAAATGAAAACACAAATGTGCTATTTTCAGTGTCTGTATATTTAAGATGAAATCTTCCTGCTTTGCAGAAAAGTGTTAAATTACACAATATTGGTATTTCCCTAATATAAATAAATATTAAACAACTATTCTTTGTTCTTACATTTTGGAGTTTACCAGTCTAGATATTTAATTGTAAAATTAAAAAAAAACATTTTATGTACCTAATATACTTAAAATTTTTAATGATAGAAGCAATGGTAATTATTTTTGGTGAAGAATTTAAAAAATCAAAGAAAAATCTAAACTTCTAGTATCTGAAAATTCCTTGAGGAGAAAATATTACAGAAGTAAATCTAATACTCTCTAACCATCTCTAATTGTGAATTTGTTATAAAGGAGATAGTGAAAGATAGATATGATGCTTTTCTATCTATTTTATTTTCATGGAATATACTTTGATTATATTCTTTCTCTCTCCCTGATTATTTGAATAGGAATGGTCATCATAGACTGATGTGTTTGAATGCTTGGCCATAGGGAATGTCACTATTAGGAGATGTGGCCCTGTTGGAGGAACTGTGTTGCTGTGAAGGTGGCATTTGAAGTCTCTTATGCTCAAGCTTTGCCAAGTCTGACATATAGTCACTCTTTGCTGCCTGCAGATCAAGATGTAGAACTCTCAGCTACCTTTCCAACACCATATCTGCCTTCAACCCACCATGTTTCTTGTCATGACAATAATGTACTAAACCTCTGAACTGTAAGCCAGCCCAAATTAAATGTTTTCCTCTATAAGAGTTGCTGTGGTCATGGTGTCTCTTAACAAATTCCAGCTAAAGTACTCCCAATTCCAGATACTCAACCCTCTTTACCCAGCTAATTTCATGCTCTTCCTCTCTCTCTCAAAACAAAAACAAAAACAGTAGCAACAACACAAACTCACAAAAACAAAATAATGCAAAAATCCAAAAAGAAAATATGGGGTCCACTTTGTGTCCGTCATCTACCCCTGAACAGAAGTCTGTCCCTTGAGTGCTGTTGATATATCCAGTGACACTCCATTGAAGAAAACTGGTTTTCTCTTTCCCAGCAGGAACCAATTGCAAATGGCTTCTTGGTTAGGTGTGGAACTTTATAATCAGCTCCCCCTCTCAATGCTGGGATCTTGTCTGCATTGATCTTATTCAAATCTTATATGTACTCCCACAGTCTCTGTGAGTTTATGTGCTATTATATCAACCCTGTTTTATCTCAAAAGCTCTATTTACTTGGAGTCACCAACCAGTTCTAAGTCTTACAATATTTCTGTTTTCTTTTCCTCAGAAATCTCTGAATTTTGAAGGGAGGGGATTGATAAAGACATCCCATTTAGGTTGAGGGCTATAAGGTAAGTACAGTGTCCAGTTGTAGGGAGGTGATACTTTTGAGATATCATAACCAAATAGTCAATTCTTCTACTTGTTAAGAAAGTATAAAATTGTTACTTTAGTATAGTCTATGAAGAATTGTAGTTAAACAATGATAACCTCATTGTGGTTAAATTTTATTCAAAAATACAAGGTAAAATTAAAGGTAATATAAAAATGTGTGTATTGTTTTTCATCTTGATTAAATTTAGTTATTATACTCCTTTCTAGTGAGATATTTAGTAAAAAAAAAAACAATGACGAGAAAACATCTGGTTCTCAAGTGGTACTATTTATTTATTTATTTTGTCAATTATAATTACTTATATGAGTGTGACTTCTTCATGTTGACACTCAATTACTTGTATAAGGGACCACTCCCATGATCTTTGTGTCTAATTGTATCAGAAGGCTTGATAAATGCCATGTGAAAGGGCAAATGATTTCAATTTATTCAAAGAATTGAAATTCTTTCATTTCATGAAAACTCACTTGAAATCTTAATGGAGGTTACACAATATATATTATAGAATATTCTGTTATTTTATGATTTGTGATGGTGTTGGTGAGGGAGCGAGCCCCTCCCCTCACCTTTGCCCTCACCATAGGTAGCAGGAGGGAGAATTGACCTTGATAGGTTAATAAAAGCAGGAGAGCTGGCCTAGCCCTTTACTTGCTACAGAATATGGGAGAGCAGGCCCTGCATTTTACCTGAGCAGCACAATAGAACTGGCCTTGAGGGATTGCAAGAGACCAGAACCAGGGCTTTGAATTGGTCCACCCCAACATCTACACAATGGATGAACTGCTGAAGTGAATGAAGAGGCCAGTTCAACAGACTCAAAACTAAAGGATCTCCATGACACAGGGCAACAAACAGGATACATGAGGGACATTCCTGTGAGGTTCCAGTATTGACAAACCAGCAGAAACCAGAGACATCCTACCAGACCAAAGAGTCATTGCAAGCAAAAAAGTGTAAACAAATCTAGGCATGGTAGCACATGCCATTAATCCCAGCACTTGGGAGGCAGAGGCAGGTGGATTTCTGAGTTCAAGGCCAATGTGGTCTACAAAGTGAGTCCAGGACAGCCAGGGCTGCACAGAATAACCTTACCTCAAAAAAAAAAAAATAAATAAATAAAAGTTCAAACAAATGGGAATATGGTGGGATAAAGTGAGACACACTACAACTTCCACAATGAGATTTATTTTTATGTTGAGAGAGGTTGCAAAGGTGGTGGCAGGTCTGATAGGAGGTGAGAAATGAGTGGGAACAGGGTACATGATGTGAAATTCACAAAAATATAAAATAAAAAGAAAAATCTACTAAAATATTTTGTATCCAAGTGGACCAGTCCAAAGTATGAGTAAGACTTTTGGTGCTTGAGGACTCCATATTTTGCAGGCACTTTAACAGAAGATTTAGACTTAGGGTGTCGACTTATCTGGATCCAGTATATCCACTAACGCTCAGAAGTGCTCATCTCTCCCAGTAGCTCCTGTGTTCCTGCATACCCAGAGATGAGACCTTTCCTGAACCTTGGTAAATCAAATTTAACTGCCATGAAATATTTTTTTGGACCATGTTGGTTTGGGGAGTTCCAGATCTTTTTGCAGCTTCACAGGAAGTGGTAGAACTTCTACCATGTAGTGGCACTGAGCTTCCTGCTTTCTGGGTTTTAGCATTAAAATTCAAGTCCGTGTGACTTTTCCTCTTTCTTCTCAAAAATTGCGTATTTGTGTGAATGTTTCTATATGTTTGTGTGTGTGTGCATATGCACACATACATGCTAGAGGACAGCTTGAGGGAATCAGTTTTCTCCTTCCCCCTGAGATATGTTCCTGGTATAGGCTCAGCTCTTCAGTACTAGCAACAATCCCCTCTTCTTACTGGGACACCTAGCTGAATCCATTTCTCCCCCCATTTTTTTTCCTTTTCTTATAGATCCTGAGATAAACATGCTTTCTTGACACCTTGGACTTTTTCACATTTCTCTGTAGGCCATCTCCCTTTCAGCATTCAGCTGTTTGCCTACTGGATTGCTGAACATGCTTGTTTGCTTTGACTCTAAGTAAAAAGGAGCCTTTTCCCTCCTACTGGCTCCTGCTGCCTCCCCTTTCACTTTACTTTAGCATCTAATAAAATGACCCTTCAGTCTGTATTTAAATTCTTTTATCAAGGATATTAATAATGCAAAATGGAATCTTCATATCACCTAGTAACATTAGGATACATTGTATTCCTATCCCTTTAGGAAAATCTCAAGATTTTCCTTTTTCTTCTAATTTTGAACAGTTCTCCAGTCAATTATTACCACATTAGGTGCCCTTTTCATCCCTGCTTACAATTTTTTTGTGATGGACTAAAGAAATATTTTCATCATTGGCTTAAAAATTTAGTGAACCATGGCTTTAAAGGGACAGAAAATGAACAATGAAAGTTTAAAGTGCAGGACTATATTTAGAATACTTTTACTATTAGTCACTTTGAACTGGCTTGCATATTTCAGGATTTATTTCCCTTGTCATAACTGGTGGCTGGAAGTTGGTATCTTCATTCTGAGTACTGTAATGACAGGAAACCATTGAGACCTGCCCTCCTTGATTTTGCTTCATATATTTCAATAATTTGAAAACTGGATTGAGTTCTCTGGGAAGCATTCCTATGGAAACTTACTATAAATCCCCTATACACTCAACACTCCAAACACAGGTTTAAAAAATAGCCATTTGTCATAACACAGAGAAGTTGAGGAATCAGAATATTATAAAATTGTCTTTGTGTTTGCACTAAAAATATATAGGATGAAAACCAGGCTGAATGAAGTTAAACATTTATGACCATTTTTGTCTAAAACATATCATAAAAATTTGAATACCTGACACTCATTTCTTTATTTAATAAATTATTAAGTCATTGTACTGTTTTCCTCTATGGAGATTTTAGGAATGAGTGTCATTGGAGTTTCTGATAGTTTTATTAGATCTTTGAATACATTATTTTTTAAACATCTACTTCTGACCTCAGTGCAAAGACCTCTGGGGGGGAAATCTCCAGTTTCTTGAATTAAGCATATATATATATATATATATATATATATTAGTGAACCTTTATCTACTGGGACAGTGCATGATCTTAAGGAACTTGTAGATCATGCTATGGCTTATTTTTATGCTTGCTGTAGAGAAATTTTAATCCAATAACATCCAGGAATTTTAATGCCAGCTACTCTGGCAAGGGATCACATCCTAAGTCTATATGACCAAGCTGGAATTCAGACGTGCCCTGGATTGCAGTATGAACTCACTGAAATACATACATACTTTCACTTGCAAACAATGAAAGTAAGATTGTTTATAGAAGGTAGCAGTCATATTTGAAAGTGACTTCTAATTGAGGGTCAGACACAGTGATGAATCAGAGAAAGAGTTAACAGAATAGGATATGCTCAACTCTCAAGGGAACAGCACAGGAAGAGAGGCTACTTAACGGCAGCCCAGGGAAAGAGAAGTGGTAGTAGTAGAGTGGTGTGTGTGATAGTTTTACCAGGACACTTTTACAGAGATGGGTCACAGAGAGAACAAGTTACACACAGGTGAAGAGAGAATGAGACAGACAGTAAAGAGCCAGAAAATTAGAACACATTGCTAGAGTTAGTTTAAGGCCAAGCACAACAATCAGTCAGAAGCTGAGAAAAGCCAGTCAGCTTGGAGAGGAATTTGAGCCAGAAAGGCTAAGTTGAGCCAGCCAGCCAGTCTTCAGAAAGAACTAGAAAGAGTGTTATTCAGCAGTAAGCCTCTGAGATGACAATTACATCAGACAAATAAAAGATAGACTTACAGCTCCATGTTCATATGTACTGCCAGAAATCTGAGAGCAACATGTTCATATCCTATATGTATATATGTATACATCTAAACATATGTAATATATGTATATACATAGATATCCTCTAAAGTTTCTTTGCCAGGTGCCCACAAAGCATCTAGTTGTACATTTCTAGTAATCGGGAGCTTAGAAAAATAAAATAAAAGAAAAAAACCTATTTATCTTAATTAAAATTAGGTTCCTATCTCAAACAATGCATCCAGAGCATTTTTCCCTTCTCTCCACTCCTGACAGCTTCCCCCTCCACACCCTCTCGTTCCCCCAAATTCACCCCTTTCCATTTCCCTTCAGAAAGTAAGCAGGCTTTCAAGTGACAACAACCAAATGTGGCAAAACAATATTTTCATTCTCTTGTAAAGAAACTTTACCTTTTTTTCTGTTTTTACACCATAATTTATTTCTAGGCCTATTTCAAAATCATTGCCTCAGCTGAAAATTGAGTTTACGGTGATTTTTCATTTTGTTATGTTTTGTGGGTTTTTGGGGTAATTTCCAAAGACAGACTTAATAAGTTGTGAAATGTGTTTTGATATATGAATTCCTACAGAATAAAGAGAGGAAGAGGAAGTATAGCATACTTAGTACAAGCAAGACATTGTGGTACATGCCTATAATCATGGCATGTGAGAGTTTGGAAGGGAGAGACAGGAGGATCAATCTTGGAGTCCCAGTTAGGACCTCATAATGTACCCTCCAGAGACCATTTTTCAAATGATGAAATGATTTTATAATATGAAAAAGTAGAAGGGGAAGAAGGAGATGGAAGGAAGGACGGAGGGAAGAAAGGAGTCAAACAAAAGGAGAAAGAAGAGATTTATATATGGTGAATACTATATGCATCTGAGAAAACTGAGTTAACAATTATTCTTGGCTAAAAAACTAATTATAATTACAATAAGAATGAAGGGTAGGAGCTTCATTTCCATAAATGCTTTCAATACACAATCTTGAAATTTTATGAAGAATTTGGTATTTAAAGATGGGAATGTAAAAGTATACAACTCACAATTTAACAAACTAATTTTTATCATATTGCCCTATCCACACTGTTTTATACCATGGTAACTTTCTTTTTTTTAATGTCCATATTTGTAAATGTTAGCTCCTCTATTTTCTTTAAATAAGAAATCTTTTCTCTAATGCTAACGTTAGTTATTATGCTTAGTTGTACATTTGTTAACTGGGCATAAGTGATATGTTTTGAATCTTTATTCAAAATTGATAACCTGAAGTTTATATTTGTCTCAGTCATAAAAAAAAGTTAAAAATGTCCTATGGCTTAAAAATATTGGAAGAACAAATTCAATCTTTAAAAATATTTTTACACTATTGAATTATATGATGTATGCATAAATATTACTGATTTATGTCAAGAATAGACAACTTATCTTCAATAAAGCTTGACCATTGTTTGCTAGTCATTTTCATAAGCAATGCAGGCATCTGCTGGAGAGGCTTAAGAACCAACAGAGTCATTTATAAGAGATGAATATTATGTAATCCTAGATTGGATATTCAAAGAATAAAACTGAAATTAAAGTCTCTGGAATCAGGATTTTTGTTTACACTATTTTCTTGTAGCACCTAATTCCTCACTGTATTTTTGCCATTTGATGAGTTTTCCCTCCCTGTAGTGATGTGCTTCCCACTAAAGAAAGCCCCTCCAGTACTGAAGGACTGTAAAACAGTCATTACTCAACAGAAGAAAGCTTGGGCTTAGGAGCTTACTAAAGCCTATGATGTATAGTTGTTTCATCTTGACTATAGACTACCAAAAGGAGAAATGCCCTGAGATGGGGTGCTATTGTCAAGTAAACAATAAAATTTTTCCTCAGCAGAGCTATTTCTCAATTTGGAGTTCCTGAAAACATTGAGCTAGAACTGTTTTTGATCTCCCAAGTGGCTTCCAGATCCAGACTCTCAGTATTTTCCATGCGCCTCTCCCTTATTTGGGGGATTGGTCCCTGTAAGCCCAAGACTAGGAATAAAAGTATATTGAAATATTTTGAAATTTAGATGGTTCAAAGTGTCCCCCTTGCTCCTCTCCATCACAGCTTCTGCCTGTCCTTCTTCTATGTGTTACTCCTTTCATGTTTGATAATCATGGAGGGGCCAGAGACAGATATACCCTTTAAACAAGAATATCACAGCTCCCTTTGCAATTCCTCCTCAAGACTGACAGCAGTTTCTATTCTGTATGCCTCTGAGATGTGTAGGCTTATTTAGTATATCAATTGCTGTTATCCTATTGATAAAATTGTTACTGTTTTCACTGTAATAGAACCTGAAAACTAGATTAGGTGTTATTCTCTTACCCTGACAGAGTCTGTCAGAGTTTCTCCTTGGAGTAAGCAATAAAGTTTTCTTATTTTTCCATCAAACATTGTGTATAAAATGAGACATTTGTTCAAAGATGATCTCTGTTGGTTTATCATTTTAAAATGTGTGAGAGAGATAAAGAGATGGAGAGAGAGATGAAGAGAGGAGAATATATAACATTTATTTATTTTGGTGAACATGTATTTGTATAAATAATCACATCAATTTCAGTATTTTATTTTACAAAACTTGCATTTTCACCTTTGAGTTTATAACCTAGTGTTTATGTTTTATTCCCTTGCACATGTGTCAACAGACTGGATACACTTAGTTTTATGTCCTCTGATATTTTAACTTTTGGTCTACCATCTTCAATTCCTATAATGATTTCTAGTAGCCATTGGTTAAAGCATGACGTTTGTGAGGAGGGGGCCATAATAGGTCTCATGCTCTTCCCACTGAGTCAGTAAGACACTATCAGTGAAGATAATTTAAAACATGTATCTCAACATTTGTTTTCCTTAGGAATTTGGTAGAGATGAGACAAAGAACACAGGATACAATGATAATCTACAAAGGCCTATGGTTTAGTATTCATGGATAGACCAATACAATTATAACAATGAAGTATATAAAGGAAAATGTCTCCATAAAACTATTCAACTTGACAATAATTCAAAATTGGTTCATAGTAAAACCATAAACACTTTCAATTTGCTTATTTATAAACTTTGCCCCATCAGCACCTCTCTCTGTTCTCAATTCCATAGTTTCATAGCTACTTCTTGAGTTAGAAAACTGTAATAGATCTCTATATCATACAGAGTTTGGAGGACTTATTCATTTTTCCTGCAAAAGTTAAATAAAGTGCAAAACTTTCAGTCCATCAATCCTTTAGCAAGCTGTCCAAGGTGACATTTCATTAGCACATTTTGTCAGTGGATAAATTGTACAGCTTGCTCTGAAGGGAAGGTGGAAAACATCTAGTCCTTTTTCATTAGATCCATCTGAACTTGAACCATTGGAGATTACATACAAAAAGCACATGAGACAGAAGAAGCACTATCCTGTCTATAAACTGCATTAATCACTCTTTCCTTTCAGAGTCCCTTAAGTCAGTGCCATGTCTTTGGTTAAGGTCCAAACTGGCTATTCAGTTTTGAGTTGCATGACAGATACATTTCAAGGAAGATCAGAGACATTATGACTCCTGCCAGGCTTGATAAACTCCTCATTCATCGATTAATAGGTTCCAGTAAGCTATGACAGATTCAGAAAAATAAGAGAGATTGCATTATAGCACTTGCTGATTTTCTTGCCTCTTTCTACTTATGCAGAATTTTGGACAATAGGTGTTACAGAAGCTTACTGGAAAGTATAGAATAGGTGGCAGCTCTGGTATCTGAAGAAAAGCTTACTTCATGATCATGTGTAGGTCACCAGTTTACGTCTTGAATTGTTATTTCCCAGTGTTTTATGGGTAGCTACAGACTTTCTAATTAGGAGATTTTAATTTACTTTGGAAAAGTTATTTGAACATAAAATTCTGTGGACATAGAGTTTATCTCATAAACACATTTTAAATTTTGTTGTATAAGAAGAGTGCTAGAAATGGTTAGTTTAAATAAGTATGGTATCAAGATGTTCCTAGAACAGTGCTCATTATAAATTATGTCCTATATGTATAGGACAAAATGAAGTATACATTGTTCAATGTATACCTCAACCAATATTTTTCTTCATCTATGAAATGGGAAGATTATATTTGTATAAAACAAAGTAGTTTCATTAGACAGATTATTGAAACAGTGAAAGCTGACTATAAAAAAGACTATTATTAACTATAGAAAAATCTAATTTCTAACTGTACTGTGAGAAATGGTGGTATCATTAAAGAATATTTGACATTGTTAAGGTAATAATAAAACCAAGTTTTTTGAAAATAAAATAAAATTACATTCCTTATTTTCATGGAAAAATATAGCTAATTAATCAACAGAAATGTCCAAGTTCTCATTTGTGCCAAAGGTAGCATTTGGCAATGTTGTGAATGATTCAACATTATTTCAAATTACTTCAACGTGTTTTGTTTTCAATAAGCTAATGGTCTTTGAACTGTTCTCTTGAGAGTATCATGTAGCAACCCCTTAAGTGTTTCTGAAACCATGTAGGTAGAAGGGATAATGGGAGGGTATTTGTGGGAAACCCTTCAACATCAACAGAGAGACTGGTTTTTGTATATTTTATATGCATGATTTCATAGGAAGATTTCTTTGAATAAATTTTCTGTAGCCAAGTTGTATATAACACTATGATTAATAAATTTGAGGATTTCCTTTTTATGACTTTTTTTCTTTTAATCACTCTTTATTTTCAGAACACAGCCTCGAATTGTCAGGTTTGAACTGTAGCCAAGCACTAACTGGCTTGACAGAATTATTGAATTTGATTTGATGATCAGCTGCATTACCAACATGAATGCTTTTATTAAATTGATTAATCATGCTTTTAAATTACTCAGTCTCTCCAAACATCATTTTTTTCCAGAATATTTAAGAGAAACAATAGCCACCATTTCATATCTCTCTCTCTCTCTCTCTCTCTCTCTCTCTCTCTCTCTCTCTCTCCCTCTCTGTCTTTCTCCCTCCTGTTAGGAACAGTAAACATACATTATCTTGATATTCCTTTTGGTTTTCTGGAAACTTTTACTCAAATGCTTTGTGCTTTATATTTCTTCTGAAACGCCTTCACGGTAATTTCCCCAGCCTTTCACCACTGTGTGACTTAGGTAAAGTCCAGTCAATCTTTAAAGCAACACAGATGTATTCCCAGATTCATATGAACAATGAAATAGCTGAACTTGAACCCGATCGAATTATCTGCTTTGAAGTTCTTTAGCTTTTGTCAGTTACCTCACTTTTCTCTTGATGGCCTTGTTTTGTGTATATGTTACAAATGCTATTTTTCCACAGCTGCATAAATAAGGGCCAGAATGAATTACAAAAAAAAAAAAAAAAATGGCCTCAGCACCCATTTCCGAGCAAATTTTATATTGCTTTATAAAGCTCACTCATGTAGTAATTCTATCACTTGTTACGGGCAGCTTATTTTTCACCATGTTTGTAATTTGAAGATAGAAACATCTTTGCTTGATATTTTAGGCAAAATAGCACCAGGATATATGCTCAATAAGTATTATATTAGTTTTTTATATCTTTGGTATATCTTTGCTCTTTATATCTTTGCTCTTTATATCTTTGCTCTCATGCTTTTTGGCAGACTTGCACTTTAATTTATCTATTCTTAATTGACAAAATTAAGTTAATAGCATTTTGTGGATCAAGATACAGGTTCTTCATGTTTGTTTTCATAGCATACGTTCTGTCAATGTTGACTAACAAAGATACATTTACCACAAATGTTATTTTTCCTAGTAATAATACATTGGGCATTTGCAAATACACAAGAGTGGAATGGAATGATTGTTATTCAAAAAACAACTTCCACATCCGCTGAGTGGAAGAATTTGTGTAACTCTTAATATGAATAGGCTATTTGAATTATGTAGGCCTCTCACAGAAATGATTTTATTGGAATTTCTTACAGAACAAGAAAAAGAGTTACAAGAGAATTGGTGATCCACAAAAAGCTACAGTGGTGAGGACAGGAGGAAATTTGCATATTGGGCAAATTGCATATTGATATTCTTGGAGGAATCAACCCCATACATCACTACAACTTGTTTCTCCCACACACACCCCGTGTGTGTATTAGGGTAGAAAAAAATACTGAAACACTAGAGATAGTCTCTGACCAGGTCAACTAACCATTGTTATCTAAAAGACCACAGATACCAAAAGTATTATGATTTATCTAAATACAAAATTATATTTTCTAGGTGAATTGGTGGTTTTAGCTCAGTCTTCCTTTATATTCAATCTGAACCTCTAGTTTGTGGAATGGTACACTCCACAGAAACTACTACATTTGAAATTTAATGGGGGTCTCAAAAAATTACTCAGTAGATAAAGCATTTGCTGTGCAAGTATGGAGGCTTGAGTTTGGGTCACTTACACACACACAAAGCTGAATGCAGTAGCATATGTTTTGATCCTAGCTCTCTCATAGCAAGATAAGACTTGTACACATGAGAATCTTTCAAAATTTATAGACTAGGTAACCTGGTTCAAGCACAGCAATGAGAACAAGAGCCCTTGTGTTAAAAAAGGTGGAAATGGAGCCCTATTACCCAAGGTTGTCCTCTAACTTTCATAAATGTTTTGTGGCACATGATTACCAGCAAACCCACAAATGCATACAGACACACACATACCACACATAAAAACACACATACATACATACAGAGAGAGAGAGATTACTTTTTAAAGGGAGAAGGGACTCAAGATAGAGGAAGAATCAAGTTAAGACAGAAGGAACCACAAGAAAGTACTAGCAAATTTTGTGATCAAGCTAACTCTTTGGTCCATTGATGCCTAAGGAGAGAGACAGGTGAAAACTGCAGAGTTGAAGGACTGTAATCTCTGGAGCTTTTGCTGATCCCAATTGTGTCTACCTAGTAGTAAAATGTTTCAGTTGTTGAGAATTACAAAGGACTTTTAAAAAAAGAAAAAAAAAATTAACAAACAAACCCCACTCAAATATTTGGGCCTTTGTAGATCTGTGGTAACCACTGAGTTAGTGGAATTCTTACACTGAGTGGAGGAATGGCCCTAGTTAACTAAAACTGCCAGTGACTGCTCATACATTGAAGGAATTAATGTCTTAATCTGTAAACCAGGCTCATAATTCTTTAAGTTTATTTTACTACATAATTATATTTCCTTATACATGTTGCAATAAAATTGTGGCAGCTCTGCAAACACCATTCTCCTGAAATACTTTTTTTGCCTCAATCAGATGATTATGGCTATGGTTTGGGAAGATTTATTATTATTGTAAATATGAATAAACTACACTGGAGTTTTATGGAAGTCTCTGTATTTTCACAATAATTTACTCCAAGTACTATACTTCTCAATAAATATAGTCATAAAAGTATAGTAAAACATAGCTGCAATGCTTTTCTTTATAGAGATATTTAGCTAGTCATATGTTCATGATATAAGATATAAGTAGAAGCTTCGTTTCTAAATACTCTTTAGACTCACTAAATTAAAAGGCTAGGTTAAAAGTAAGGATTGACTTCAAAATGGATTTATATACATAATGCTGATGAACATATGCAGTGTTAACAGAAGTCTCTGAAACAGGAGAAAATGAGAAAATTACAGTAGGCCACACATGACCTTCCACCACTTTGGAAGAGTGCTCTGCCTGAGCTGCATAATGAATTTGACAGTCAAGAGAGTTTATATGTTATTATATATCATATATATATACATATATATATATATATGATATCATCATTCTTGAGATTGAGAAACCTAAGATTGTGAAGCCAGAAGTTTCAACATCTGGTGAGGTTATGCTTTTGGGGCACATCACATGGCAGAATAGGGTGAAAGGAAAAATGGTCTGAGAAATGCCCTTTAATTTCTTCACTAAGTACTGATACCATTCATGATACTGATGTAATCATGATTCAGTCACTTTCCAAAAGAATCTATTTCTTCATTTAGTCATCTAGTGATTTTGTTTTGAAAGGCATCAACATTTAAACCACAAAAAATATTCCTAGAATGATGTTCTTTAAATAAAATAATTCTTAGCCAAAAAAATATGTTATGAGTAAAACCAGATATTTTGAAGAAATGTGAGCTTTATGTAAATATATAAATCTCCTCGGAATATACATTTTTCTTCAGAATTTTACATAATTTTCACAAGAATATTTTGAAAAGTTCTGATTGTAGCACCCAGTTTATTTTAAATAGATGTTCATGTACATAAAACTCATGAGAAAATTCCAACAATCCAATAACTGTTAGGAGAAAGTATTCTTGTATTGAATATTTATTTAACTGAATGCTTACTTTATGTTAGCCCAAGTTCTGGAGTGAAAGTCAAATGAAAGTTTCCTAAACACCTGATGTTAAATAAACTGGAGAAAAACAATTCTAAGTAATAAAAAAAGAAATATAATAAAAGTGATAATGACTAGTTTTAATCAGGGAAGTGTCTAGAAAGGAATGGATTCAGCAGTGAGTTCTACAAAAGAGACTGAATATTCAGAATATTTGGGGAGGAAAAATACAAAATTCAGGAAAATTGGAATTTATTGATCTCAAATACATCTAGACATATGAATTACAAAGTTTGGGGTCATCAGGTGTCTGTCTTCCCATGTAGCTAGGTATCTTATGTATAGACATTTATTGAAAAAGTTTTTCAGGGGTGATATAAAGACATATTTTTCAGCTCAAATCACAAGTCAAAGTCACAATCCTAACCAGATGTAAATTTGCTGGACCAATGAAATACTGGAATTACTAAAGAATGAATGAGGGAAGGATTTTTTTTTCCGGGAACAAATAAATCATCAAAAAGCCCCACTGCAGCATGAGTAAGAATCCATGAAATGAACATCAATAGGACTCCCTCTGGTAGGCAGCTCCACAGGAGAGTCTTCTCTCCCCAGTTCATACAAACCTTACCAGTCTTGTAGAGTTGGGTCTTTTTGATGGAAGGGATAAGGAGTAGAGGGTGGGAGGGTGAGACTGGGAGGGGTGGAAAGAGGGTGATGTGATGGAGATATAAGATGAAGTAATAAATAAACATTAAAAAAAGAAAATTGGAATAAAAACCCATCAGAAATCCAATTAGAAAACTAAGAGAAAGCTATACAAATAAAATGTATCAAATAGGGGACATAACGTCATGGCTGGAAGATAAATAAAAAAAAATAGACCATACAATCAAAGGGTCTTTAATAAATAAAAAATAACAGATGAAAAGAATATACAGGAACTTTGGGACACCATGTAAAATCAAATTTGTGAATTGTAGTCAAGGAATAAAAATAATCTCATGTCAATGGTATACACCAAATCTTCAACAGGATGGTAGAAAAAATGTCTTTTTTAAATTATAAAGTTTATTTAATACATCAAGTTAAATCTCCATCTCCTCCCTCTCCCACCCATCCTACTCCTCTCATGTGGAATGTCCCTTCAAATCAGCCCCTCAAAGTTCAACAGTCATATGAGGGCTAAGAGCTTCCTCTTGCACTGGGGGCCTACGTGGTAGCACCCCTAGGGCAAATTGTCCCATTAATAGGTAACAAAGTCTATGTTCCTGATCTTTATGGTGTGTTGGTTGTAGGATAGTTAGCCTGTACTATATGGCTAAGATCCAATTATAAGTGAGTAGATGCCATGTGCATCATTTATTTATTTATTTGTTTGTTTGTTACTTCAGGTTACATCTCCATCATAGTGTCCTCTTTCCACTCCTCCCAGTCCTGCCCTCCCACCCTCTATCCCCTTCCATCCCACTCCTCTGGAGTGGAGTGTCCCTACATAACAGGACCCCCACCCCCCAGTTCAGCAGTCATATGAGGGCCAAGAGCCTCCTCATACACTGGGGGCATATAAGGCAGCCCCGCTAGGGCAAAGTGTCTCACTGACAGGAAAAAAATTCTAAGTTAATGTTCCCTTTGGTGTATTCGTTGTAGTATAGTTATCCTATACAATATGGCTAAAATCAGAACATAAGTGAATAGATGCCATGTGCATCCTTCTGGGTCTGGGTTAGCTCACTCAGGATGAGCTTTTCTAGTTCCATCCATTTGGCTGCAAACTGCATGATTTCGTTGATTCTGATAGCTGAGTAGTATTCCATTGTGTAGATGAACCACAGTTTTTTAATCCATTCTTTGGTTGAGGGACAGCTGGGTTGTTTCCAGTTTCTAGCTATTACAAATAAGGCTGCTATGAACATAGATGAGGAAACTTCCTTGTGATTCAGTGAGAAATCATTTGGATGTATACCCAGAAGTGGTATGGCTGCGTCTAGAGGCAGAGCTATTACAAATTTTCTAAAATATCACCAGACTGAGCTCCATAGTAGTTGCACAAGCCTGCACTCCCACCAGCAATAGAGGAGGGTTCCCCTTACTCATATTTCTGAGTCTGGGTTAGCTCACTCAGGATGAGCTTTTCTAGTTTCATCCATTTGGCTTTTAATTACATGATTTCCTTGTTTCTGATAGCTGAGTAGTATTCCATTGTGTAAATGTACCACAATTTAAAAAAAGTGTCTCTTAATTAAGGAACTATACATTTATACAATGCCCCATATTTTCCATAGACAGGTTATCTGAAAAAAAAAGAGAAATATCAGAATTCAATGGCATCACACATCAAAAAGACCCAACTCTGCTGGTACAATATTTCACCTAAGCACCGAAAATGTACATTCTACTTGGTAGATCATGTAAAATTCTTTAAAATATACTCTCCAATACCTCATAAATTATTTTTAAATGAGAATCACAAGGCTCATTTCCAAGCTTGTTCTATGAAACTAGTATTACTCTCATACAAAAACCAAATGAAGACACAACGTAGACAAAAACCCACAGAGTACTGTCCCTGATGAACATAACTATTGAAGTTCTCCATTAATGTGAATATATGAAGATGCAAAGATGAACATCTAACATGATCAAACTGACCTCACCCAGAAATGTTGGAAGATTTGACATATGTAAGCTAATAAGTGAAATAAATCAAATAAATGGGCTTAAAGACAAAAATCACACTATCACTCAATACATTGTAGAAAGGGTTTTGACAAATCTAATATGCCATCATGTTAAAAGTCTTAGTCAAATCTAAAAAAATCTAGGCTAAGATCCACAAATAATGGAAAACAACCTAACATTTGACTTTGGGTCTGGGTTACATTACTCCGTATATAATATTTTCCAGTTCCCACCATTTACCTGAAAATTTCATTATTTCATTTTTCTTTACAGCTAAATAAAATTTGTAGTCACATTTTCACTATCTATTCATCAGATGACAGACTTGTAGATTATTTCATGTCCTAGAATGGCAGTGGACATGGCTATGAAGTTTCTTTGTAGTAGAAAGTCCTTTGGGTATATACCAGGTTATGGTATAGCTAGGTCCTATGGTAGATCTACTTACAGACTTTGTAACGTTCCATACTGATTTCCATAGTGACTATAGTAGTTGGCCTTCACTTGAAAGTCAACAAGGCTTCTCAATTCTGTGCATTCTTGCCAGAATTTGTTCTCAGCTGTTCTCTTCATCTTAGCCATTCTGATTGGTATAAGCTGAAATATCACATAGTTTTAATTTGCATTTCCCTAATTCCTAGAGACACTGACCACTGCCTTATTGCTGAAGTGTTGTTAGTGTCCAGAGGGTTTCTGATATTATTTACATATTATTTTGTAATTCTATTTATTTAACATAGCCAAAATAAACAAATTTATATTGACTGAAAGTAGATTAGGGATTCTTTATGGCAGGTAGGAACACAGAGCAGGGAGAGAGCAGTACTGACTGCTCCCACAATCTGCTTTCATTTTCCAGAACCTCAATGGTTGGAAATGAGGTTTATGTTGGTGTTTGTAAATATTCATTGCACAAATAATAAGGACAAACTGTGGCCAAAGAGACAGCTTAGGAAACAAAGGTACCTGAGCTTCCCCGCAAGCCTGATAACTTGAGTTTAATTATGTGGACCCACAGCAAGGAAAGACCCAGCTCCTGAAAGTTGTTCTCTGACATACACATACCATCATGACAGTGTTGTGCAAATACACACACACACACACTCCCACACACACACTCAATAAATATTACTTTTTATTTATTCATTTTACATCTTGATCACAGCCTCCTCCCTCCATTCCATTCTGTACCATCCTCCCACCCTTTTTCCCCTTTCCTCCTTCCCTTCTCCTCGATAAGGGGAGCCTCCACTCCCATAAGATCAACCCACCCTGACTAATCAAGTAGCACCAGTACTAAGAACATCCTCTTCCACTGAGGCCAGAAAAGGCAGCCTAGCTAGGGAAAAAGTTCCACAAATAGGCAACAGAGTCCATGTTAGAGGTGCCCCTGTGCCACCGCCGCCCCCCCCCGCCACTTGCTAAAGGATCTGCATGAAGACCAAGCTACCTATCTGCTATGTATGTGTAAGAGGTCTAGGTACATTCTATATGTGCTTTTTGGTTGGTGCTTCAGTCTCTGAAAGCCTCCAGGGGCCTAGGTTGATAGACCCTGTTGGTCTTTTTGTTGAGTTCTTGTCCCCTGTGGATCCCTCTATTATTTCTCCCACTCTCCTACAAGACTCCCTAAGCTCCACCAAATGTTTGGCTGTGGGCATCAGCACCTATTTTGATCCACTGCTGGTTGAGGTCTCTCAGAAGATACTTATGCTATGTTCTTTTCTGCAAACATAGCAGGGTATCATTAATAGTTCCAGAAATTGGCTCTCTACAATGGGGTGGTTCTCAAGTTGTGCCAGTCATTGGCTGGCCATTCCTTAATCACTGGTTTATCTTTATCTGAGTACATCTTGTAGACAGGGTGAACTATGGGTCAAAGGTTTTTCTGGGTGGGTTGATGTCCGCCTCTCTACATTGGAGGTCTTGCCAAGCTAGGAGGTGCCACTTTTATCTTCATCCACTGCTTCTAAGAGTCTCAGGTAGAGACTCCTACATATCCCCACAGGAGCATACCTTTGACATGTTTCCCACTTGTTTCAGAGATGCCTCCCCCACAGGTTTCCCTTCTTTCTCCCAGCCCTCTCACTGTCACCAAATCTCTACCCTTCATTCCCCACCCTTTACACTTTCCCATTCAGTTCACTCTCTTTATCCACTTCTGATATCTATTCTATTTCCCTTCTAAGTGAGATTCAATCAGTCTCCCTTGGGCCATCCTTGTTGCTTAGCTTTTGGGCCTGGGTTACATCACTCAAGATGATCTCTTCGGTTCTATCCATTTACCTGAAAATTGCATGATTTCCTTGTTTTGATAGCTGAGTAGTATTCTATACTGTAAATGTACCACAGTTTCTTTATCTGTCCTTTGGTTGAAGGACACTAGGGTTGGTTCTTGTGTGTGGCTATCGTGAACCAATGTCCTTGTGGTTTGATGGAGAATCTTTTGAGTATATGCCCAGAAGTGGCATAGTTGTGTTTTATGGTAGAACTATTCCCTATTTATTGAGATACCACCAATTTGATTTCCAAAGTGGTTTTACAAGTTTGCACTCCCACCAGCAATAAAAATAAATAAATATGAATTTGTCAACATTTAAATTTTAATAAAATTTAGAAATTTTAAAATCTCACTTCTTTCAGACATGAAAAGAAGAACATGATTGACAGACATTATGTGTCATCATCTTTAACCATAGACTTGAATTCTAAGAGTCTCTTGCCTGTCATTTCAGAATGTCAAAGATTAATCAGTGCTTATCAAGGGCCCAGTCTTCTCTAAATGTTGCAGAGGATGATGGAAGATCTACTTGAAACCAGAAAAAGCTTTCCCAGCTATATGTTTTACCTAAATGCTAGAAATACACAGATGGTAAAAGCTTCTACTGAAAAAATAGTGCTTTGATATTATCATTCTCCTCTTAATTCTCTCCCTTTATTCTGTTCTTTGTCTGTCAACATTTCACACTGACATCCAATTAACTGTGCTGCAAAATCCCACTTGGTAAGCAAGAATGTTGACTTCATTATGTTTTCATTACATTTCCAATAGTTTCTCTACGATGGAAATTTAGTTTATAGTATGATCAAAGATGTTAACATACCACCTGTTCTATGCCATAATACTTACCCTGTTTAATGGGATAAAGGCTAAGGTGGGAATTCCTTTAAACAGCCAAGGAGAGAGACATACAGTGTACTGCACATTAGGAGATGCCTTTTCTGCTTAGTTAGCCCTTTGTTCCTCCTTTGTCTTTTCGTTTCTACTTAGTTATTTAGCATGTTGATCTTTTGAAATTAGAACACATACATATCATTTAAAGAAATGTCTGAGTAAAAAGGTTAAACCTTAAATTTCTCCATAGTAACTATTCAAAAGATATTGTAGAATTGCTTTGTATGATAATAAAGTCATGAGAATTTTCTAGCTTCTCCAAATTAAGTTAGATATTTCAAATAATTGAAGATCACATACAACATTAAAGTTAGTATATTCTAAAATATACATGCTTCATGATTTATTAGTGTTAAACAAGAATTTTATTTTTATAGCTTTTTTCTTGTAATAAATAATCTTGCATGAAAATGATCTCTGGCTATGGTATTGTAAGAGAAAGATTTTTTATTGTGTACCAACCACAGGGAGACAATTATATCACATATGGTTGTAGTGATGATTGTATTAACTGATGCCATTTAACACCTCAGTTGATGCTTGGCACATTAAATAGTGGATAAATGCTGGGGTTGTGTGTGTGTGTGTGTGTGTGTGTGTGTGTGTGTGTGTGTGTGTGTG